>JAQPZY010001610.1:2780000-3132500 GCA_029931535.1 Margaritifera margaritifera | reverse complement strand
AACTAACGCTTTAATAAAATATTGCTCTACATCCCGCAGTTGCCCTTGGACGATTGCGTATTGATTGCCACGAAGCAGGCAGCGATAACAAAAAATATAGTATTTTACACAACAGTCAACCAAGTAGAATTTGTATACTCGTGATTTTATATTTCATTTACATACATGCTTACCTACATACCACCTGCCTACCTGCATATTTACTAAACTAACCGTCTTACTAAGTTATTAACTTAGTAAACTTATGATTCACTAACTAGATAGCTGTTTAACTAACTAATCAACTATTTAACTAACGGACGAACTGACTGACTGACAAAATAAATGCATAAATAAACAAATAAATATTGGTTTTCGTAATAAAATAATTACAATGACAATCCCTAAAGTCCGTATTATTGATAACTATAGAACCAACACGTATGGAGGAGACGGTTATCGATCCTATTTGTAGGCATTCAAGAGTATGTGAATATGTTTCCCAAAGAGGCTATGTGCAAGAGAAGCTGGAAAGAAGAGGATAGACAAATATAAACAATCTTTATAACAAATTACTGTAAAAACTTATCTATCTCTTGTAAATGCTTCCAATACAAATATAGCTAATGAACATATTGTTTTTTATTACTAGAACTTAATAATTTAATATCTTTTACATGGATGGTTTATTTCAGAAGTACTCAATATCATGGTTGTCACACAACATGCAATATCTTTCATTTGTATTGATTCTATTGTTTCCGTATCTCCCATTTTCATATTCAAATTATGAGGAGACACGGATTGTTGTCAAAACCGATCTATGTTTATTGTTACACGAGAATTTGAAATAATCTTCGAGGCCAAAGTCAACATTGAAATGTTTATATAGAGACAGTTGATCAGAATTTTGTAATTTATTGTTCTGTTGTGATAGAAAAGTGTCTGCAACCCTTTGGTCAAAACCTGAAGTAAACTTAGAGCAATTTACAGAATCGGGAAACATCTATTCGTCACCAAACCCAAATCTGTTTAAGGTGGCACTCTCCAGTTTCGTACTTTGCATAGGGTTAGATTTTTAAAGAAAAAGAATTACCCAGGTTTTCCTCACTGGCTGTCCTGGCTATTTAAAAAAGACCTTGTATATCTTAGGTATTGTTAAAAGAACTTTGAATTCCCTTTATTTTTGTATATGATTGATGGGTGAAATTTGGGTTATAGAGTATACAGCTTGGTCTTACTGAAGATGTGCACCTCTCAAAAAAACTGCTAGCTCCGCTTGGTCATTTTCACTTCCTGGACTTCAAAGGTAAATAAAAAAAAAAAAAGAGGCGATAACTTTTTTTACTTTTAGATATTTTGTAATTCATTCACAGTACTTTCAGAGGCTGGAAGTGTCTACTCTGGCAAAATTCGTTTCCCTATTTTAATAACTGCTGAAAATAGTGCACTCTTGACTAATTCAGGCTGATTTTTCGAGTACTTTGGAGCCCCCATTTTGTCTGCTGATTGCTTAGATCATGTCCAGTTTCCACAAGTACAATATGTAAAGAAATTTCAGCCACAGTACATGAAAGTAACATAGAGGTATGCCAACATTCTCTCCATTGTGCATGTTGCAACTGCAAAATACTTTCTCTTACACCTGTCACTCTCCATTGTGCATGTTGCAAATGCAACATACTTCATCTTAAACTCTCTCAGAAGCATGTATTATCTGTAGAGCGCCCCCTAAAGTGTCTTTTGATAGAATAACCCATACAAAACTATTATGTTATTCAATATAATATTTTCAGAAGTTTTGTGTTCTAAACCAATACTTGACTAGCTTAACAAACCTCACGTATTTAAGTGGCACTCTTCCGAGTTCATCGAATTCACCGACGTCAGAAGTAGATATTTTTAACATCTAAAAAATATTTTAAAAACATTTGCTGTACACGTTCTAAGTCAGCCAGGGGAAAACCCCATATCTCTGCTGCATAATTCAAAACTGGAACAACATATATATATATATATATATATATATATATATATATATATATATATATATATATATATATATATATATATATAAAAAAGTTTCAAACATTCATTATAATTGAAGTAACATTTTTTTCCACATGACAAATAAGCATATTCATTGCCTTCAAAGCCTTATCAGCCGATGTTTGTTGAGCTTTAGAAAAATTTTCCATTGATCTAGAAAACACAATCCAGGTAATTACAAGTTTCAACCACATCAATATTATTCCTGGCTATATTCCATACTTTGTCTTGTCTTAATGAAAAACTTTTCTAAAGACCATAACGTTTATTATATCAAGGTTAATATTCAGATTCCATTGATAATAGTAATCGTGCAAATTATCCACGACCTTTTGTAACACGAACGTGGACGTAAAAACAAATTTGAAAATTAATTACGTCTCCAGTACAAAAAACAATCTTTTAATTTATTATTCTCGCGTGTCATTTTCTATAACCGTATGCAATAGCTGAAACACATATTTAAAAATCTTTCTGGTTGTCACCTTGTTTGTTAATAAAAAACATTTATGGGGATAATATAAGAAGAAACCTTTCAAGGCTTTAGTTGAACTGAAAATAAATCGCTCGACATTTAAGTCTGATAGTCATTTTTAGACTGCAATGTGTGTCCAAATGTACTGTCAAACCATCAGTCAGACCTAGCCAATGGTCACCTCTTGGATGAATTTGGGCTACTTCTCGTATCTAAATGATACTTTGATCTGACCTTAAGGGTAGCTCGAAGAAGCCAGCTTTTCGGTCACCTGTTGGATGCAGTCATCAAGATGATACCTTGTGCTGACCTTATGGGGTAGTTCAAGGAAGTCAGCCTTTGGATGTAGTTATTTGCTGCAGATCAAGATCGAAATAATTTTAATGTGAAAAGCTCAAGGATATCACTATCTGATCTTGGGTTGATTCAGAGGCATCTTCATGATATGTGTTGCCGCTTTTGAAAGCTAAGCCGTAAAGATGCCGCAAAAACTCCTCAAGAAGGCACTCCAAACAAAGATAAAGGCACAGCATGATTAATTCCTTAAAATACATGTTTTTCCTATATATTGTAATCAACCTAGGGTATGTGCTATTTGTATTTACGTCTCCGTTTATAGCTGTGTTAGATATTAGTGATTATTTGTTGATTATTGGGAGTCGGTGTTGGGAAGATATTTCTCAAACAGAGTAATTAGCCTATTATTAGAAGCAGACGTTATAATGTACAGCATTCACGAGACTTCATGGTAGCATGGATTAATTTCGTAAAATCGATCGTCTCTAATTCCTTAACATAAGGAATTCCATGGATATTCTAATGTATAAATGTTCAGTAATTTCAGATAGGAATAATTCTTTCTATTAGGTATTTGGGTCCTGTTGCCTGGTGCATGGCGTAAAGTACCAATCTGCGGCTTGGAAAGGCTTACTGTTTGGTTGTACAAATGTCAAGAAAGAAAAACAACCACATGCAAGTGTGAAATTATTAGAGTTTTGTGATGTGTAGTCATTAGATGATTAGAGGAAATTTATTTGTAATATTTGCGCGTTTAAGAACCCTTCATTCTCTATGTACTATAGTAATTAGGAAAAGCTATTAAGAACTACAATCTAAAAATAGAAGAGGTCTGCGTAAAGAGAATATGCCAATAACAGAAAGAAGAAAAAAAAAAAACAGGCCATAGCAGACACTCCTTCAAGTATATGTGATAGACATGGAAACTGAGGAATAGTTCTTACATAAGAATAACCTGGTCAAAAAAAGTAAAACAGGTTGAGGGAGAACAGTCCGTACATATTAATGTCCCAGAAAACTCTTGCTACTGTAACAATGTACAAAATACATACCGTATACACTCGCTTATAAGTTGAGTTCAACTGCAAGCTGGACAGAACCAGATCTGCCGTCGCATAATGCGCAAGGAAATCTGGGTCTATGTAGTTTGTTATGAGTAATCAGTAAAACAAACAACAATGACATCTTTGACAAAGCGGGGCTACAACAAAGATATAATAACGGAAGCGATACATAGAGCCACGCAACAAACCGTGCTGACCTCCTAAAATACAAGGGAAAAGAAAACATGGAAAGAACAACCTTTATCCTCACGTTCCACCCAGAGAACCCACAAGAAGGTCGCATCATTCACAAACACTGGCCAACAATTGAATCGTGCACACCGCTTAAATTGATCTTTCCACACAAACCAATTGTAGCATTCCGTAGACCTCAAAATTTAAGAGACATGCTGGTCAGGTCAAATTTAAAGCCACTCTCAAATAAACAAATTGATGGGAAATCGAAGTCTTGTGGAAAAAAAAGATGCAAGACGTGCCAACACATAAAGAAACAAACACATTTTCCAGCACAGTCACCAATGAAAAGTTTAATATTCACAACCATACTATAATATGCAACACAGAAAATGTGATCTACCTCATCAAATGCAAGGTATGCAGCACTCAAGATGTTGGAGAAACGCAGAAATTAAATATTAGAATGAATCTCCACAGATCAGACTGGCAAATCAATAAAGTGGAAAGGAGCCCAGTGGCGGAACATTTCTCATCTCCCGGTCATAGTTTCAATGATGCAATCCTGACTGGAATCGCCCATAATTCAAATTGGAGCACACAAAAAAGGAAGTCTAAAGAAACCTAATGAATTCGCCGGTTGCAAACCCAGCGGCTTAAATCAAGAAGAATCCAAACTAGCATTTGTCAGTACATAGGTAACAAGGAATTTACAAGTTACAAAAATCATAATTTCCTGCCAGTTCGCTTTCTTAAACACACTTTTATCTGTAAAAATTATCAAATACAAAAAACACAAATATAAATTAATTTAAAAGTGCTTTTTAAGCTATTAATTAGTGCCAACTTAATTATGTAATCCTACTTTAGAATTTGACTTCTGCAAGTTTTAAGAAACCGCCAAAGAACAAAATGTTAGATCCGAGATAAAATATATAACAAGACAATTGTAGATGGCGCAAAGGTTTCATTGTTGGTCTACTTACGTAATCATCTATTGGGGTTCTTGGTTCTAACCGATTCCACCGTACGAGCACTAAAAAGTAGCAACGTTCCAGCTCATTAAACCTTGCTCGTCTTATTTATTATTTCATTGTATCGACTGTGTAAATATATACAGCTAACATCATGTAGATTCCGTATAGTACTAACGTTTTTGTGTTTTGTTCAGGTTTTGTTGTGTAATCGTTTTTGTGACTTTGTACCCTTGAAAAAGGAATCGGTTGATTCTGAAAGCGCTTCGGCTGGTTTCACACAAGTTTTGCACTGTTGTTTGTCAGTTTTAACTTCATCTCTATTATTTCCCTGACCAACACGATCTTTTTTGATCCAGTGCTTTTACACACACACACACACACACACACACACACACACACACACACACATATATATATATATATATATATATATATATATATATATATATATACATACATATTGTGAGATGGAACAGAATATTTGTCATTGAATGGGTAATTTGTAATGAAAAACCGTTTTTCTGCAATTAGACTAGCAGTTCAGGACGAAAAGTAGTTGTGTAATGTAACCAACACCAGGGGCAAATTCGGGGGAACGGGCGGGGGGGGGGGTAAGCCTGTGCGCCCTGAACCGTCCCCACCCACCCACCCCCCAAAAAATGAGCGCGAAACAATCGGAACGTTTCCTGCAGTAAGTTTGACTTTACAGTTACATGGTTAAAACCTATGCCCCTGAAACGCTTAAAATACAGAAGGTTCTTGTGGCTTCGCCCCCTGTGACTCCTCCAGGATTTCGTCCCACAGACTCTTCGCCAACTTGTGTACGCCCCTGCCCCCTCCCCAAATGATATTTCTGAATTCGCCACTGAGAACCGGAATGTTTGTTCCTCTTTGAATAACATTTCTCTCTCTCTCTCTCTCTCTCTCTCTCTCTCTCTCTCTCTCTCTCTCTCTCTCTCTCTCTCTCTCTCTCTCTCTCTCTGCGTCTCTTTTTAATAAATCTTTACAGAATCTAGTATGTGGATCAAAGATATTTAGAAATCAATTTCAGGTAGAATGGCTGGTCAAAGCCGCGATTAAACAGTTTTAGAATTTTAATAAATGATACGTTTTGAAATCAACCTTTCTTGAGCGAACTGTTAAATCAATTAGTGAACATGGAATAGTGCACCATTTTTATTTTTATTAGTATTATTATTAGTAGTAGTACAAAAAAGGGAAGTATTGACGTCATTGAGATTTTGATGTAACTGTTAGTGATTTCAACATTCTGTTTAAAATGACACTAATTCATTATGTTATAACAGAAAAAGAATATCCAAGCTCACAAGTATTTTCTCAACGCTCAAAATAGCACTTAGTGCTTAATATGGCTTGATAGAAATTTTCTAAGTTAACATTTATTTAATAAATTATTTATAAGTAACTCTTTCCGCACAAAAATATTTCAATACACTCCTCGTTTTCTTCTAAAAACTGCCGCGAAGAAAGTCAATGGCTCAATTTAAAGCTAGAGAGATTTTTACATTGTACAAAATGAAACTTGTCTGGAGTGAAAACACAGTTTTTAAAATTTCTACTTGAGATTAATGTAACTTTCTAGAGATAAAGATAAGGCAAGTTTGAAAGAAAGTACTTGTATGAAGAATTCATAATAATATAGTCACTGCTTCAAAATAGTGCCTGCTAGTTATTACAAGTTTTTTTTTTTTTTTTTTGCCCATCTAAAGCAAACGTGAATTCTTTAACTGTGAAGATTTATGTTAATCCTTCTACATCAGATTTTCTACAATTACTTAGGTTTGGACCATTTTACTTTAAACGTGGATTATCAAAAATGTAATAGGGATTATCAACAGTTGTCATGGTAAGGTATTGTATATTGGCAGACATCAATTGGCTTTCGTCGAGACCTCTGTCACTTCCATTAAGACGGTCCATAGTCATCATAAATTGTTATGAAATCATTTAATATAACTATTAGTTGAGTCGCATCCCTATCTCCAAATCAATGGGCAGTAATCGTAAAATATTTCCCCCTCTTTTTACAATAAATAGAAGTTCACAGCAGTTAATTGCATGTCATCAACATCTGGCAGTAGTCAAACCAGGCTTGATATAGACAGCGAGTGATACACACTGATCAACCTCAGATCACACCTAAATACTCAACAGCTGTCCACCACAACTGTGTAATCAGCAGTTTTGCTATAAAAGCGGAAATATTGAGGACTCGTGAATTATCCACTCTGGTATTTAGCGTATACGGGACAGTTATTATGCACAAATTTAATGCGCATCAATTTGGCTGATATAAAAATTCATTCATAAAAAGGGAGGGGCTACAGTTAGATTTTTAAAAAAGTCCATATTATGGGATAACTGTAATAAATCAATACACAAAAATCGGATTCATATGACCTGACAGGTCTATACAAGCTCAGAGCAAAAGAAGTCCCGCCTCAAATGTACACATGTACTGACAATATCCGAAGGTCATATTGGAAGCAAAATTACTCTCGCGATGCAAATGCAGGCATTTTTCCTGCGTGACAATTTTTGAAAACACTTTGTATTAAACACATTGATGCAATTCAGAATAGTTGCCATCCACACCGTTTTCGAGATAAACTTTTTGCTTTAAACCCAGTGTATCTATTACTACACGTGGCTAGCTCTACTTCTTAGCATGCTATTGGTATTTCAGTGTCCTAATAATGTTGAGTAACTTCGAGAGGAGTACATGGCTCACATCAGTTTCAAGAACAGCACCAGCCGGAAACACCTAATTTATAAAAATATCCGTATCTTTAATTAATAATCAATAATAACTGAAAGATCGCATCATAGCTTTAAATTATGTGCTTTAACAGTGGCCAAATTACGAAACTATTCCCTGCCACCTTAATAAACGCCTCTTCCTTTAACACAGATATTAATACACAGTGGAAGCCGTTTCTAAAGATACCTGATTCAGCAATATTTAGGATCTAGTGAAGTATATTATTATTATATGATCAATGTTTGTTCTCTGTTTAAAAATATTTTTAACGAACAAATTTTGCGATCCGTTCAGGTTTTGCTATAAATTAATTATACTGTATTCATTTATTTATTTATTCTTGTTTTGTTTCTATCAAAGGAGACTCAAAACACATGGAAACTAAATAAACCTTCAACATAATTTTTTTTCCCTCATTGCATTTATATATAAGCCAGTACCTACCTAACAACCTACTTACTTAGATTTTAGTGTAATACAACGTTTATATTGTTCAAGCTGAAGAATGTTAACTGCCGAAGATAGCATAACTTTGTGTATTTTCTCACGTCTATTTCAAGCATGAGAAATGGAAAAAATACATAAATTTAATTGAAGTTATTGCATTCAGTGTAAAATATACTGAATCCGAGCAAGGAATTTCTGGAAAAATCGATATCTACGCCAGCTTAGATATAAAAGTTCAAATCATGTGCCAAAATGAAATGAATTCCTTTTTCCCTTGAAAAAATGAAAGAAATTGATAGCTTTCAGAAATTGTACACGAAGAAATTATCATTTATACCACAAGGAAACACATAATAATGCAATCGGTTGGACATATGTTACAGTAAAAACTGCCTCGATATACCTGCCGGGAGATCATCTAAAGACAGGTGGATTATTAATAGCGATGAAAACAAACTGCAGTAAAGAATTTAAGTTACCTTACAAGCAAAAATTTAAATATGAGTGCATATGAGCTATATAAAAATCAACTTTTTATGGCTAAACTAACAAATTGGATATTCATGGTGCTCAAATGTATTTTCACATGAGTGTAAAATCTGCTCTAGGGCCATACATTGTAATGGTTGTAATCTTTAACACAGGTTTGATTGCATTTTGAATGTGAGTCCTCTGTCAGGTATTGTATCCCATCAATAGCTGGCAATCCTGGATGATTTATTTAGTTATTCTTATCATCCCAAATTGTTCCGCATTTTTGCTGCTTGCATACATCTCTTTTTTGTAAACTATTGGCAATAGTTTTTGATGGTCTAGTTTTGTATACTATTGGCAATAGTTTTTGATAGTCTAGTTTTGTATACTATTGGCAATAGTTTTTGATGGTCTAGTTTTGTATACTATTGGCAATAGTTTTTGATGGTCTAGTTTTGTAAACTATTGGCAATAGTTTTTGATGGTCTAGTTTTGTATACTATTGGCAATAGTTTTTGATGGTCTAGTTTTGTATACTATTGGCAATAGTTTTTGATGGTCTAGTAAAGGCCAAGACTGCACTATACAGTGGTAATGGGTGCAATGGAACAAGGTCCCATTCAGCTGCAAACGAGGAACGTTGTTCCTTATCAGGATCTGATTAGCTAAATGGCCTAGGTTACTATCTGGCACATATACTAGACATTGACATGTGAAGCCTGACACAAGAGTTGTCACCGATCAATATTAATTAGCTGTAGAAGAAAACGATTTAGCTTAAAGCTTCGCGCACCACGAGATAAGCCAATAGGTGTTAGGTTTTCACTGTTTGTTTGATACGGGTTAGAAAATAACACTTTATCTCCTAACCACCACTTATATGTAAGATATGGTACTTACTACTTCAAGCCCAACCAATCGGTTTTAAAATCTTTAGGACCTTTGAGCTCAGGAAACTGAGATATGCAAAACTACGGCATGATGCAATATCAAAAAATATGTAATATGCTGCTAGATTGCACATCGCCTTTCCAGTATTACAAAAAAATGGTAGATTGCACATTACCTCTTCAGTACATTGCACATTGCCTCTCCAGTACTATAATAATATGCTAGATTGCACATTGCCTCGTCAGTACTAAAATAAAATGCTAGATTGTACATTACCTCTCCAGTACTAAAATAAAATGCTAGATTGTACATTGCCTCTCCAGTATTATAATAAAATGCTAGATTGTACATTGCCTCTCCAGTACTAAAATAAAATGCTAGATTGTACATTGCCTCTCCAGTATTACAATAAAATGCTAGATTGCACATTGTCTCTCCAGTACTACAATAAAATGCTAGATTGTACATTGCCTCTCCAGTACTACAATAAAATGCAACAAAAGATTCAGATTTTAAATCGATGGTCTGGAAAACCATGCTGGCTGTTGCAGGGATTAACGACGATGGAATTAGATTATGTAAACCCATTTATCAACAATCTTATGGAGGCTGACATTTAGTTTGCTCTAATTAAAATAATTATAAGTTCATATTACATAGCATTGATAGTGATTTCATGTATTTTCACTTTGATTATACTATTCTGACGGTTAGAAAAAGAACTAGAGAAAATGTGCTAATTAAAATCAAATGAATTTGTTTGTTGTTTTTGTTTTAAAAATGCAATCATGGCATTGACAGCTTCTATGTTTGTATGGGTAAATACCAATTATGTCTAATTATATTTTTGTATGGCCAAATACCAATTATGTCTAATTATATATATATATGGCCAAATACCAATTATGTCTAATTATATTTATATATAACCAAATACCAATTATGTCTAATTATATTTATATAACAAGAATTCTCGTTATACTTCGTATTCTTTCTCGCGTGTTGACCTAAATTTTTATATAATGAAATCACTTGCTACTTGTATCATTTATTATGCATTTCTATGTAAGGTATATATTTTTTTTCTTCTCATAAATGTGTGTCCTCGTAGTCTGTTTGGATTTTCTGGATGAAAATAGAGCTTTTATTTATTCGTGTTCTAACTTGTGCAGCACGCTTTTTGCCATCTCAAAGACGTAGAATCGGCCCGATTAGCGGTCCGGAGCCAACCTCTTTGCCGTGCGCTGCATTCCATGATGATGTTCCAGATGAGAAGGTCTTGTACTTTTTTAAAAGAGTGCGATTTATACTGAAAAAGTGACCTTGTTCTTTAAGTATTTTAAACTCTTTTGCCTTTATCTTTGTCTTGGATGCCTTTTTTGGTGGAACTGGGAGGTAATTTTACAGCATTTTCACCTACTATCTTCTGCTTCATAGTAGATATATACATATTTACATTTGGTTTACAATGTTTGCTGCCTATATTTTTCTGTTTCGGTTTTGCTCAACACTATAAAGCCAGGATTGTGCTGGTGTGTAGTTAAGCCCTATACAGATTACCTCCTGTACTAAAACAATGTGATACATAGACAGTTGAGGCTACAAATTTACTAAATGGGTATATGCTTAATACTATAATTTACGTCAGTCCTTTCATTATAACGGCAAACTTATCACATGCCTAACTAACACAAACACATGCTGACCCTCACAGAGAAGACGATCTGGCAGAATGTCTGATGACCCTACCAGTATAGCCACTATCTTATGCTCTAGAAACAGGGGAGCCTACCTGGAAGGAAGTGTGCGAGGTCATAAGTAAAGATAGATCTAGCTCGGTCCCAGTACATAGTGGTATCCCCTACTAGGTGTACAAAATGTCCCCAGGTCACTGAGACGTCTGTGGGGACTGATTCGGGTGGTATCGAGGAAGAAAAGGACCCTTGCTTGTTGGCAGTATACTGAGGGCTGCTTTGTACCAAAGGAGAACGATTTCAATGATATCACTAACAGTCACCACTAACACACGTGTCCAGCCTAGGTGGGTGTTGACGGCACAAGAGGAGACTGTATCATGGGTTTGCATGAAGTTTAGGCAAATGAAGTCCAGGAGCTTAGTGATTAGAAATCGTCGGATCACATCCCAGTTTGCGATGGAGATCCAAGATGAGGAGATCCCATGCATCTGGATAATCCTATCAAGTGCCTTGGCAAGTGGTTTGATCCGACGCTGAAACACACAAACAGCATCCAACTGCTAAAGAACCAGGTAGAAGGGATGAGAAAGAGTGACGAATCAGGACTTCGTGGGACATTCAAGGCATGGATATACCAGAATGGACTACTACCTATGCTGATATTTTAACTGATGCTGTATGAGATAGCAACACCGACTGTGGAGGGCTACGAGAGAACAATCAGCAAGTATCTACGCAGATGGCTTGGAGTCCCACCATCATTCACGGGTGTTGGGCTATACACCAGGTCTGGAATGCACAACTATAATTGACATAAGTGATGCAAGAGTTCAAGGTGGTCAAGGCAAAGGTACTTATGATGCTGAAGCACTCCCAGGAGGAGAAGATCAGTGCTGCAGGTATTGAAGTCAAGACTGGTAGGAAGTGGTTAGTTTTCCGTGCAGTTGGAGCAGCAGAAAGTAGACTCCAGCACAAGGACATAATGGGAAGACAAGGTTTGGAAGCAGGTCGATCCCAGCGTTGGAAGGAAGCTGACTCAGCTACGAAAAGGTAGTGATCCATGATGAGCTACGCAAAGTGGAGGAAGAGAGTCAACGATCCAAAATTGTCGAACTGGGAAGCCAATGTGCATGGACCAGGTGGTCACTGCCAGAGAGGAAGCTAAGGTGGTCCGATATCTGGAATTTCAAAGGCCTCTCCGGATCCAGTTTCTGCTGAGGTCAGTGTATGATCTTTCGCCATCTCCAACAAACACGCACAGATGGGGCCGCATCGAGAATACTGTGTGTCCTCTCTATGGTAAAAGAGGTAGCCTAGGGCACATCACATCCTGTCAGCATGTCAGACGCCAAGAATACATGGCTGCTACAGATGAAGACATGATAGGGTCCTCTGGGATCTAGCAAGCATCTTGGAGAGGGAGAGAAAGAAGAAAAGGCCAGTACCAATCAACATGTTAAGATTCATCAGCTTTGTCCAAGTGGGAGAGACCAGTAATACCTTGAAGGAAATGAGTAGAATCATCGATAAATCCTAGAGTTTAGAGATGCGTGTGGATCTTGAGAAGAAATTGTTTCTTTTTTTGGAAATTGTCCAGACGTCTCTTC
The DNA here is from genome assembly GCA_029931535.1 of Margaritifera margaritifera. Lineage (NCBI taxonomy): Eukaryota > Metazoa > Mollusca > Bivalvia > Unionida > Margaritiferidae > Margaritifera > Margaritifera margaritifera. Next base: position 3,119,587 of record JAQPZY010001610.1, on the reverse strand, counting down.
CTTCAGATGAGATTATTTGGTCAGAATCTAGGAAGAAGCTAGTGACCATTGAGTTTACTGCTTCTTGGGATGGGATATGTGCAGAAGCTCATGAAAGAAAGTTTGCTAAGTATGCAGAACTGATACAGACATGCAAGAGCAGGGGATGTAGTACTTGGTTCATTCCCAGTAGAGTGGGAAGCAGAGGGTTTCCGGCTCAATCGGCCTGGAAGATGTTCATTGCTCTAGAGATAACGGGAAGGATTCGGAAAATGGCAGTTCAAGCACTGGGCAAGAGTGCTGAAAGGGCGTCCAGCTGGTTATGGATGAAGCGCGACGATAAGAGCTGGCTGCCTACCACCAACGGGTAGTGACTTGATCAACACTGCCGCCTCGCCATAAGGAGGGTGCTCCGGGGAGCACCCAGTGATAGATGGTCCCGGCTGATGATTATGATGGTGCAGCAGTGGATGCACTGTATTAAAATACTAATATACATTTCATATTTTTAAACTGCAAAACAAAGGTACATTATTTTTTTCAAGATTAAGATGGTTTGGACGAAGAACCTCTGTACTTGTAACTGAAAGAATAATGTTATTCGGTGCTGGGTACAAAGGGAAGGAACGTCGCTTACCATGAAACATAAAAAGTAGCAAGCTAATGAAAAATTACAAGAAATGGATTTTCATACAAACACACAATCACACATAAGAATGAGGATAGGGTATGATATTTTTTTCATGCAAAGGCATAATTATACGTGCTAAAGGGAGGTAAAGTATGATATTTTTTCATACAAGCACACAATCACACACACACAAAAGGGGGTATGGTATGATGTTTATTCATACAGACACACAATTACTTATACACATTGGGTATGATATGAATTTTTATATTAACACAATTACACATATACACATTGGGTATGACATGAATGAACACAATTACACATATACACATTGGGTATGATATGAATGAACACAATTACACATATACACATTGGGAATGATATGAATGAACACAATTACACATATACACATTGGGTATGACATGAATGAACACAATTACACATATACACATTGGGTATGACATGAATGAACACAATTACACATATACACATTGGGTATGACATGAATGAACACAATTACACATATACACATTGGGTATGATATGAATGAACAAAATTACACATATACACATTGGGTATGATATGAATGAACACAATTACACATACAACAGCGGGTAGTGTTTGATTTTTTTTTCATACAAACACACAATCACACGTAGGTTATGATTTTTTTTCTTCACACGAACACACAATCACACATACAAATTTGGATAGAGTATGCTAGTTTTGTTCATGCAAACACACAAGGACAAGTACAAAAGATGGTAAGTTAAGATATTATTTTCATACAAACACAAAATTACACACATAAAATGCGGTTGGGTATGATATGGTTTCATGCAAATACACAATTACACATGCGGGTAAGGTATGATATTTTATCAATACAAACAAAGCAATCACGCATAAAAAGGAGGGTGTAGTATACATTTTCTTCATACAAGTAATTTATTTTCATACAAAAACACAGTTACGAAAAAGTGGGTAGGGTATCATATTTTTTCATGCAAACACGCATACAAATGGGGGTGTAGGACAATCTTTAATCGTTGAAATCTTTTTTTTATACAAGCAAACACTTATACATACAAAAGGGGCAGGATGTGAGTTTCTCATTCAAACACACAATTACACACATACAAAAGGTGTACGATATTTGTTCATCCAAACATACAAAAGGTGTACGATATTTGTTCATGCAGACATACAATCACACATACAAATTGGGTTATAGTATAAGATGTTTTACATACCAATCATTTTTTCATACAAAAACACAATTACACATACAAAAAAGGGGGTAGGCTTTGTTGTTTTTTTTTCTTCATACATACAGACAATTAAACACACAAATGGGATGCAGTCTAATACTTATTTCATACCAATTATTTTATTCAGGCAAACACACAATTATACATAAAAAGGGGTAGGGTACGAAATTGTCTCATACGAACACGCAATTTCACATACAAAATTGGATGGCGTATGATATATTTTCATGCAAATACACAATTACACGTACAAAACGGGGTAGGGAATGATATTGTTTTCATACATCCAGGCAATAACACAATACACAATTACACGCACCAATTGGGGTATGGTATATTCTTTTCGTAATATTTGATTTTTTGTTTTATGCACACACAAAATTCCACATTCAAAAGGGTGGTAGTGTATAATATTTTGTATATAGTGTATAATAGTGTATATAGTGTATAATATTTTGTATATAGTGTATAATAGCGTATAATAGTGTATATAGTGTATAACATTTTTTTCAATCATTTTCTCATGCAACAGTTACACATACACAAGGTGGGTGGGGGTGGGGTGATAATAGGGGTGGGGTGAACACGGGGGTGGGGTGATAATGGTGGTGAAGTATAATAAACAAACACAAACATTTAAGATGGCAATAATGATGAGTATTGTTTTAATGACTAGGGCAGCTGCACGCACCTCCCGTGCCTATTTCTACAGCATGGGCAGCTGTTACACCTCTTTTATCGACTCCAAGTTTCTCCCAATTTATTTTCTTGTGGCTGTTGCGGCTGCAGATGCTGATGTTTTGTTCCTGTTGCTTGTTGCTTTCTGTGAGATCTAGTAGTAGGTTTTGGGCCATCCTGAAATGGACGCCTTGTCTTTGGACCATTATCCTTCTATTTGGCATCAGGTCGAACTCCTGTGTAGAATGTGCTTCACCCTCTCTAAACGCATCAGCGTTGTGTATAGTCTAGTTCTGTGTATAGTCTAGTTCTGTGTATAGTCTAGTTTTGTGTATAGTCTAGTTTTGTGTATAGTCTAGTTTTGGCACTTTGCCGATCGTAGCGTATCATTTCCTTGTTCAATCAATCAGAGCGCGACTTGTATCTACCAATTAAAACGTGGGATGGCGCGTGGTGTGATTCAGTCTTATTCAGAAGAGATAAGCTACGATTGGCAACATGCCAAACTAATTTCAATTCCTTTCCTACTGTATATCATTCATCGTTGACCAGTGAAAATGAGTACCACGGAGAGACTATACATTACCTTAATATATTTGTGTAGGGTGAAGCACATCCTGCACCGGGTTGAGGAATTGGACCTGATGCCAAACAGAAGAAGAATGTTCCAGAGAGGAAGGGTCCGTTTCAGCATTGCCTAAAAGTTATTTCTTGTCCTCTTAGAACAGGAAAAAGAAAACGAAAAGGAGGAACAACAGCGTCATCATCAGCAGCTGCAATAAACCACAAGAAGAAAAATATATATACACAAACACACACACATATATCATTAAACTTGAAATTTGTAATATGTCCATACTTTGTTACTCCTTAACTCTTTCGCATCATTGTCATGAATGCTCTTCTGATAGGTACATGATGCTTTCCAAGTACATTTATAACGTTTTATTCATAAATGTTCCGTTAATTATGTTTATGATTTTATCAGTTATTCAGTTTGGACAACAGTTTTGGACCTTACATCCACACAGCAAAGTGCTCTAATTAGCACATATTTTTTACTTCTAAAAACTTTAGTATTTGATCCATCATCCTTTATGATAACTTGATTGTTTCGACAAAGTGGTATTCATAAATGGAACTATTTCACTACTGAAGTTGGAATTTATACCAAAATTTATACCAAAAAAATCAGAAACATAGTTTTAACGAGTGTTAGTTGAGGCGTAGGAAGACACATTTTAGCCTATATTCGGGCTGAGAAAATGTTTCATACCCTTTTATTTTATGCATTGTTATATCTCTTGAGAGGTTTGTATGATAAAGGATGAAAAAGGATGAAAAGTGACGGGAAGAAAACAGCTTTAGAAAAGAGCAACACTGAAAAAGTAGTCAGTCTTTCTTTTTTCGAGTGAAAAACAGCGATAACAATATTTAACATAGAATCGAAACATCCTCAGAATTAGAAGATAACTCACTGTCACAAGACTTGGTCATGATATCATTATCACAGTACTGCATTCAACAATATACTCAGGGTTACTGTGTGGTTTCAATATGTAGACATTCCCTCAGCGTACAGGCGGATTGAAGACTTAATCTTCCGCACTTTGGGTTGGGTGATGTTGGTTCACATGCAGTGCACTTCTCCATGATCAACAACACATTAATGTACATATAGGTATTACAACTTTATTTTACCATTCCTCTCAATTAATAATAATATTTGTCTATAATAAAATAGGTTCGAATGCAAAGTGTGCCAGTAACTCTGTTCTTAACACGTTTCTTGTGTCTCTTCCGAGACTACATTAGAAAATATTGCTAAGTCGATTATTTTATGGATTGATATCCCTTGTTGGACCTCTCCACCTTTATGTAATTAATACTTTCTTCAACCTTGAAATAAATTATATCTTTGTTTTTCCTGGTAGATATAATAAAGTGCTATTGGCCACTGGTATGTCATCAAAAGCTATATTTTTAAAGGTAGAATTCACAAACATGCCCAACTTCAGCTCTAATCATATGCTATTTGTACTGATACAAACTTTGGGGTCCGTTTTGTTCTTAAAATTTGTGTCCCCTTTCAAAATATTTGGGATCATTAACCTCTTTGTAAAATGTTAATGCCCATATTGCTGAGTTTTGGTGGGAGTAACATAATAACCTTGCAAAGTCAGTTATGACTAGCTGCTGTTTGGCTGATTTGCTTTTAACGGCACTTTGAGTACAGTATTGGCTATATCATGGCGAAGAAATGGGAGCTAGTGCCTTTTCCCCAGGAAACAGAGAGGCAGTCGACCCGGGTTGGCCTGTGCGGGTATCGAAAGAACGTCCCTTAGATTATGAGTGCTACACTCTACCACCTGAGTTACCTGATTGCTGACTGGCTCTTGTAAGGACAATCGGATTCTAAATTCGGCGAGGAGAAATTCCAGTGCATGAGCTCCACGCTGAACTGCAAGATTGAAATATGCAGGATATGTCATGTTGATTTTTAGGGCAAGATCGTCACCATTTTAAAAATAAAAGATAGTATCTAGGGTTGTTAAAGCTAGTTTAAAAGTATCGTTTAAATGTTCTGTCTATTACAATGGTCTGTCTATTACAATGTTCTGTCTATTACAATGTTCTGTCTATTACAATGTTCATCGACTAAATGGTCTGTCTATTACAATGTTCATCGACTAAATGGTCTGTCTATTACAATGTTCTGTCTATTACAATGTTCTGTCTATTACAATGTTCATCGACTAAATGGTCTGTCTATTACAATGTTCATCGTTTAAATGTTCTGTCTATTACAATGGTCTGTCTATTACAATGTTCATGCAACTTTATTTTACACAATTCCATACTTAAACTTACTTCTGCAACATATTCATTGTATAGGTATTTCTGCCTCAGATGATAGAGTTGCACTCACAATGCCAGCAAAATACTCTTCAAAAAGAAAAAAGTGAAATTATCTTGAAACTCTATAAGCATTTCCTAAAGGAATCTATTCATAAAGTACCGTTCTGTTCTTCGATTCTGTCACGAAAAGGACATGTCATGCTCATGTAATAAAAAGGACATGTCATGCTCATGTAATAAAAAGGGCATGTCATGCTCATGTAATAAAAAGGGCATGTCGTGCTCATGTAATAAAAAGGACATGTCATGCTCATGTAATAAAAAGGACATGTCATGTTCATGTAATAAAAAGGACATGTCATGCTCATGTAATAAAAAGGACATGTCATGCTCATGTAATAAAAAGGACATGTCATGCTCATGTAATAAAAAGGACATGTCATACTCATGTAATAAAAAGGACATCTCATGCTCATGTAATACATAGACTTTTACTACATACCCATTTAAAGTTACTTGGTTGATCTGGCCTTCGATACAGATTTTCAATCCGTATCTCAGTATCACACACCCTGATTGGAACTAGTTGGGTGTTTTCACTGACGTCCGCGCGTCGATATTCTTAGACGCACCGAATCAAACTTAAATAAATACCAATTCGTTTTGAATTTCACTCACACTGTAAAGCTAAAAATATTTCGAAACCGTAAAGGAGGGAGTATGCAATAAATACAAAACCGCATTCTTGTTTTGTGTCGAGTTGGAGGAAAGAACTCGTTTGATACGGCGAATGAATACATCTCGGCCTAACGGCCTCGACGTATCCTTACGCCACATCAGACTCGTTATTTCCGCAAACTCGGAACAAAACGCTTATGCTGTTTTTTGTATGTATTGGTTCCAATGTTAAAAGACGGCGGGAAAAGTTGTTATGTGATGCTGAGGTCAGATGACATAAGTTGAATTCTTTTAATAAATATCTAATTAAGTCATCGTTGATATACTCAGCAAAAATGAGCACGTGTCACATAAGACATTGAAAGCAGTTCTAAAAATTATGCAGAATTCTTCCTAAACTGGATTTTAGGTATAAAAGTTGAATAGAAGAAGGCACGCACTGATCGAGAAATAACATTGTTGAGAAAAGAATGATTTATCATAGGAAAGCTAGTGACAAACATGCAAATGATATAGGTATCATTCAACTATAAGAAATATGGTTTCCGGGTTGGCGGAAAAAAAATGGGAGTCTAAAAAATAAATTCTCTCAAACCAGTTGTCTAATATAGGGCTTTTACTACATTTGTAATTATCAGTGACCATGCATTTGAAAAATGTCACTCTTGAGCTTACACAAATGACTTATTTCAACATTGAAACTTAACTGGCGGAGGAATATTGTTGAGAAAAAGGTGTGCTGGGGCTGAATTCTTAAGCAGCCTTAAAGACCATTACAAAAGGGGAATGTAACTTTATCAGCCAGAAAGTGCAAAAATTGCAGGATGGCCTTATGTTATTTTTGTCATGTAATTTTCTACTAGGGATAATATTATAAGCCAATCACTGGAATTATCTAATTCTTTTCCTAAAACTTTGGTCAATTTTTAGATTATATGATAACATATAGTAAGCAAATTGGCCAGGCCCGGTATGTTGAACTCACAATTAAAGCATTGATGTGTAACCTTGACCCCAAGCGGGTGTGTCACCGAATGAATTGTCTCAATTCACAACGATTCGTCTCCAGTATGAAACATTTCATTGAGAGGTTTAGGAAACATAATCAAATAACAAATCTTTAACCAAAAACCCTAACGAATTTTTTTTTTACAGCGACATTCATCCCAAAGCCAAATGGGCAAGCGCGCGTGTCACAGCATGAATTTTCTTAGCTTCAAAATGAATCATCCAAGACCTGAAGAAAATCTAACAAGAGGTTTAGGAAATATAAGCAAATGAAAAAAAAACTTCGACTAAAACCTAGACGCGATTTTCTGTTACTGTGACTTTGACCCTAGGTCAAAGGGGCGAGCAAGCGTATCGCAGAATGAATTGTCTTAGCTTCATAATGATTCATCTCGTGTGTGAAGACAATCAATCAAAGACAATCAATCAAGGGCTTTAGAAAATATAAGCAAATTAAAAGACTTCAACCCTAACCTTAACGCAAAGTTTCTATGACTGTGATTTCGACCCCAAAGGTCGTGTGGGCAAGCCCGTGCGTCCAACAATGAATTGCCTTAGTGTGACTTGGACCCCAAGGTCGTGTGGGCAAGCCCGTGCGTCCAACAATGAATTGCCTTAGGTTCATAATCATTCATCTCAAGTATGAAAAAAAATTATATTAAGAGGTCAATGAAATATAGGCAATGAAATATAGGCAATGATATACAGGCAAATGAAATATAGATCAATGAAATATAGGCAAATGAAACATAGGTCAATGAAATATAGACAAATGAAATATAGGTCAATAAAATATAGGCAAATGAAATATAGGTCAATTAAATGTAGGCAAATGAAATATAGGCAAATAAAGTATAGGAAATGAAATATATGTCAATAAAATATAGGCAAATGAAATATAAGTCAATGAAATATAGGTCAATGAAATATAGGCAAATGAAATATAGATCAATGAAATAACTTTAGCAAGAAACCTTAACGCTAATTTTCTATGACCGAGACTTTGACTCCAAGTTCAAGGCTCAAGCAAGCATGGCGTATAATCAATTTTCTTAGCTTTATATTGATTAATTCTAAGCATGATGAGAATCTGTCAAGGGGTTTAGAAAATATATGCAAATTAAAAACTTTGACTGAAACATTAAATGTCAAGTTTGGTCCAACTTTAGTAAGTAAAGCTTGCTACAAAATATCTTCAATAGTATCTTATTAAACACATCCACTTGGTCATTTGGTTTAGTAAACGTAAAATAGTATTTTACTTGTAATCTGAAAAATCAAACGCCTAAGCTGCGAGTAAAATGCATCTGAGTTTGAGTAAAGACTAGTAGAGTTACCGTTCTTAACGTGACGTCTTTGGTGCCACTCTTCATTTACTCTTATCTCAAACGGTAATAATGTCTTCTAATCTCAGCTTAATTTAAGGGCAATCAGTTGTAGACTTGCCGTTCTTAACGTGATGTCTTTGGTGCAACTCTTTATTTACTATTATCTCAAACGGTAATGTCTCCTAATCGCAGTTTAATTTAAGGACAATCAGTTGTAGAGTTACCGTTCTTAACGTGACGTCTTTGGTGCCGCTCTTCATTTTGCCTTATCTCAACCGGTAATAATGTCTCCTAATCTCAGTTTACTTTAAGGACAATCAGTTGTAAATGGGAAGACTAAAGTGTTACATACTTTCAAGTCTGGACATTTATTTTGTCCTTACCATTTGCTCCTGGTCGTTCTTTTTTTTTTTTTTTGTTGTTGTTTGTTGTTGTTTTGTTTGTTTGTTGCTATTTTTTTTTTTTTTTTGGGGGGGGGGGTATATTTATTATTATTATAAACACACCGTTTCAACATCGCAATCTATAATTTGCTGATTAATTTAAAATGAAACAAGTCCGTGCAACAACCCGATGGTAGTTCTAAGCGATTTTGTGACGAATCGCTTTAGAGAGAAAGAGAGAGAAAGAAAGAGAGAGAGTTGTAGTAGTAGTAGTAAGCTGCACTGACTGTCTGAATTACATCAAAGTAATTTTTATCCTTGCCAGTTTAATAAATAAACTAATTCTATTTAGATCATATCAGCACTCTCGATGTATTTTCACTTTTATAAATTGCAATGTGTACAAACAAAAACACAGCAATAAACACCAGATGTGGCGGAATTAAACAAAACACCTGATGTTGCATATAGTGATAATTAAATTAATAATTCTCTCTCTCTCTCTCTCTCTCTCTCTCTCTCTCTCTCTCTCTCTCTCTCTCTCTCCAAAATAAACAGTTTTCATTAACAACCAAGTGTTATTTGCAATTGAAAAAAAGTTATACAAGTTTGTCTCAGTCTTTTATTTTTTCTCCTGTACTAAATGAGAATCGTTTTTTACAACCAATAATTTCTAGCAAAGCATGATAAATTTATGATGAGGTAGTCAATAACTTTTAGAAGGCCACAAAACGGCATGAGACATTCATTCAGTCATTTTTTTACAAAAGTGATCGATACAACAATAATTATTCACTAAATGAAGATTAATATGTATAGTCACTTTAGTGAAAAATCACTTATTTCAGTTAACTGACACTGTATAAGTGAAACATAACATATCAAGTTTTAAAAGTAATCAAGTATAGTTTGATCACAAAGTTACAGTTTAAGCATAGCATTTCTCTTTAACTGCATATACCTTTTTATATACCTCATTTATTTGTACATTGGAACAATTCAGTGCTACAAACAGGAAGATCCGGATGCCCATAAATAGCAATAACAGATCGAAGTAAAAGATTGTTATTTCTGCTTTTTTATGTTATACACGTTCGGTGTGCCGAAATTAAACATAAATTGCCGATTCACCGTGGTTAAAGTACTGTGTGAAGAAGCATGTTTTATCGCCTCCATCGTTCGATGAATGACACCTTATCATGAAAAATATTTATATTTACAGTTCATAGAGCTCGTACACTGTAGGTTGTATATACACTGATGTTCACCTTTGAATAAACCGACGAACAACAGTAAGAAAAAGTAAGTGTTGAGTTCATCATGGCGATTCTAAAGACTACGATCATCATTCTCCACTTCGTGAAAGAAAGCTATCATCATTCAAACAGTCAATTCAAAGGAGACTATCAACAGAGCAGTAAAGAGCATGCGCACCAACTACCAATACTGCATTTAAATGGGAACGAACTTAGTACGACCTCTGCCCATGCTGATTTGTCATGTGCATCATCTTTCTTCAATTCAAGTACATTGTGTTTGATATACAATGAGGAAGAATTTTGTATATTTAAGGTTTACTAAAAGTTTGAATATCCCCAAACTACTTTTATTTTGAAGACAATCAGATTGTCTATGGGAATTGTATCCAGAGATTATTTCTGAAACTTTCCTATTTGATTGGAAGAATCTTTCAGATCGTGTGTTAAAGAATGGCTTGAACTATTACACACAAGGATATATTCATGAAATTTGAATTTTCGATGACGAAAATCAGGTGAAAGTTGCAAGCACTTTGCTGGAGGTCTATGAAGAGTAACGAACGTCCTGACAAACAAGTAGACATTTCGCTAGAAGAGGACAGAATAACCAAAAAATATTTCTGTTCTTGCACAGTTGAGTAGGTTCATTAATTAAATCTGAATTTCTAGTATGACTTCAATAATTTGTTTCAAAATTAAAATAAAGCTTTTGTTATGTATTCGCACCCGTTAAATGTATATTGTACGTGTATAATTGTCATGTAAGAATAAAAAACCAAGTACTTTTTCTAATCAACGATAAAAAAATTATTTATTATCAATTAATAATTTAATTATGTTTAGGAAAAGCATTAGAGTTAAAATAAATAATTATACAAAGTTTCATGGGTGATTGAATTGAGTGTTTTACGTTCTTTACGCCGCGTTAACATGTATCCTAAGTTGGACGGATAAAAGCTGTTTATAAGGGTATAATTGATAAACCAATAAATTTAAATTATTTCAGATCCTTGTAAAACGATCATTTATCATAATCAGAAAGAAATAATAAATAAACAACTACAGGCACGTTGACAGGAGGTGTATTCGCATCCGCTTTTACTTTTGTTCGCTAATTAGTGTGACGCGTTTTATCTTACTTTATTGAAGACGAATAGTGTGACGCGTTTTATCTTAGTTCATTGATGTCATAATACATTTTCAGGTGTTATAAAATCAGTAATTTGTGAGTGATAAGTTTTATTTGAAGTCAGCATGACAAAAATACAATAAAATGGCAGGACATAGCTTGCTATTAATTATAGTCTCAGGTCTAATAAAGACAAATAAAATATTTTATTACAATTTCACCCCTTCATAAAGTTAAAATATTAAAAAATTCCATAATAAAAATTTTATTTAAAAAAATGAATTACAAATTTGAACATAAATGATGTCAAAATCCAATTTTTCAAGTATATATATTGAATATAATTAGGGCAATTCCAAAACTTAATGTATGGGGTGGAAATGGTTTCAAAACGCCACAACCCACATTATTCTAATAAATTTCTCCAAGAAAAAACAATTTTAAAAGGCTTTTTCATGTTGTGTTTTTCAGACACTGTTCACACTTTATTTTTTTAATAAAGTCACTAAGAGTTTTCAAACTTCTTAATTTTAAGAAGGTACCTGACCAGCAGAGTTGTACAAGTGTTCCACAGCAATGACATGTGCCTAGGGGGAGCTAAATTACAACCTGCGCCAATCAACCATGTAGTTGTTGAAAGACCATCAGAGAATAGAAAAAAAATAAAGTTTTTTGTCAACTTGACACCAATTACAAGTTAATGCTCAATTTCAAAATGTAAAAAACAATCAACACTAATGAAGTATGATACAGGATGGCAATTAAATTTAAAAACAAAACAAAAACAATTCAAGGTAATAAAAATACAAAAATAAATAACACTTATACACACAACATTTTCTTTATTGCTTGAAATATTTTGACTGAAATAAGATATACGAATCAAACATAAGCATACAATTACCACTAAAGTTATTGGAAAATCTTGCTTAAAATCTTTCGGCATATGAGAAATAATAGTATTTCTATGCGGCCATAATGACATTTGTCCAAACTTGAAGTAAAAAAAGTTCTAACCATGTATTGAAAACAACATCTGTGGACTGTAATGAAAGGCCAAAGTTCACTGCACAATTTTTTAGTCCAACGTTGTGACGTAAGCGACAGGGTAATAAAAACAGTCCATTTTCATTGCACAAATTATTGAGTTCTCTACTGCCACTTTAATATTTAATAGGTAATTCTGTGTTGTCTGGAACCAAAAATGTCACCTGTATAATATTGAAATAAGTTTTTCAACCTCTTCTATCTTTTTTTTTTTGGATAGTTTAAACACTAAAAGGTTGCTGATTTTCTACCTCATTTCGAAGTGATTTTATCTCCTTATCTTTTTCTAAAATTTCACTTTTCAGATTTATAATGTCAGGGCCTTTCTTTACAAGATTTATTTCCATTTCTTTCATTTTTGTATTTGTGGCTTTCTAGCTTTACAGTCAATGTGAAAACATCCAAAGCACATATACCTGAAAATATAAATACAAATAATTTATTTTAATTTATTTCAGACAAAAAACCTACAAGAGGTACATCAAGCAAAAACAACAGGTTGTAGTGATGTATCAGTCAACAAGTTACCACCACTTCAGTTGGATACTGAATATCAAGAACTTAATGACAGCTGTTATGTACCTGACCCAACTATTATGTACCTGACCCAGCTATTATGTACCATAATGACAACTATTATGTACCTGACAGAGCTATTATGTACCATAATGACAACTATTATGTACCTGACAGAGCTATTATGTACCATAATGACAACTATTATGTACCTGACCCAGCTATTATGTACCATAATGACAACTATTATGTACCTGACCCAGCTATTATGTACCATAATGACAACTATTATGTACCTGACCCAGCTAAGCTTGAAATTTCAACACAAAGCAAGCTGAGTGAGCTCAATGGTATGTACAGAGAGAAAAGAGATTAACTGCCTCAAACTTTGCAGAAGTCATTTAAAGAAAGTCTGAACCAAATGAAAAGTTCTTGTCTAGACTTTATAATAACAAAAACATTTCAGCGCCAGCAATTAGTTACGGTCGCAGAAACGAGAGGAAGGGAAAACAAAATATCTCAGGAAATTTCAAAACAGACATTTACATGAGTGTGGTTTTGTTGTGTGCAAACAATTTGCCCTTTTAGGTGGCACACCTGATGGCAAAGTTTGTGATAATGGACAAAGTGGGATCATTAAGATAACATGGTCATACGGTGCTCGAGACCCAAGAATTGAAATAGCTTGTGATAAAAAAAAGATTTCTGCCTGGAAAAATCAAATGACAATAAAATTTCATTGAAATACGATCATGCCTACGACATTCAAGTTCAATGACAGCTGATGATTACTGGTTGTGATTTTGTGATTTTGCTGTATACTCACCAAATGAATCAGATCTATTTGTACAAAGAATCACACCTGACATTCCATTCATGACTATGACGTTACAGAAACTCACTAAGTTTCATAAGGAAGATGCTGTGCCATTTTCAAACAGACAAAATGTGAATAATTCGGAACAATTCTGAAGTTAATAAATTAAACTTACATGATTATTCAGTCTGACAACTTGTAGTTGTATCATTTCGCAACTCTCAACAGGGACTTGTCTTCCCTGAAAGATAGGAATTATTTAATTATTTTATTGGAAAATGTTCAGAAGTTAATGCAAATATTGCTGCTATTAAATAACCGAAACCCTTTGGACATGAAGTGATATGATACAGACTGATGCAGTAGTTTTTGTAATTTATTATAATTTGTGCAAAATGTACTAATTTGATTCAAGTCACAATGACTTGAAATAATGTGCTTAAATGTTCGCATCTGATTTATGATAACTTTTCAACTAGTAATATTTATACTTTTAAGAAATAATTGCATAAAGAGATGTACTTTTTTATTATGATTATAATTATATTAGTGAATTCGGATATTTTTAAACGAGTTGTCATTCAATTATTGTTTTCAATAAACAATGATAAACTTACACAATTGCATCTTCAGTACTTGTATGTTGTTTCTTTATTTGAGAGAGAGGAGTCATAAAACATCTTTTTGGGGGTGCTCTAGTTGGTGTTGGTTTGAACCCATCAGCTGGTATCGGGGCTGGATTCAATTTAGTTAGACCATTTCCTCCAACAAAGTGCTAACATGATTATACACATTATTGTTTATTGTACAAAAGCAAAATGATCACCAAATAATTATTTCACACAGTTAAAAAAACAAGAGAATTTTCCTAGTGACACATTCATGCTGAACTTCTTAAATATGTCACAATGAAAATTAAAATGTGTCAAGCAGTATATAGACAGTATAACTGAGGAGGGGGTAGAAATATTCACCCCTAACATCACTTCCCAAAATCTGTTTTGGTACAATTAATTTTTTTAAAACATTTTTTTGCCAAAATAGGTAAAACAACATCCTCAGAACAGGTTATACATCAGCCCCTGCCATGTCATAAAATTAGTTCACATTCATGTGAATGAATCTATACAGTATAGTATAGGTTTCTTCCAATTTATCTTCAATCTCTTAATTATAAAAACTAGACAAAAATATTGCAGAGTACAACATAATATTGATAAAAACACTAAAATCGCGTCATCGGTCAAACGCGTGTACAGTATGGTATTGTCATTTCATGATTTCGCCGTAGATCTATAGAACATTTTACTTTTCACATTTAACTTAAAGTGAAATAAACATTTTCTGTTCAGTATTTATTATTTTAATTTATCTTCGAGCAAACAACTTTGTTTTTGTTGATATTGTCAGCATTTAACTGACTATGTGGTCTCAAGCATGCCTTAATCCAACGGAGACATTTTTCCATGTTGGTTTTTGGTTTTGGGAAAATTTACAAAAAATCCCCCTTGAATCCGTTCAGGATAACGACAATCTGCATTTCATGTGCCCCAAGCACAACGGCGAACCATTTTTCTGATAAATTGTCAGTGATTTTCTGCGGAATGTTTCAAAACCTTCGCAATGTAATAAGAGAGTAATCAATCGTGGTCTTGTGCTTTGAGAAAATATGGTGCATAACAACGCGTAAATACGCATTAAATTCGATGCTTATTTTTGATTGGTCAAAAATAATTAATGTGCCCGGTTTGATTGACAGGTCGGAACTATGCATCGATAGTCCGAAATAGATTTTCATCTGCTAGAACCAAATAACTCACATATTTAGAAGAAAAAAAAAAAGAAAAAAAAACCAATTATAAATTATTTTTTTTGGTGCGTTAGAAATTTTAATAAAAGACTGAAAATGTAACACTGTAATCGGACCAACCATTAAACGTTCAAGAATACCGCTTCTGAAATGTATAAGCCTACAATAAAAGTGTTGAATATGGTGTATGGCTCGCTATTCGACACTATGAAATAGGACTAAGATTTTTTTTGTGAACTGAGCACAGTGCCAATTTCGAGCATGAGGAACAGTCAATTCCGTGCGTACATGTAATATTTTGAAATCTATTCATTGACTTGAATATCGACGTTCTTGTTTTGTTTGTAGAACTCATCGTTTCTCTTGTTACATTTATGGGTATCTTTTATTTGTACTATATATTATGTTGACCTGCTTGATATATTTCTTTCTTCAAATGCGTTTGACATATTCAATATGTATGATTTACACGTGGTGTTAAAATCTAGGAACCATTAAAGCATCTTTACGCCGGACAAGGTTTCTAATAAAAAATTTATATAAACTGCTAGTGACAAAGATGACAGCAACAACGAAGATAAAGAAAACAATGCGAGTGAAGATGGTCATTCTTCTTCCAATTATTATTTTGATTGTGTTTTGTTTGGGAAGGAAGTTATTTTAGATGCGCACATCAAAATTCGCCCTGACATTGTTTTTTTCTTTGCTTTTCATTTCTATTCATGTGAACCATGACATAACAAAGATTTCATTTTAGTGTCTCAAAACGTCCATATACGTCTAATCATAGTGCTGACAATTGACGTTACAACGTCGACGAACTGAATTTTGGTTTCGCCAATGACGATTCGAAAATTAACGATCAGCATTATTATTTGGTGAAAGAAACATATGACCACTCATACTGAAAATTCAAAGGACTCTATCAACAGGCAGTGAAAAAGCGTGCACTCCAAATAATGTATTTATCTGGGAGCCGATTTATTATCACCTTAGCCCATGACAATATTTCTTTAATTCAACTCCGATTCTATTTGATAAACATTAACGAAGGAGTTTGTATATTCTATTGCAAGATCTTCAGTTTTTCAACAAGCTTTAAGATCGCCGTACCACTTTCCAAAACAGCACAACATTAATTTTGAAGACAATCAGATATCATATAAGAATTACAAGAACAAGCTTCGAAATATTACCAACAGGAAGTGCAAGGAAAATAATTTGAATATCGAAAATATTTTTTTTCTCAACTGTATTCATTTGATATCTCCTGCAAATATTTATTTTAAGAAAACCTTTATTGCTGCATACCATACGGATCCATAATAAGCAAGTGTATCAACGGAAGCGTTCTTGAAGCTTAAAAAATAAATTAAACTTGTCTGCTGATGATTGTGTCCCACATTCAATGTGTGAGCCCAAATTGTTTTCAGCTACTATGATCAAAAGACTCGCAATTTTAGAACAAAATTGAATATCTTTTTATTTGGTACGTCAGAAATTTGAATAAAAAGATTAAAAATGGAATGAAACTATCACCATATTATCCTTACTTACATCAAACGTTCAAGAAAACCGTTTCTGTAATGAGTAGACTCTCCTAGAAAAGCTGCCAGTATTTTGTGTAGATTTGTTATCTGTCTTTGTGAAATTGGACGCAGATCACGTATTATAACCAGATCTCGAGGATGCAGAACATTCAATACCGTTCGTACATGTAATACTTAAAAATCGGACCAGTAACTTGAATATCGAAGTTCTTGTCTCATTTCAAGAATTGTACGTGTCTTTCGTTATGTATTTGTAGATATCTTGTATTTGTAATATGTATATTGTAGACCTGGTGGAGATGATTTTTGATTTCAAATACTTTTCACCCTGATTTCATGTTAAACGAATGCGATATGTACGTGGTATTTAAATCTCGGAACCATTCAACCATGTTCGCACCTGACAAGGTTTCTGATCCAAAATCTCAAATTTGTATCAACTGCTGATGACGATCAAAATAGCAGAATCGACAATAAAGAAAACAGTGCAATGAAAGGGAAAGGTGATCATTCTTCTTTTCTTGCAATGATCTTGTTAATTGTTTGCTGTTGGGGGAAGAGATTTATATTTTAGATGTCGGTAGAGCTCCTTGTTGATGATGGTGTTGATACGGAGAAGAAAGAGAATGTGATTTATAAGTACTCTAGATGAGGTAAGGAAAATGGTGCTCAGATTTTTATTGTACTTTTTAGATCGTATCGTCACAACTTTTCTGCCATGGGCATATTGATTTTTGGCCCTTAAGGTTTCAAATGTTTTTATTTTTATTTATTTATTCTATTCACGTTAACCATGGCATAAAAAAAATTACCATCCAATGTATCATTGCCTTCATATACGGATAATCGTGACAACACTTTTTGATCCACAACACATAAGTTTGAATCAAAAGCATTTAGCAATATTTGCATTCGTTACGCCACATAAACAAATGACTTACTAAGATAAACCAGATTTACAAATCTGATTGGATCATTTTTCTCTGCTCGCCAATCACAGGTCTGAATAACGATTCAGGTGATAAAAGAGGCAGTGATGGATTAGCCCAATTGTTAAACAATGTTCTGTCTGCCTAAGCACGTACAACCTGTTGACTCTATTTATGCATGGCCGATGACGTTGAAATTTGTACCGTTTGCAGTATCGCCAAGGGATACATATGCAGTTTTGATGACGAAAACTGACGTCACCAAGTGAGGTCAAAACGTATACTAGAGCCTTGGCATATTCAAATAACGGAATAGGCCGTCAATACATGACCGTTTTCTTCGAAAATACTGCTCCCAAACACGCAAGATGCAAGGCGGAGCTAACTATTTCCCTGCACACATATGTCTGCTTCAAAGGAAAGGACAAATTCATCTCCAAATAGAAGTGAAAGAAACCAAGAGTTGGACTATCCGCTACCGAAAAGGTGTGTCTGACGTTGACTTTCTATTTTAGTCTTCACTTTTATTAATGTGCGTCATCGAATAAGTTAAGTTCTGAAAGCTTTCGTACATAAATAAGAATATTAGATAAGGTTGGTAGTTAAATGAACCGATAAACTCCAGTAAGAGAATGTAAGTTTTGCAGTCACCATCGCCGATTCTAAAATAAGGCAATCACCATTCTCTACTAAGTGAGAGACATTATTATCAGGAAACAGTAAATTCAACGGGAACTGTCAACAAAGCACGTGAAAAGCGTGCACTCCAAATGCTGTATTAAAAATTGGAGCGCATTGTGTATTACCGTTGTCCATGCCGATTGGCCATCATGTTTCTTTAATTAAACTCGATAATATTTGGGGTGAAGGTCAAGAGTTGGTAGATAGTTGGTTGGTGGTCAAGTTTTGTCAATTGTTTCCAATATTTTACCAGTTTAATATACATTCATCGACTCCATATTCCACATACAAACGTATGAACACTTTTACTAACCACTACCAGTGTCTGAGTATGAGCCTGTATTTAACAATGTTTTTAAAAATACTTTCATGCATGATGGTGTGAACACGCACTCAGCAAGTCTACAATGTTCAGTGTTATAATAATTATGATAGCACAAGAGAGACACATTAACATGCACTCTTCAAGCTTATGCAGTGCCAAATTACACTATGAAAGCGCCAGAGGGACATAATTATCTGGCTCTTTTTTCTACTCGCTGATATTATGGAAGCATAATAAGGCTATATAACTGAACTCTTCAAAATATTAAATATTATTAAAGCTTATGTTGACGTTCTATTCATCATGGTTACAACTGGTACAAACATTATTCTGTCTGAATCAGATGCAATTATGCGTGAAAGATACGTGGCAATTGTGAAACTTGAGTAATGATGAAATTAAACATGTTTAAAAGCACAAGAACGAAAAAAATCATCAAAGAAATGTTGCAGATTCTTCCAGAACAAAATACTAGAGAAGTTAACCGAACAGCACACTATATAATTAACACTCTCAACAATGAAGTGATTTGCCTTCGAGGTATCAAAAGATAAAATCATCGCCCAAATGTACAAAATGTTAACAGACAAGATACGTCGGATGTACCACCAAGTGTCTTGCCAACAACTGATGATCTTCAAACGGGCAACAATCAACAGCAACAGAAGTGAACAACTCCGAGAGGCAGCAACCAATTAACACCAGTGTGATGACAGCATATCAGAAATTATAGCTGCCAGATCAAATCAAACTCTATCAAAATGTGATGGCTTGGTAAATCAAACTAATGAAGAAATAAATGTATCTATATGTTTAAATGAATGCAAGTTCCCTAAGACAAAGGTGAGCATGCTACGCTGTAATTCCTGCATGATTTGGTACATTAACGAGTGTTTAGGAATTAAGAAAAATGACTCAGTATGATTCTGGGTGTGTCTAGAATGTAGATGTCTTCCTATCAGAGCAAACTCCATTCTAACTGTACTATCAGATGTACAAACTCAGATGGACCAAAATAATGGAGCAAACTGATCCAATGCAGTCAATGTATGAAACCAAAATACAGTCAATGTATGATTAAATATCAACAGTATAAAAACAAAATAAAATGTAATGGCTCCTTTGTAACAACACATTTAAATGACAAAGAACAGAAATACAGATCATAGCTGATAGCACATAAATTGTTGATCATCCACACGTTTCTCTTGAGGAAAATCAACACAGAAGACCCTGTTCTGAATCACACATTATGCCCTGGAAGGTCCTCCTGACAGGATCATCTCTGCTAAAGGGTATACGAGTGGAAGGTTTTGAAAGAAATGTTAAAGTCAGAACTTTCAGGGGCGCAACTATTTCTGTGAAAACCTAGGTCGAATGGATCTGAGTCCATATCATATAGTCATTTTGCATGTGGGTGGGAAAATAGAAGCAACCATGTACTCCTTGACCAATTCTGATTCAAATATGAATAGTTGCTCGATGACCTCCTTTCCACACATTCGGTAATTGTATCGGGTCTTATTTCTCGACCTGATGTAGATGTTAAAACCTTTTGATTCGACCCTAACAGAGGTATCCAGACAACTGAACATCAGTAATGTAGCCAATCATAACTTATTTCAATTGCCATCAGGAGACGTCTCAATGTCTCTGTTTCGTGACAGTGGTGCATCTACACTTTTGAAAAACAGCTAGTCTGAGCCTTATCGGTAAATAGGCGCCAGAATCAGAATTTTTGAACCAAGAATATATATATATACCCTTTGTCAGGAACCTGACATACGGCAGCACCTAGACGGACAATACATTCGCGATCGTATCACTTGTCATGTGTCACTACACCCCATTAAAAGCATCCTCTTGTCATGTTTCACTACACCCCATTAAAAGCATTCTCTCGTCATGTTTCCCTACACCCCATTAAAGCATCCTCTTGTCATGTTTCCCTACACCATATTAAAAGCATCCTCTTGTCATGTTTCCCTACACCCCATTAAAAGCATTCTCTTGTCATGTTTCACTACACCCCATTACAAGCATCCTCTTGTCATATTTCACAACACCCTATTAAAAGCATCCTCTTGTCATGTTTCCCTACACCCCATTACAAGCATCCTCTTGTCATATTTCACTACACCCTATTAAAAGCATCCTCTTGTCATGTTTCCCAACACCCCATTAAAAGCATCCTCTTGTCATGTTTCACTACACCCTATTAAAAGCATCCTCTTGTCATGTTTCACTACACCCCATTAAAAGCATTCTCTTGTCATGTTTCACAACACCCCATTACAAGCATCCTCTTGTCATATTTCACATCACCCCATTAAAAGAATCCTCCTAAACACAGATTAGGCACCATAAGTCAGAGTCCTACCCATATTGATGACCGTAACAGAGACTTGTTATAGACGTTTACATATAGTGTGAAAACAGACATAGCTCAAATTACAGATTTTATGACAGCGAAACAACTTTCAATGCCAGATGGTACCCCTCAGTAAATCATGATAAATCCTGTAGACTGAATTACAACGACACATATAGCTTTGATTAGGAGTCTAAGTCAGGATGTCATGGTGGATACCCACTCATACTCAGTAAATTCTTTTCTACCTTAAAAGTATATTTGCCTGGAGTGCTACTTTTAGAATGTACCGATTGTTCTACTTCCTCTCTGTATGTCAATAAGGTGCAAGGGACAGTTTTTATGCGCATCAACCTTCTTAAAAAGATAGTGTGTACCAGTGAAGTCAAAAAGGTCCATATTTTTAGATAGCTATATTAAATCGAAGCATAAGAATATCATTCATTTGACATGACAAGTCAATAGAAGCACATAGCAGAAGAAGTTTATGCACCTCAGCCCAAATTTACACATGTATTTGTCATGTCCGAAGGTCATTTTTGACACACAGTAATGCTCACAGTGGAAATGCATGCCCTGGCCCTATTTGATAATTTTGAAAAACAATGAGTACTAAACAGCTCGATCGAATTCAAATAGTTGCCATCCATACGGTTTTTGAGAGATTCAGTGATATGGAAAATGGCGCTCAAATTTCCACTGTAAGTTTACCTCGTATCCTCACAACTTTTTATGTCATGGGCATATTAAGGTTTAAAAATGTTTTTATTTATTTTATTTGTTTTCTATTTCACTTTAGCCATGATATAAAAATGTTTTTATTTATTTTATTTGCTTTCTATTTCACTTAGCCATGATATAAAAATGTTTTTATTTATTTTATTTGTTTTCTATTCACTTAGCCATGATATAAAAATGTTTTTATTTATTTTATTTGCTTTCTATTTCACTTAGCCATGATATAAAAATCTTACTGTATAATATGTATATAGTTCCATATACGGTGGTTGGAATGCGAAGAATCATGTTATTAATATTCTGCATTTGTTCTTTTCTTTTTTTGTTGCAGATCGTCGAATTTTTCCGATGAAGTATGATACCACGCCGATTTGTTCACTACTGCTTTAAGTAATACCTGATGTTTCGTTGCCAAAAATGTCCATAGTTTATTTCTAAAAACGTTATCACTAAGAGCACGTATTCTAATATCGTAGAAAATACTAGCACTCTGCATTCTTCGGCATCTTGTCTCATGACCTAGAAGACCGTTTTGATGCTTAATTTGACATTGATTTGCTCGTTGGGGTAAGATTATTATGTCAAATTAGCCTGTCGCTGTTGTAGTCGCCACAGTTGTCATTAGGTGACAGTTTACACGAGGAAACTCTGCATGGAGTTAACCATGGTCGGACCACATTCCTTTCATTTTCATCGGTTTTTTCCTCAATATTGACGCTACGTAATTGCTGCTTGGCATCTACTTGGTGTAATATTGACGTGGAAGCAAAAACAAATTAAGCCTCATCAGCAATACGATAAATCATCAATATTCATGGGCGACTTCGTAAATATCCATACTTTATAGTTACTGTGAGAATGTTACTAATCCCTCTCCTGCAGCAGTGTGTAATGCTATGTCGTCAAACGGTGAGAAGGGTTGTCAAGTTATGTAGAAGAGGGATAAGGAATACAAACAATAAAATGGGTTCTTCAATGAAAACATTAACTCCTCTAAGTATTAGATTTAAAAATCCAAGAATGCGATTTCACTCGTTCATTATTGCTCTCTTGTCGTCTGTCTTTGAAACAATTACTAGCTGTAAAGTTGAAATGTCTTTTCTCGTCAGGAAAAACTCGAAAAGAATATACGTCGTAAGTGTAAGATATATATATATATATATATATATATATATATATATATATATATATATATATATATATGTATTAGTCTTTATCAAAACTGGTATAACGTTACTTATCGAGGAAATATAAGTGGTTTACCTCCACGCACAGCAAAATTTTGTCAGAGTGAACAAAAGAGAAGTGATTAGAATCACGATTCTAGACTTTTACAAGTTAATACGTACAAAGAGAGGTGCACACGTTCATTGAACAGCTCACCGTCTTGTCCTCATTCCTGATCACTCTCGGGTACCGGCTAAAGCTTCCTCTCACTATGTACACAAGAGGTTGATGGCTGTGTGTTTGGCATCGACTGTATGTGATTTTACAGCGGAAAGAAAAACCGATACATATAATCCTCCTCATCAAGAAACTCTCAGATTTATATATTGATTACATCTAGAAATGGTTTGCAATGCATCAGGGTGAATTCAAATTTTGCAAATATTCTCGCATCCAATAATTTTTTTTTCTTCTGGAAGATTTACTTTTGGGTAGATCGAAAGTATGTTATTGGCATAGAAAGTGTAAGGCAAACATGACTGTAACAGGATGAAGCCGGTTTGGGATTGGATTTAGCGAAGATACTGAAGGCAATTTCGTGAAATAGACGTTTATTTATAATGTAATTGAACGATGAATGAATCTGACACCGTATTCGTGCGCATAAAGTACATAAATGGATTTAACATTATGATGCGCACCGAGTTCAACAACCGATATAAGGAAATGATATCGTTCCTAAATGGAACTGATCAGAACAAGTAACTTCAGCGAGCACTCAAGCAAGAATGAACGTATGGAACTTATGAACAAATATGATTGATATATGGATCTATCACCAATGCATACAATTTACACACAAATATGAGCAAGGTATTATTCAATCACCAAGGGTATCGAAGTATAGGATTTATACAAAAATATGAATAATGTATGTTTCATCACCGATCGAAGTATAGAATTTGTAAAACAATATGAATAACGTATGTTTCATCCACACGTAAGATTTATGCAATATTGATTTTCACTCATATAGCGATATTGAATTATTGATTTCACTAATATAGTGATCTTGAATAATATTGATTCAAAAATGGAACATATGTATCTTGTGGCGTTCAGTTGACGATCACGATGAATTTCCTGTTCTACAGCTCTCGTCGAATGGTCTAGGACCCACCACGAATGGCCCGTCCTTCCCAGTCTGCCGAAAGGGTCCCTCAAGAGCCTTCTTATTCCCTATAGACCTGTTGGTCTCGAAGCTTTGGTCCATCACTTCGAGTAAATCAATACCATCCTCTGAGCCAACGTCACCATCGACCGAAGCATACGGGTTACACGAAACCCCACAGAGTTCTACGACTCCCGTGAAAAAGAGCTCTACAGCTGAAGACAGCTTCCTGACAAAACTAGAATTATTGTGATAATACAGTCAGACTTTACTCTATAAATACCCTGGTGGTTATGGTGAAATCCACGGCCAGAGATCTTGAAGTAATCGTGTTTCGCACTGTAAGCACTTTGCTCATGCAGCATTGGGTGAACCGAACTCAGTAGTTTGAGATAGCTAAAGTAGAAAGTAAACCACCCTCGGGTAACGCTGTACACGGCAACGAAACAAGTGTACATTTCTGTTCATATATAATGCATAAACATTACGTACACAGAATTCCGTGACAATACCTCCACCCCCACCCCCACACCGAAAAAGGTAGAAAAACGTCTAGAAAATAACGAAATGTGAGCAAAAATACAAACTGAAACTTATTATTTACATTACCAGAACACCATGGTAAAAAGAAGACCTGCAAATCACACTCTGCTCAAGGAATCGGCCCCTACATTTTCCGACCCTCTGATTGCCTCGACCTGGAACGATATGGCTGTAAAGTCATTGCCCAACGCATCAATCTTACGTTGGCGACTTTCACTTCGTTCAAATACATAAGAGGCTGATGGTCTGTTTCAAGCACAAATTCCCTTCCGAAAAGGTACGTGTGAAATTTTCCTATCCCCCACACCAGGTTGATTAATACCCTAGTATGCTCTTCCCAGGTATGCGTGTATACCAGAATAGAGTCAACGAAACTATCTACGTTCTCCATGCCTTTCAACAATTTCTCATAAGACGAACGCACGACGCACGGTCGTTGACCAAACCGAAAGGCTTGACTTTAAATTGGTATAGACCTTTAGGGGTCGCAAATGGCGTTAACGCGCGGGCATTATCGGCGATGGACACCTGCCAATATCCTTTGGTGAGATATAACTTTGAAATATATTGGTGCCCTGGCAATTTCGAAAACAAGCCCTCGATATCTGGCATCGGTTTCGCATCAAACATGGTGACTTTATTCAATTGACGAACGTCTATACAAAAACGGTTTGTTCCATCTTTCTTTCTGACCAATACCATGGGGGACGAATACGTGGAGTTTGAGGGTTCAATCACTCCCAAGTCTAGAATTTTACATACTTCCTCATAGATCCTCTACCGTGCACTTAAGGTTACTAGATATCCTTTAATTCTGATTGGCTCTGAGGTACTTAGGTTTATTTCGTGTTTTATTATCCCAGTATGACCTGGTCTGTCTGTAAATACTTCTGGATACTTACTCAAAATCTCCGTGATTTGACGACGCTAACCTTCAGGTAACTCTGGACACAAGCTGACCATTTATATTTCCTCTTTTCCCACCCCTATGGGGCACTCAAGTGTAATTTCTGTACTTAGGACCTCTTTTAGTTCGCTACCTGACTCGTCTTCGATGACCGTAGTACATACTACGTTCAATACGCATTTTACTACTCTTTTATGGCAAACATTGCACGATCGAGAGAATCGTGATGTCACTATTTACGCCAGGCCAATAAAATTCGGCTAACACTCTGTCAGTCGTCTTTTTCCTACTCAAGTGACCTAACCTACGTGACTCGTTCGCCACTATAAGTACGTGGGGCCTGAATTTCTCGGGTACCACAAGTTGGAAGTATTTTCTACCCTCCGACGAGGTAAATTGCTTGTACATTAACTCTTCCCTGCGTATAAATTTAAAACTTACCCCGCCTTTACAATGTTTCAAGGTACCGGACACAAATATTTCCGCGGTCGTGCTCAAGGACGCATCAAGCCCTTGCTCGCGCATAAATTGATCGCCCGAGATATCAGTCACGGCTTCTGGAATTTTCAACTTACGCAGCGGCTGTTTCTCCGTCCGCGCCTGCGACCTAGTTTCGACTGCTTGTATCATGAGAAACCGAAAATCTGATATAGTTGGGAGTCTGGAGCAATCATTAAGTCATATATGGGATTGTCCAGATACAGCGCTTCGACGGTTCCGGTCAGGAAAGGCGCCTCGAATTCTATTCTCGCGACGGGAACGCGATCAATCGTTTGATCTAACAACATACAATCAAGCATTTGCTCATCACTAACGAGATTCCGATTTACCTCGACGCCCGAACACCCGGCGTCGCGTGACACTGCGACTTCTTGACCGTTGGCGGTACCACTAGCTGTCGGTACCCTCGCCTCGGGAAAAAGACAAGTGCCGATCGACTGAATAACATCACGACCGATCTGCGTACGCGCCGCGGACTTGTATACCGTACTCGCATTACTAATTCCGGAATTATCACTCGGAAAATCATCGCGATTGTCGCTTCCTCATTTGGTTTCAATAGCAACTGCTACTCTTTGGACAAAATCCTTTCGTTTCGGACAACCGGACGAGATGTGGCACCACTCTTCACATGTGTAAATTTGTCCATCCTTACGATTTACGCCCTTTCCAGATTGAAAATTTCCACCTTTATTAGTACCAGTTTTCTTGGGTTCTCTGTTTTTTTTTTTTATTGATTACCTGATTTATTGTCTTTCGAGATCACATTCTGGGTACCTTCCCGAGCTTCCGCGAAATAGTCTGCCTGTGTAACCATATCAAAGACATTTATGAAGGATTTTTCCCTTAGAAATAAGTACAACTCTTTACCACAAGTGGTTAACAACTGGTCCCTAAGTAAAAAATCAGTAAGACCCTCGAACGTATTTTCTATCTTACCACATTCAACCCATCGTTGTAAATAAATAATTTCCCGTCTAACTGACGAACTGGGTGAATGTTTCGCCTCTCTCAGGTTTACTATACTTAAACCTCTTGTGGAACCCTTGCTCAGTTAACTCGTATCTCTTGAGGAGTGCTTCTCTTAGCGCGTCATAATTTAGCGCGTCGTTCCCGAGGAAACGCGAATATATATCAAGCGCTTTACCTTTAGCAACGCGTAGAGATGGAGCAAACAATCATCCTTTCTCCACTTCTGGACAGAGGCATATGGTTCGAACCTGTGGAAATAAATGTCCATATTATCTTTATCGTCCTCAAATAGGGGCAATTGTTGGGCTTCTCAACTTGCTCGACTTAAAATCTTGTTTCCCCTCTCTCTTAGCAGTTAATAATTCCAATTTTCTCTTATGCTCTCTAACCATGTTCATGTCTTCTAACTCTACGGCTTCTAACTTTGCTTCCCTCTCCCACCGTATTCTTTCCTTCTCTTCCTGCTTTTCTGATTCTATCTTCTTGTCCTTAAATTCCCTTCTTTCCCTTTCTGCCTGCCGCCCTATCTAAAACTTCTCCTTCTCAACCTGCTTTTCTAATTATATCTTCTCCTTCTCAACCTGCTTTTCTAATTCTATCTTCTCCTTCTCAACCTGCTTTTCTAATTCTATCTTCTCCTTCTCAAATAATATCTTTCTTTCCTCAACTTGCTTTTCAAATTCCGTTTTTTTTTTTTCCTTCTCTTTTAGTCTCTGCTCCCTCTCCCGAGCCTGCTCCTCCTGAACAAATTTTCTAAGGGACTTACCCTCATAACTAAACTGTTTGCCCATCTCCACGAGATCTTTAAGTGACGACATGATTGATACTGCTAATAGCCATGTGAAACGTACAATTATGGAATTACACAAAAGAATCGTATCTTCCTTCTCATAGGAAAAATATTCATATATATATATATATATATATATATATATATATATATATATATATATATATATATATATATATATATATATATATATATATATATATATTGTTTATTCTTATCGATTGTGCAAATCTAGCAAGGTTATACTTAATCCTTGTCAATGCATTGTCTCAAAGTAGCACCGATACAAAAAGTCTGTTCTAACTATTTCACAGGAGAATTCAATGAAAAAGTTATGTACAATATTTAGGCCTTGCGATACAAATATTCCAAAAACACGTATAGGGAAACAAATATACACGAAAGAAGAGAAAATGAACTTAAACAACTCAGCACATGGCAAACACTGATTAATGATAGAAGCAACAGTTTTCATTTCATCTAGAATAAAACAGGGGACCGGACAAGAGTAGAATGGCAAAACATGTTGCTGACATCGTTGAAGATAACGATGAAGTTTGATCGAAGACTCGACTACTGTGGAGTTCACATGCTGTTTCAATATTGAAAATAAATTAAAAAATTTCTTATCTACAGTGTTTTATAACTTTTCTAGAGTGCTGTAGTCAGAAGTTAAATGAGCAAAATACGGAGAGTGTAGATTTTTACTTTTGTTTTGAAACAAAGAACCGTAAAATATTAAAACAAAGTAAAATATGCATTATTTTTGTTGTAAAACAAGGTTTAACATTTTTTAAAAGATTCTTAAGTCTTTGTTCAGATTTTTTTCCAGTTTCTATTGGTCTTCAAAATTTACTAGATGCTGAAAATCATAGATTCTAATCAACTTGCTTATTTCTTGCTTTTTGTAACAGAGACAATTTTTTGTAAAATGTCTCGCCTAATAACCAGACCAACAAAAAAAGGTGCAAATCTGCATCCTAATGTTACAACTCCATCGCTTTTAAAACTGTTTCATATCGTTTACTCCGATGACTCTTTTTACACTAATGTTTTAAGTCAATTGTTTCTTTCTGTATCAACATTAGATGCATATAATGTGTTTCAACATTAGATGATATATAATGTGTTTCAACATTAGATGATATATAATGTGTTTCAACATTATTCTTTAAAGTCTTCATTTAATAATTCGTTTTGATATGTATCTTTCAGACGAGCTATGGTGCACTCTGCACTGATTAGAAGATCGTCTTTCGGATAAATATTGTGGTCATTATTTTACTTTGAGAATATTGCTCATAAATACAGCATTTTAATCTCTGGATATTTTCAGCAAATAATAATAAGCAATTACTGACTTTTGATTTCGGTTTTTACGAAGATTTATCAACCAAGAAAATCGATATTCATTGATGATGAAGAGGATGATAAATTCTTGTAGCAACCGAAATCAAAAGTCAATAATTGTTTTATTATATGACATTTAATTTTCTGATATTCCTTTGCCCTAATCTCCTGGGACAGGGCCTGACAATTGTTTATTAATTACACACACACACACGCACACACACACACACACACACACACACACACACACACCGCAAAAATGAAACTAAAGATGAGTTTTTCAGTCAATTAGTTAAAATGCTCATATGATGTAAATTCATTTATATTATACAAAATAAAAGAAATTTTTCCCTGCTAACTGTAATCTTCAAACTTACACGCAAAGCGCAAATATTGACAGAAGAAAGGTGGGATGAGGCAGGCGGTCCGACGAACAAACGGACTGAGGGAAATGAGTAACAATGCATGATGCACAGCAGAATTGCATGCTCTGGCTAACAACACTGACGAAAAAACAGGTGAGTTGTTGGAATTTAATCGTACTTCGCGTGCGCACGAGAGGGTTATACAAAGTTTTAGCAAAGACAGAGGGTGCCGATGTCATAATAGTTATTTCTTTCTTTCTTAACTTATTTATTTTACTTAATTTTATTTGTATTTAGGTAGGATCAGCAGATATCACAAGTAGTTATAATATATTTAATCTAAATAAGTCACAAACCATTGACACAGTAAGTACATAAAATCAGTTATAATACAAACATACATACAAACACATGATTCACCATTGATGACAAATTAAAGTTTATAAAAATGTATTTGCAAAGGGGTCCTCGGGGATCAAGATATTGGGACAGGGTAGGCCTACATATTGCAAATTAAAATTCTATATTCGACTAAACTAAGAAACTACTCTTAAGTAATAACAACTTAAAAACTGATTACAGAATTTTTTTAAAAATGTCACTAAAAATCAATTAAATCTAGTAAAATACCATTGAACTCTCTTCTCTTGATTTACTTTGATTTAATATGTATGACTTAACAGCCGATTTAAAATCACCTATATTTTAAATGTTCTTGATAAAACTGGGTAATATGCTCCAATCTTTTATGACGTTATAAGCGAAAGTCGTCAAAGCAACGCCATTAACACATGGTGTAACAAAATTAAATTTTCTAGCTCCCAGTGAAAAATCGGTGATGATCACTAATTTTCACAAATCTTTGACTCAGGTAAGATGGACATTTCTCATTAACAAAAATTGATGAGCATGATTTAGTCTTAATCGTTTCACTATATTCTCCAATTTTAGCATTCTCACACGTTTAACTTCATTCTGTCTGATGCTAGATCTGGGTTCCAGGTTACTTATAAATCTTGCAGTTTAATTCTGTGCTATTTGGAGTCTGGTTTTGAGATTTTTACCAATTCTGGCATACCATGAAGGACAGAAGTCGTTAAAATTACAATGTATTAGAGCAGAACATATTGGGTGTTTCTTTTCTTCTAGTTTTCAGGGATAAACATTGACCTTGTATATTTCGAAACTTTAACCTGGCAGTTATTTTATTTTTAGTATACTGTTGATATGTATTAACCCCAGACTAAGTTACCTATATGTAGACCTAAATATTTACCACACTTTTGTGTATTGATTGTGAAGCCATTACAGGTTAATGTTAATTCTCTGAATTTATTTTACTTTTCGCTTCGAGCCAGATAGAATGCATTCTGTCTTACCCAAATGTAATAATTGTTTGTTGTCAGTGAGCCAAAGTTTGCAGGATTCTGGTTCTTTCTCATGCTTTTTCGAAATGTAATCAGGATCCTGACGTGAAAAGATGATAACAATGTCATCTGCATATAATAAAGCTTATAATCAGAACTTACGCTAATTACCATATCATTCACAATACACAAAAAGAAGAGGTCATAAAATATCAGTGGAGTACATTCCCCTTAAAACCCAGTTGCAGACAATACGAACAGGTCCAAAACCCGACCGGACACAAAACCGAGTATACTAACATGCCTGTAAGTGTTCTGGCGCCATCTTTTATAAACCTTGCTGGGATATTTCGGATTTATTTGCATGCCAGTGTGGAATAAGTCAAGGTGAAAATTTCTCACCCATCTTATTTTCGTTATATCTGAATGCTTTAGAAGAGTTTTTGCTTGCAAAGGGTTGTAACGGTGTGAATTTTTAATACCAGGAAACATAAGGTATGCTGTATTTAAAGGTACTTGTTATCCTGATGCTAACTTTATGTTGTACTTAAAGGTACTTGTTATCCTTGATGCTGACTTTATGTTGTACTTAAAGGTACTTGTTTTATCCTTGATGCTGACTTTATGTTGTACTTAAAGGTACTTGTTATCCTGATGCTGACTTTATGTTGTACTTAAAGGTACTTGTTATCCTTGATGCTGACTTTATGCTGTACTTAAAGGTACTTGTTATCCTTGATGCTGACTTTATGTTGTACTTAAAGGTACTTGTTATCCTTGATGCTTACTTTATGTTGTACTTAAAGGTACTTGTTATCCTGATGCTGACTTTATGTTGTACTTAAAGGTAAAGGTACTTGTTATCCTGATGCTGACTTTATGTTGTACTTAAAGGTACTTGTTATCCTTTATGCTGATTTTATGTTGTACTTAAAGGTACTAGTTATCCTTTATGCTGACTTTATGTTGTACTTAAAGGTACTTGTTATCCTTGATGCTGACTTTATGCTGCACTTAAAGGTACTTGTTATCCTGCTGCAGACTTTTTGTTGTACTTAAAGGTACTTGTTATCCTTTATGCTGACGATACTGTTATTCTTGCAGATAACGTACAAGATGTTCAGAAAACTTTGAATGACTTCCATGTATATTGTAGAGAAATGAGATTAAAAGTCAATGTTGAAAAAAAAAAGTTATTTTTGATTTAAGGCAATCTCACTGTTTATCTTTTTATTTGGTACACACATGTCAGTAATGAAGTTTCCAGTGTGTCCCAGTCTTAATAAATCATTTGTTAACCAAAGTATCTCCAAAGATGAACAGACAGTGAGGTCTTTGTCATAGGTTATCCAGCATTTTTTGGAGAGGCTGAACTGTAAACAAAACAACGTGCCATGGGTCACAGATTTGACTTCTGGGACAGCATCAATGGCTGATTACATTATAATGCTTATATTCTGAAGAACAAACAATTTGCTTTAAATCAATACCAGAAAGGGTTAAATCTAAGCCAAGTATTACCTCCAAAAACAGAGAAGAAAAAATGCTCTGAAAATAGACAGAGACTACATTGTGACCGGAGTCCATCTAACTGAACATTATATTACAGTAATATGAAATTGTAACCAATTAGAATACCGAAAACTTTGATGTAATATAATAATCTGTTTGTATCGAGTTAGAATTTATATTATAAGATGATGAAGCAATTTTATCTTCATTCAAGCAACAGGTACGTCTGACACTTGCAGTGGGAAAGTTAACAATTTCTATTGTTAAAAAAGTTAGTCCTTGCGCGACTATTACCGACTAAAACTAAGGTAGGGGTGTCAAACTCATTTGCTATGGCGGGCCGTATGTTTGACACCACTGAACTAAGGGATATAACTCTTCTTTGACAAATGACTCTTACTCACGAGTCTATTCCCTTTGAACACAGGAATCAAAAATTGTAGCACTGTTATGCTAGATTTATCTGGTCTATCCACTTATTTCAGGTACGTACGCGTAACTTGTAAGGAATAAATATTGTTTAAACACGGTGATCCAAAAACGAAAATAATGGTTTCTTAATAAATAAAATCGAAACAAAAGGCATGGAGTAAAATAAAAATTCAGAAGAGTGTAATGAGCATTTTTCGATTTTAAAAAATATTATAATTGTACCCACTTTTTGCGGATGCAACATCACTGTGTACAAGACTTTTGCACGTGAAACTATGTCCTTCATATTAGAAAATTTTCTTTGTCGGCATTCAAACTGCTTTGAAAGTTAGGTGACTATCTCTTCATGCCAACACTAAATATAGAATTGAGCGAATAGGTTATTGTTATACCCATAATGATATTTTCAGTTACGTTGACAGAAATCTTTAAACGAAGATGCGAACGCATCAAATGTTGGCAAAAATATAGAAAGGATCGCCACTGCATCCAGTGTTGGCGAGACGGGGGGCGGGGGGGGGGGGGAGGGAAGAGGGGCGCCGTTGGGAGTTTTTTTTATAGCTGTAAACATTTTTTTTAAAAACTATTCTCTGTGGCAAAGTAGGGGCGGCACTGAAGAACATTGCCCCCGGGCGCTTCGGTAGGGGCGTCACTACAGAACGTTGCTCCCGGGCGCCTCAAACCCTCACTTCGCCACTGGCTGCATCAATACATGTGCAGACAGATTGAAAAATTGGTGTCATCCCCTATACACATGCAGAAATATTTCCTCGTTTACAATATGTTCAACTTTGATGAAAAATGATAAAGATATCTGGAGTGTATACTTGAAAAATGGACCATGATAATATCTTTGCACCCAGTTAATAAAATCTGCAAACTTATTTTATCCAACTTTTTATTTTTCTGGAACTTTAGCAGAACCCCAAGACGAAACTTGGAGGATGTGATTGCACACGCTTTCCCTCTAACTTTTATGTTTCTTCAGCTCAAAGAATCTTGGGTTTCATAAATATGCAAATTTTGTTTACATTCTGTGCGTGAGTCTAAAACAAATTTTGTTCAAAAGCATTTAAATTTAATCTGCCTTGAACTATTATGAAGATTTAGAAGAAGAAAAAAAACTTTTTATTTTATAAAGTATGAAATTATGGCCAAACGCTGCTTGAGAAGTAATGTAGACAAAAATAAATAGCCAGATCTTTCCGCAATGACGTTGCTGGAAACAGCCTCCATTAGTCTAGGGTTACATCTAGAAACTAAAATATTTATATAGTCACAATTATTTGTTGTGGAACCGCGATAGGTGATGCAATTAAGAGTTTAATTTTGATTTTTCTGTGTGTATCGTAGTATAAACTGTTACTTGAAGAAGCACACAGCTTAGATAACGCTTTTCTTCTGGGCATTATGTAATCTATTTGGTTATACAACTGACAGCTTATACCACAAGAAAAGAAAAAAAAAAAAAAAATTAAACTCTCATAATTGCAATCCTGAACTAAAATACTTTTGTCTTTGAATTTATTTTTATTTTTTAAATTTTAATTTGGTTTTTGTAAATTATATCTGTTTTCTTTTTCTGACATTCAAACCTCTCTCAAGTAAAAATATTCTCCCTTTTTTAATAAGCTATTTTAGCATTGTAGAAATTCCAGAGGCCTTTACGCTTCCTTAATAAAATGTCAGACCCACGTTGACAATGTTCGAATTAGAAAGTGGTAAACAAAAAAAAAAGAAGTATTTGTTTACTTATGTAACAAAATAATGAATTCTTCCAAGGGGGAAACAAAAAACGACTATGAAGTCGATTTCTCGTAAATTCTACAGTACGTGAGATGCTTCTCGTTAGAGGCCATCTCTGACCAAACCAAATTAAAGTAAAGGTCAACTTTGGTCAACATTTAAGTCTAAAATTTCTCTTGGATAAATGTTTTCATAAGGGATTTTTATCGATGAAAATATAAACACAAATCTAAATAAAATTGTCGAAGTAACTGTCTTCGTGTCTTGAGTGCGCACAGATACACACACATAAAGAGAGGGTTAGTTTTGAGATTTTCCTTGATATTCCAATTAGTGTCACTGAACTAAGCCAGGGCCACAACGTACCTAATTCATAGAGAGAAAATCTTTAAAAAAAAAAACATATGGGACCCTCCAAGTAGTAGTGTTAGATTGTTAGTCTTTAAAAAGAACAAAAAATATTTTATGTTTCCTTCAGCAGTTACTATGGACCATAAGAACACTTCAAGTGAAATATACCCCAACCACCCCTTTATCGTAATGGTTTGGCCTGGCTGTTCGTATTTATGGAAAACAAGGGGCACGTAGCTGTAACCAATGAATGGTTGCATCATCTTTAAAATGATTGTCTTATGTCTTTACCTGCATCTCTCTCTACACACACACACACACACACGCGCGCGCGCGCGCAAATATGAATACTGCATACTAAGGTACAAAGTGGCAAACACGAATATACGTGTTAAAATCACACATTTCGATGGCCGGCATTTTCTTAGTGTTAATTTCAGTAGGTTTGCGCGCAGCTTTATCTTAAGTACTAAAAAGTTCATCAAACAATTTGTTCAGAAAGATAAGCTATTGATCGTGGTCACATGATGGCGTTTAGTCCGACAAATCAGTCTTCGACCCTGTATTGGTTTGTTGGTGGTTTAGAATCTGATCTTACCTATTCATAAAACATTGCAATTATTGCAGACAGATTTGTCCACAACATATCAGTGTTTTTAGTGTTATGTGTGATGTTTATATAATATTATAAATATTTTATGAAATTATAAATGTTTCTTGACTTTAATATTTGCTTAAACCTTAATGTTAAGTATAATGTTGACATGTTTAGCTATTGTCCTTGAATTAGGTTGTTTATTTAGTATTTGAGTTCAAGGACGGTTTTGATAAACAAGTTGTTTATTCCATTTGAGGTCAGGGTTGATTTTGTTTACAGATAAAACCAGAATTTCCCTTAGAGTTGTGTGGTAAGAGTCACATACACCATAATATTCTAGAACATTCTGTCATGTGGCCTATCTTTACATATACCATGTTTTGAGGACAGTTTGTCAGTTTCGACCTTAACATCAGTCTTTAAAGAGCCATTACAGTTGTGAAAAATCATTCCAAATTCAGAGAGAGGAATTATTTTAAATATTCACTGGATGATACACGTGCTCATAGATTTTTTAATTTTGGATTCTAAATTGATGATTTTGGGATTTATGTGAGCTTATTCAAAGATATTCTGGAGTACTTCATTTTGGCATATCGTCACATTAAAGACTACTGGCACATCAACACATTCAAGGATACAGTCATTCATTCGGAATATTCTATATTTAGGACTTGTGATTAGGACACTCAGGATTATTGGATTATTTGGATTTTAATTTACGTTACTGTAAGTGTCTTTTGAATTTTCACTCTAATTGTCTAGAAATAAATTGCTTGTTGATTTTTACTTGAATTGTTGGTTTCACTTTCTTTCTGTTACATTTGTTTAGACCATAGAGTCTTAACATTAGACACTTACCGGTATTTCTCACGGCTCTTGAATTACGATCGGTTGAGGGGGCCTTTCTGCGATCTGTGTCAAATCGATATTTCACAACTTGATAATCCATGTGGAAATACACTATCCTGCCTCACGTCATCATTTCAGATTACCGGCTAAATTGGAGAATAATCGACTGTGCGTTAATTATCAAGCGATGAATCATTGAAATGTGTTATGAATAGGCGAGAGCAGATCACTAAGATGCCAATATAGGCTTGGGAGCTGATTTATCAGACTGGATGGCGTTTGACCAATGAAATTACCCCTAACATAAAATAATCATTTTAATTGCAATAATTCCTATTTGTTTACTGTTTCCGGGTTTAAAAACACGAAATCTGACCTGTTGATTGGTTCCGCCTCAGAACCCGATCATTCAGTAAGTGAAGCGGGTTCAATTCAGTCATCTTTCGTTCCTGCTCAGAAAATGTTTTAATAAAGTACGTACTTCCGCGAGGCAATCAACATGTTTTGCTTACACTTGATGGTCACATATCCCATACTTCGGCCGTTTCCGTCAAGTCAAGAATAAATCTCTGAAGTAGTTGTTGGAATACGCATCAACTTGATGAGTTCAGTGATTCGCTTCCGGCGAAGTGCACCACGTATGTTGCGACAGAAAGTCCGATAATGTTTCGATTGTGACTTTATCCCAATTCGCCACCATAATGTGCCTATGGGAACAAAAGCAATTCCGAATATAGTTGTCAATGGCGGCGCATTACATATGAGATTTGTCTCTGACTTGACGGAAAAGGCGGAGAATGATCCGATTGATTCTTTCAATGTATATGCAGAATTGGCAAAAGTCAAATAATTTTATTCTCTTCATTTTGCCACAACAAATGGCAATTTATTTTCAACCTTGAAATGTTAGTTGTTGCGGGAAAGTAGCATGGGTTTACATCTTTTAAACATTTATGCTAGATAATCTGTTCAGCACTTTGAACTGGTACTGCTCGTTTAGTGAACAGTTTACAGAAAGGTTTCATACTGTCTGAAATCATTCAGACAATAAGGCGAGTAGTTACACAGTTGATGTAATGTCGAGGTAGAAAAAATTGTCTCCAAAACGAAACAGTGCTCATGCAACAATAAAGTTATTAAACGAAAAAGCAGATCATGGAATGTAGTTTTTTTGTGAGGCAAGAATCTTAAAGAAAGTGATGAAAGAAGTATATAGGAAAGAACGAAAAACGAATGGCAAAATAACTGCAGGTCATTCATACACTGGAGATAAGATAAAATCGCTCACAAGGGAGTTAAAATGAGTAGAGCAGGAAAACTTACATTATTAGAGAGATATTGCACATGCAGAAGATACATCACAATAGGAACAAAGTAGAAAAAAATCGAGAGTGATCAACCAGACTTATTTCACATTTACGTTACGCCTCTGTCACAATCGAGAACGTCGGAGCGCGTTGCGAATCTTGAGGAAACAGTTTAAAAAGCAGTATATTGTAAATGACAGATAAAGAGTTAGTGTATGAAAAAAGCATATGCATATCAACCAGATGTAAATTAGGCAGAGAGCTTTCTGTGTAGCGGTCTTTGTGCTATATAAAACCGTCCGATATTTGACCTTATAGATTTACACTTGAACCGAACATAAAAAGAGAGAAAAAATTAAAATATAATGGTTTCATTTCACTCTGAAATGCTTTCAGTATGTCATGTATTTGCATTTTCTTGATTGCAGATAACACTGAATGTCAGTAATTAGCTGAATTAAGGTTGTACATACTGATCCGGCGGAACCTTCCTAAACCTGTTCCTCTGTTTAAACCAGACTCCCTATGTAGACTGACCAATTACAAGTATATTGGTCACTATCAGGTTCATCTATTACTAACCTCTTTAAAAAAGTTACCACTATAAAACGGCCAAAACTGTTTGGTCCCAGATATCGGTTCATGGTTACCACTATAACACGGTCAATACCTTTTGGTCCCAGGTGTCGGTTCATGGTTACCACTATAACACGATCAATACCTTTTGGTCCCAGGTGTCGGTTCATGGTTACCACTATAACACGATCAATACCTTTTGGTCCCAGGTGTCGGTTCATGGTTACCACTATAACACGATCAATACCTTTTGGTCCCAGGTGTTGGTTCATGGTTACCACTATAACACGATCAATACCTTTTGGTCCCAGGTGTCGGTTCATGGTTACCACTATAACACGATCAATACCTTTTGGTTCCAGATATCTGTTCATGGTTACCACTATAACACGATCAATACCTTTTGGTTCCAGATATCTGTTCATGGTTACCACTATAACACGATCAATACATTTTGGTCTCAGGTGTCGGTTCATGGTTACCACTATAACACGATCAATACCTTTTGGTCCCAGGTGTCGGTTCATGGTTACCACTATAACTCGGTCAATACATTTTGGTCCCAGGTGTCGGTTCATTTTTGCCACTATAACACGATCAATACCTTTTGGTCCCAGGTGTCGGTACATGGTTACCACTATAACACGATCAATACCTTTTGGTCCCAGGTGTCGGTTCATGGTTACCACTATAACACGATCAATACCTTTTGGTCCCAGGTGTCGGTTCATGGTTACCACTATAACACGATCAATACCTTTTGGTCCCAGGTGTCGGTTCATGGTTACCACTATAACACGATCAATACCTTTTGGTCCCAGGTGTCGGTTCATGGTTACCACTATAACTCGGTCAATACATTTTGGTCCCAGGTGTCGGTGCATGGTTACCACTATAACACGATCAATACCTTTTGGTCCCAGGTGTCGGTTCATGGTTACCACTATAACACGGTCAATACATTTTTGTCCCAGGTGTCGGTGCATGGTTACACTATAACACGGTCAATACCTTTTGGTCCCAGGTGTCGGTACATGGTTACACTATAACACGATCAATACATTTTGGTCCCAGGTGTCGGTACATAGTTACACTATAACACGATCAATACATTTTGGTCCCAGGTGTGGGTACATGGTTACACTATAACACGGTCAATACCTTTTGGTCCCAGGTGTCGGTACATGGTTACACTATAACACGGTCAATACCTTTTGGTCCCAGGTGTCGGTACATGGTTACACTATAACACGGTCAATACATTTTGGTCCCAGGTGTCGGTACATGGTTACACTAAAACACGGTCAATACATTTTGGTCCCAGGTGTCGGTACATGGTTACACTATAACACGATCAATACATTTTGGTCCCAGGTGTCGGTACATGGTTACACTATAACACGATCAATACATTTTGGTCCCAGGTGTCGGTACATGGTTACACTATAACACGGTCAATATATCAGTTCAAGAAAATTTAAAACATTTGCACATCTATCCCTATGCATTCAGTTGGAGAGAGAGAGAGAGAGAGAGAGAGAGAGAGAGAGAGAGAGAGAGAGAGAGAGAGCTGACGAAGAAGAACTTAAAACTGCATGACAAAGTGGCAGGAATAATGAAGGCGAAATGTTGTGCACTATGAATTCTTATCTGTTATTATGATCTCAATATTTCCTTAAATATTACACAGCGAATATTATCTTGATGAGATTTTTTAAGGTAAGTAATAAATATTTTTTCTTATTTGTATGAAAATCCGGAAATGCAAAACATTACCAGTACAGATTTAAATATGAATAATAAGTAGGTACATGTAAGTACATACAAAATCTTGTTCTCGCATCCTGTTTACATATTCTTCTTGAGATCACTTATCCTTTCGAATTTCTGGCCCTCAAGGGCACAGATATTTAGTGACTTTCGAGTGGAGCTCTGCCCGCAAAATCATAGAAACAATATTGATAAAGAAAACCCGACTAAATGCAAGTCGAAAATTTAAATTCGTTCACTTGATAAAATGGCGAGATGAATATTTAAAATCGTTATTCGTGCAACAATTATTCTGGCAAGCTTAAGTTTCCTGCTTAACTCTCAACCCCACCTTCCATAAAATTTTAAAAGTTCAAAGTAACTCATCATTTTATATAGTTTGAGTAAGGTCACAACGAACAACAACGCAGTGTATGGTACTAACGTGGACACTTTATTGCCAGTGTAAATTTTATCCCGGAGCATTGATTGCTAGATTAATCGTTGAATGAGCATAAACACCTTGTAGACCACGTACAGTGCTGATGAATCAAGATATAATCTCTCTCTCTCTCTCTCTCTCTCTCTCTCTCTCTCTCTCTCTCTCTTATCCGTATAGATTCTTTTTCTTTCTTTTATTGTTTTAACTCCATGACATAAAACTTGAAAACTATGGAATGCATATGTGCCCAGTGTACACTGTCGATATTTCAAGCGAAACGATATGGCAACATCTTTGGAAATCTTTATATAAATACAAATATTATATTGCCATGTAAAATAGACATAAATCAGAATATATTAAACAATAGTGAATAACATATTATTATAATATCGTTAATTGTTTTGCGAGCATCATTTCAATTTCAGACGTCAATATTTAGTATACTTCGAAAGTATTATGCAGATAATGCAGAATTTACAGTTATTTACGGAATAACATATCAGATACCCAATTGTCAACCTATTTCACTTTTGGAGATAGCAAATCCAAACAATCAGTTATACATTTTTCAATTTTTACGGTTTGTTAGATTTACAAGTCTTACTAAATATTTCTCGAAAGTGGATCACTACAGAGCTGGAATGTTACGTTCTCTCTATAGGTAAGAGCTGGAATGTTACGTTCTCTCTATTGGTAAGAACTGGAATGTTACGTTCTCTCTATTGGTAAGAACTGGAATGTTACGTTCTCTCTATTGGTAAGAACTGGAATGTTACGTTCTCTCTATAGGTAAGAACTGGAATGTTACGTTCTCTCTATTGGTAAGAACTGGAATGTTACGTTCTCTCTATAGGTAAGAGCTGGAATGTTACGTTCTCTCTATTGGTAAGAACTGGAATGTTACGTTCTCTCTATTGGTAAGAACTGGAATGTTACGTTCTCTCTATTGGTAAGAACTGGAATATTACGTTCTCTCTATTGGTAAGAGCTGGAATGTTACGTTCTCTCTATTGGTAAGAACTGGAATGTTACGTTCTCTCTATAGGTAAGAGCTGGAATGTTATGTTCTCTCTATTGGTAAGAACTGGAATGTTACGTTCTCTCTATTGGTAAGAGCTGGAATGTTACGTTCTCTCTATTGGTAAGAACTGGAATGTTATGTTCTCTCTATTGGTAAGAACTGGAATGTTACGTTCTCTCTATTGGTAAGAACTGGAATGTTACGTTCTCTCTATTGGTAAAAATCCATTATGTTCTATTAGAGGGAAGATGATTACTCTAAACTCAGCAGCAAATAACAATACATTTTTAAATTGGTAAGTTATGTTCAAATTTTTATTTCCACTCTCTCTGACAGTATAATAAGCCCACAGCTTTTCCTCGCATCACCCCTATCCATCACTAGGATTGATGCTACTTCCGATTGCATTATTAATTTGTTTTATATTGATTTAATTGAGTCCATGACAAAGCAATCCGAATTTGCAAAGCATAGATCATATTCAAAGTACATGACCTTTGGCTTAAGAAAAAAAATAAAAAAAAGAAACAAAGCAAAGCAAATACAGAAAATATAGGCTGCATATATGTCAATGGGATTAAATGATAGAAAATGAAAATTGGCATAATAGACAAACAAAGCTTGTATCTAATTTGTTCATCTACATGCTTTCTTGCTGTGCGCCATTTTGGACCACACTCTTTATCAGTTTCCTCGCGCGCGTCATATAGCAAATTTTGCGTGCTCCATTGAGCAGGATTAAATATGGCAATACCATTAGCGGTAGACTTGTACGTCTGACTATGTGTCCATAATTTCCGACAAGAGAGGGTGAAAAGTCGAAGGATTATGAAATCCAGGCACTGGTTGCTGTCTGATGACAACCCTCGTAGTTCCCAATAACGGTATTTTATAGCCTTCAATCGTACGACTACAAATGAAAGAATTGTTTTTTTTTGTCTAAGATAATTTTGACATTTTATTCAATGTCTTGTTTTCGAGTGAAGTGTATATTTGTAAGAGTCAAGATGCCAAAGAAAATATGATTTGTTAGACACAATAAGGATTTTGAGTTGACGAAATACATTATGGCTACCTTTGGGCAAATAACTTCGTATTAAACAGGATTGTTTGTTTTTCATACATGCTATCACAACTTCTTCATCCACTGTCAACGACTTAAGCCTCTTACTAGCGTATATGAAAGCTTATGTCAATTCGCATTTTCATCAAGAATTTGAAATATGATTAATTTTCAACAATGCGCGTGATACAAAAATTGAACTTATCTCAAGTATCTGTTAAACGACTTTGTTCAGTATTTCGTCATAGTTTAAAATTCGCATTTGACAATACTACAACAACTAAGGTTACTACAAATATTGCTCCCACCGCCACCATATCACTGCCACCACCATTGCCACTACCATTGATAGAAGAAGAAAAAATAGTAGTAGTAGTATCGAATGACTAACTGGTTTATTTATTATCGCTACCAACTGGAGACTAACATATCCTTCATCTTCAACATATAGTACCATTTATTTTCTGTCCTGTACCATTTATTTTCTGTCCTGTACCATTTATTTTCTGTCCTGTATTTAGTAGCAATTCCGAACTTTGCCATTGTTAATGCAACATAAGGAGATACACACTTAGTTGTTAACCTGATACGAAATTTAAACCCTATTAAAAATTATAATCATACTGTAACACGCACAGGGGTTCCTCTACGTAGCGAATCCAACACCTGCGTGAGGTTGGGCTGGAAGTCCCTTGTTTTCCCCTATTTCCAAGGACTTCCCGACAACATTCGTTGTCAACTGGAAGTTCTCGTAACGCGCCAAGACTAGAAACAATTTTTCTCTAATCAATAAATGAATGACCACAATCTCACAACTATAACTTCACAATTGGATGGCTTTTCCTTGTTAACATGCCGTGGCATGAAGCGCATAACATAATTCAAACACTCAATGCAGGGAACTATTTTCCGATTCCATCCCTGGGTTAGTAAGTAAAAACAACAGTCTGAACCACTTTTCGCACGTGCACTTCCACCAACTGCTACAATGAAAGGCATCTCCAAACAAAGGGATGACCTCTTCCCAATTATTCCATGGCACAAAACAGTAGTTCCTGTCACGAATATCTCCCTCCGAAAGGCACAATCAATCAACACCTCTGAATTAAGATAGGAACTACTTGGCTCCATGCCCTCTTATGCTAGTCTGACCCCATCTCAAACTACGAAACCAATCCATGTCATTGCAAACTCTCTTAAAAACTGTAAGTATGACGTCTGTTCCTAGAAATTGGCTAATTACTCGGTCTGGGAAATATTTTCCCAACACCGACTTCCCATAATCAAACCACTAATCACTAAAATCTAACGAACCTATAAATGGAGACGTAAATACAAATAGATCATACCCAAATTTATTACATTACATTTACACATATTGCTTGCACAGCAAAGTCGGGTACTACACATACATAAAAAAAAATCCATTAATCATTATGTGTGTATAATATTAATCTCTTAGGATTTGATCATTTAAGTGCATTGTTTTTACCATATACATTTTTTTTACGTCAAATAAATTGTGTTTGCTTTTTTGTTTGTTTATTTGTTTGTTTGTTTTTCTTTCTTTCTTTAAGACCTTACACTCAGAGACTAATAGCCGTTAATTGATTAACAGCAATATGCTTATATTCATTATACATTACTAATTGATTAACAGCAATATGCTTATATTCATTATACATTACTAATTGATTAACAGCAATATCCTTATATTCATTTTACATTACTAATTGATTACCAGCAATATGCTTATATTCATTATAACCTTATAAATTACTAATTGATTACCAGCAATATGCTTATATTCATTATAAATTACTAATTGATTAACAGCAATATGCTTATATTCATTATAAATTACTAATTGATTAACAGCAATATGCTTCTATTCATTATAAATTACTAATTGATTAACAGCAATATGCTTATATTCATCATAAATTACTAATTGATTACCAGCAATATGCTTATATTCATCATAAATTACTAATTGATTACCAGCAATATGCTTATATTCATTATAAATTACTAATTATTTAACAGCAATATGCTTACATTCATTATAAATTACTAACTGATTACCAGCAATATGCTTATATTCATTATAACATTATAAATTACTAATTGATTACAAGCA
Source organism: Margaritifera margaritifera (assembly GCA_029931535.1). Taxonomy (NCBI): domain Eukaryota; kingdom Metazoa; phylum Mollusca; class Bivalvia; order Unionida; family Margaritiferidae; genus Margaritifera; species Margaritifera margaritifera. The sequence goes on along the minus strand of JAQPZY010001610.1, from coordinate 3,074,672 downwards.
ATATGCTTATATTCATTATAACATTATAAATTACTAATTAATTAACAGCAAAATGCTTATATTCATTATAAATTACTAAAACATTTCAATAAAATTGTCACTTTAATAACTTTTTAGCTGTAAACAATGATTTCAATCCAAAATAACCCTCCAAGTTTCAACAGGAAACACATACAGAGAGATAAACTTTCAAAGTTGTTTTTTTATAATTAATTTTCAGACGGTAAAAGCATAGACAGTTACATGAGTAGATTGGCTTGCATTATCTTTAAACAAAAGATACCGCGTCGTGATGCGAGTGAGCAAACTTCATCGTGTACAAATATAGGCCTACATCTAAGAGTGATAAATTGTTGAATTTAAACCAATCAAATCTATCGATACCTGATATAGAGAAGAAAATATGTATACCAAACTAAAACCAAATTATTCACATCCTAAACAAAGAGGCGTTATACAATTTATGTTTATAACCCAAAACGTTTACTGTTTTAAGTGTGATTTTTTTCTGTGTACATATAATTTGTGTTCGAAACTTTTTGCTATCATACCAGTCACATTGACAGAATGGCACTCGCAATTAGGACAGGAATGAAACTGTCTGTGATGATGTAATGTGGTGCAAAAAGAGAATCATACACATTTGTTGTTGTTCGTCCTTCGTGTTCGAACATGACCATGACATCACTAACTGGTTTGGTTTCTGTGAGTATGTGAGTGGCTGATCAGGCAAATTTGTGCTCTGAACTGTCTCTGCCACACTGGACAGTAGATACCGCTCGGGGTTGCTTCATCAATAGAGGACGTGCTGCATTTCTAAGATTAACGCTGCTCGCGCTTCTGCATTGGCTCTGCAATTCTCCTCAGTTCAAAGTCTGTAGCTCCAGTATGGATGAGACTGCGCCAGGTGGAGCGATCCTGTGCGAGATCTTCCCAAGACTCCGGGTCTATGTTGAATTGTTTCAATGATAAGTTGAGGGAATTACTGAAGTGTTTCCTCTGACCACCCTGAGATTTTATTTGCCGACTGATGCCTCTGCGCTCTGACACATTTGCGCATAGTCTGCCAAAGACGACACTCGCTGTAGCAATTCTGGCGTTGGTTTCATCATCGATGTGAACTAAATGTGACAGTGTACTGCCGAGATAGGTGAACTTGTCCACTGCCAGGAGGTTTGGGCCATTTACCATGATGGTAGGCTCTGCGTAAGGTTTTTCTGGTGCAGGTTCGTGCATCACCTTTGTCTTCTTGATACTGATTCTTTTTGAGTCTCTCCACCCCATGGGAGCATAGGGCCTTGACTACGCCTCGCCAGCGGACCCGGTTCTGGGCTGTTCTCTTCAGTTCGGCCCACGTTGTTCTGGCAGCCTTGATCACTTCTTCAACAGACCTGCGCCAGGTTTTCCTTGGTCTGCCAACCTTTCTCTTGCCTTGGGGGTTCCATTCTTGGGCCTGCCTAGTGATGTTGTTTGGCGTCTTTCGCAGTGTATGCCCGATCTACCCCCATTTCCTTTTGGAGATTTTCTGGTGAATATTTAGCTGGCCGGTGGTTTCCCACAAGTCTGTTTTACGGACCCTCTCTGGCCTTTGGATGTTGAGGAGGCGGCGGAGGCAACTGTTCACAAAGAACTGCAGTTTATTGGAGGTTATCTTAGTCACCCTCCAGGTCTCCGAGTCGTAGAGCAGACTTCCCGTTTGTGTTGAACAGTCGGATCTTGTTCTTTTTAGAGAGAGATTATGAGCTCCATGCCTCGTTCAAGGTGTTTAATGCTTATCTGCTTTCCCAATTCTGTTCCGGATGTCTTGGTCGGTCCCTCCATTGGTCGAGACATTACTCCCTAGATAGGTGAACTATTCAACTTCTTCTAGGTTTAATCCATCGAGTTGTATTTTGCTGTGCTGCTTATTTGTTGATTTTCATTACTTTTGTCTACCTGGCGTGTATTTTAAGTCCAGTCTTTTCTGCTTCTTTTGCCAGGCAGCTGGTCTTGGCCTGCATGTGCTGGTGTTTGTGAGACAGGAGGCACAGATCATCTGCAAAGTCCAGGTCTTCTAACTGTTTTGTGTAGTTCGCTTGACCTTAGTATTTGCTTTCATTATCCAGTCTATCACCATCAAGAAGATCATTGGCGATAGGAGGCAACCTTGTGTGACTCCAGTTTGGACTTTAAAAGCTTCTGAGAATTTCCCGTTGTGGATCACTTGGCAAGTGGAACTATCGTATAACTGCTGTACTAAAAATATGAGCCTCCCTCGGATTCCGTGATGGTGCATCAGCTTCCAGATTACTTCCCTGTCCACACTATCAAAGGCCCTCTCAAAATACATAAAGTTTATGTAGAGGGGTGATTGCCATTCCAGGGATTGTTCAGTTATAATAATCAGTGTAGCAATGTTGTCTGTGTTGTAATTGTCTGTGCGGAAGCCTGCCTGTTCTTCTCTCAGTTTTGCTTCGAGAGAATTCTTCAGTCTTTCCAAGACGATTTTGGTGAGGGCTTTGCTGGTCACTGGGAGCAGCATAATTCCTCGCCAATTTTTACATAGAACCAGCTTTCCTTTCTTCAGCAGTTTGACCATATATCACTTCTTCTATTCTGTAGGGACTTGCTTACTCTCTCAGATTTTAAGGAGTAGTTGGTGCATCATTTATGTTGTCTGTTCAATGTCAGCTTTAAGAGCTTCTGATGGGATGCCATCTGGGCCTGCTGCCTTGTTATTTTTGAGTGTTTTCGGGGCCTTTGAGATTTCTGTCTTGGATGGGGGGAGGGGGTCGTGTTGAATCGGAGCAGTTTCTCTGCTGGTGGTGTGTCAGGCATTTCTGTTGGTGGCGACCTGTTAAGGATATTTCTTTGAAATATTCAGTCCATCGTTCTCGCTGTTCTTTCTCTTTACTGAGTATTGTCCCTTCTATGACTTTGACTAGCTGCGATGGGTTCCTTCTTTTCCCTGAAAGTGTGCGCACGATGTCGCATAGCCTCTTTGTATCTTTCTTCCATTCTGCTGTCTTGGCCTCTGTGGTCAGGTCATTTGCGTATTTCTTTTTGTCTTTCTTGAGACTTTTCTTGACTTGTTTGTTAACCTGCCCATACTGGACTCTGTCTTCTGTGCATTGATTAATCTGCTGCTACATTGTTCTACGATCGTTAATGAGCGACCAGGTCTCTGGTGTCAGCCATTCTTTGTGTCTTCTTTCTCTCTTGCCCAGGATTCTGATTGTGAGACCGAAATTGTCACAAGCTGGTGAGAAATGGTCCATACTCTGTTGCATGTCATATTCAGATTTGGCATTCAGAAAACAGTCGTCAGCAAATATGAGATCACAAACAGTCACTTCCTGTAACTCCGTTTTTGTCTGTAGTCTCCTCAGATTCAAGAGCTTGCCATAGTCCGGCATCTGATGTCAAACCCAGTGTCACAGAGGCAGAGAATATCATACTAAAGAGGGTTGGGGCCAACACACAGCCTTGATTGACTCACTTGGTAACTTGGAATGGTTCAGATGACTCACCAGCGTCTACGACACGAGCGAGCATGCCATCATTGAATTGCAGAACCATAACGATGCATTTCTCTGGGCAACCGAATTTTACCATGATCTTCCAGAGGCCGCCACGACTGACTGTGTCAAAGGCTTTTGACAGGTCGATGAATGTCATGTATAGGTTGGAGTTCTGGTCCTGGCATTTCTCCTGGAGTTGACAAGCTGCAAACACCATATCTCTGGTCCCTCCTGAAGACACACTTACTATCAGGCAGGAGCCCTTGATCAATGTGAAACACAAGGCGATTCAGCAGACTTCTGGCGACGATTTTGCCGGCTATGACAGCAAGTAGATGCTCCGCTGGTTGTAGCAGGATTGTCTTTGCCTTTCCGCTTGTACAAGTGGACAATGGATGCATCTTTGTATATGGGGTATAGTTCCTTTAGTCCACATTAATTGGAAGAGTTCAGTCAGTTTCTGTGCCATCTGCGAGCCTTTGGCTTTGTAGACTTCTGCTGGAATAGCATCTGCTCCAGGTGCTTTGCCATTTAACAGCAGGTTAATTGCTTTTTCAGTTTCAGTCAGCATTGGAGGATCAATAAGTGATATGTTGATTTTCACTTGGGGCAATCGATCAATTGCCTCCTCAGTGATAGATAATTGTTGATTAAGGATGTTGTTGATGTCTTTTGCCCAACTTTGTATTTTCTACCCCCTTAGGTCTATCATCACCCATGTGGTTTCATTCCGAATCATAATCAGTTTTACTGGACAGTTGTTGTCTTATTTGCTTGTATTACACTCCTCGTAAAGGTGAACCCTGTTAATTAATAGTTTGCATTGTTATTTGTTACAGAGCCCAGTGAACCTATGCCTACCATCTATTTTATAAGGAGTCTCTTGGCATATAATGTACCCCTGACTTTAGTTTTTTCTTTGTTTGTTTGTTTGTTTATATTCTCTCTGTTTCTTCTTCATTATGAAAGCTATAACTCTTCTGCTTTTCTTATTATGTCCCACCTTTTGCATATTTTTCCCATCAGAAGGCCGCATATTCATGGAACTTCTTTTTTAATATTATACAATATTTTATAGTTTTACCGCATACATTCAGTTACAACAGAAAACTAAACAAAATTGTTTAATTTTTTTATGTCTGAGCTAGTATATTGTGCTGCAATTAATTACCAGGGACTGGGGAATCTCCAAAAAGGAGGGATGGTCTAAATTTTTTAAAGGAAAAAAGTATTCAATTTATTTTCTTCAAGACACACATTTCATTGAAAGTTGGAAAATGTTATAAGAAGTGCATGGAGATATGAATATTACTTTGTCTCCTATTCTGCTAACTCTAGAGGTGCAGCGATAATGTTGAACAATAATTTCCAATTTATCTTAAATGAAGTGAAGAAAAACAATATGGGAAATAAACTTAATATGGGTACAACTATTGGTAATTATACATTCACACTTAAAAATATATACGGACCAATGAGAGACAGTCCAGAAATTTATTCTCAGATAAAAAAATTTAAAAAAATAAAAATAAATTTTTTTTTATATATTTTACAAATGTTTATATTGTAAATGGAGGAGACTTTAATTGTGTCATGGATCCAGCATCTGTCACTTATAATAATGTGAATAATCCAGCATCTGTCACTTATAATAATGTGAATAATCCAGCATCTGTCACTTATAATAATGTGAATAATCCAGCATCTGTCACTTATAATAATGTGAATAATCCAGCATCTGTCATTTATAATAATGTGAATAATCCAGCATCTGTCACTTATAATAATGTGAATAATCCAGCATCTGTCACTTATAATAATGTGAGTAACCCCATAAACAAGCAAGACTTGACTTTATTTCCCCATAAACAAGCAAGACTTGACTTTATTTCAGTCTTTAAAAATCTTTTTACAATGGTTAAAACAGGATATAGGAGTGACCATTCTCTGGTACAAATAAAAATAGTCTTTCAACAGAAAACTAAAAGAAATTTTTGGGGGAAATTGAATAATTCTCAGCTCAAAGACCTATAATTCACAAAGTAAGTAAGGGAAACCATTCATTATGTAGAATACCAGTACGTGTATGTAGAATACCAGTACGTGTATGTAGAATACCAGTACATGTATGTAGAATACCAGTACATGTATGTAGAATACCAGTACATTCATTGTGTAGAATACCAGTACATGTATGTAGAATACCAGTACATTCATTATGTAGAATACCAGTACATTCATTATGTAGAATACCAGTACATTCATTATGTAGAATACCAGTACATTCATTATGTAGAATACCAGTACATGTATGTAGAACACCAGTACGTGTTTGTAGAATACCAGTACATTCATTATGTAGAATACCTGTACATTTATGTAGAATACCAGTACGTGTGTGTAGAATACCAGTACATTCATTATGTAGAATACCAGTACATTTATGTAGAATACCAGTACGTGTATATGGAATACCAGTACATTCATTATGTAGAATATCAGTATATTTATGAAGGATACCAGTACATTTATGTAGAATAATCAGATGATTTTGGTAAATATATCATCTGCACATTTAAAATTCACTATTACTGCTCAAATTTTCTTTGAGATACTATTGTTAGAAGTTAGAGCAATTACAATATCAGTTTCTTCTTAAAAGAAAAATAAATCTCAAGATCAACAGGAAAATGAACAGGAGATAAAGCTTTCAGAAGAAATAAATGGTGCAAACGAATTATCAAAATTAGATGAAAAAGGAGAGAACTGAAAGAGATTAGGAAGAAGAAAATGGAACGAGTAAAAGTTATGGCTAATACGAAAGGGGTTGAAGAGGGTGAGAAAGTGACCAAACACTTTCTTAATCTGGAAAACAGAAACTACATTAGTAAAATGATCCTCACACTGGTCCAAAATAATGGATCAATAACAGAAACTACAGTAGTAAAATGATCCTCACACTGGTCCAAAATAATGGATCAATAACAGAAACTACATTAGTAAAATGATCCTCACACTGGTCCAAAATAATGGATCAATAACAGAAACTACATTAGTAAAATGATCCTCACACTGGTCCAAAATAATGGATCAATAACAGAAACTCAAGCGGAAATTTTTGGAAGAAACTAAAATTTACTATAGTAATTTATATAAAAAAACACGAAGTTCAACCTGTTGATCTTTGACTTTTAATACTCTGATATTACGAAATTAAATAATGTTCAAAAGGATTCAATGAATGGACCTATATTCTATCTAGAAGACACTGATAGTCTCCGAAAATGCAAAATGAAAAAAGACCAGGATCGGATGGTGTCACAGTTGAATTTTATAAATTGTTTTGGAAAGAAATTGGTTACTTTTTGGTGAAAGCAATAATTTGGATGTGAACATGGGGAATAAATTTCCACACAGAAAGAGAGTGTCATAATGTGTATCCAGTGGTGTACTGGCCATTGGGCATACCGAGACAAATCCCGGTGGGCCACCGCATCGGTGGGCCGGTGGGCCGTCAAAAAAATCCGTTTTTACCGGTGTTTTATAGGTGTGAGCAAAACCCCGGGCCTGTCCCGGCAGACCGCCGCATCGGTGAGCCGGTGGGCCGTCAAAAAAATCCGTTTTTACCGGTGTTTTACTGGTGTGAGCAAAACCCCGGGCCTGTCCCGGCAGATAAGTCCAGGGCCGAGTTGCTTACCCAGTACACCCCTGTGCGTATGCCAAAAGGTGACAATCCTAAACGAGATATCTCAAACTGGACATCTATTTTACTTCTACAGGTGTCATATACAATTGGTTCTGCTTGTACAGAAATAAGACAACAACTGTACTCCCTACAGTATACATGAAGATCAAACTGTACTCCCTACAGTATACATGAAGATCAAACTGTACTCCCTACAGTATACATGAAGATCAAACTGTACTCCCTACAGTATACATGAAGATCAAACAGTACTCCCTACAGTATACATGAAGATCAAACTGTACTCCCTACAGTATACATGAAGATCAAACAGGTTTTTTTTTAAAGGGAGATACATTGGTGAAAATATTTCTGAATTTATATGATTTTATGTTTTACACCAGAAAACATCAAATTCGTTGAATTATGCTCCTGTTCATTGATTTAGAAGAAAAGAATTTGATTTTGTTGAATGGACAGAGTAATAAAACTTGTTATTTTTGATGAATCAATTGTGAAATAGATTAAACTTTATTATTGCAACATCAAATCATGTAGAACTATTAATGGATTTGTATCTATGGTTTCATTTTGAAAGAGGATGTAGACAAGGCGATCCTCTCTCTCCATATATCTTTATTTTGTGTGAGTAGATATTGGATCATATGATAAGAAAAAACATACGAATATTAAAGGGATAAATGTTGGTAGTACAAGTTACGTCATTTTCAATATGCAGACGATATATCACTCACTCTTGGTGGTTCAGAAAAATCTTTGTAATCTACTTTGGATCTTTTGTAGCAATAGTCACAATTCTCAGGTCTAAGTATTAATATAGAAAAAAAAGGAAATTTGGTTTGAAAACAGAACAACATATTGAAATTCTGTCCTGAATATAACCTTAATTGGGATTGCAATGAATTTGTTTTCTTGGGGTTAACTTTTTAAACTATCAAAGCAAAATTAGAGAAATTAAAAATGTACTTCTTACCCCTTTTAGAAAGATAGCAGTGATAAAAAGTCTGCGATTTCAAAACATTTCTCATCCTTTATTAACTTTGCCAAATCCATCAGAACAAGTATTTGATGAACTAAATACACTCTCATGCAAGTTCCTATGGAATGGAGAAAAATATACAATAAATGGATTTATTATAATAAAAGACTACTATAAAGATAATAAATGCTTTTAAATTTACATGAGATTGTTGCTAGGGAATTTTTAATGGAAATGTCTTTTACAACTTTCAGTACCAATATTGATTATCTCTTCATTTTTGGACAAAAATTGTGTTTGCTCTGAAAAAAAGAATCTTAATAATTTTGGATAGCTGTTTTTGTGCTTTCTCAAAATTATCTAAATCAGTCAAAGTTATTTCAACTGTACATTTCTTTTTACAAATATATGTATGGTTCAATCATAATATAAAACTAGACAGTAAGAGTGTTTTTACAAATATATGTATGGTTCAATCCTAACATAAAACTAGACAGTAAGAGTCTTTTTACAAATATATGTATGGTTCAATCTTAACATAAAACTAGACAGTAAGAGTGTTTTTACAAATATATGTATGGTTCAATCCTAACATAAAACTAGACAGTAAGAGTGTTTTTACACAAATTTGGTTTCAGAAAGGTATTACCTATGTTAATGAAAATAGTTACTGGATATGTTTTGACAACTTCAAAAATAGATTCTCCCTTAGAACGGACTTTTTAGATTTCAAAGCATGCTAACGGCTATAAAAGCTTAGAAATGTTTTTTTTTAACTTCAACTGGGATTGTAGTATACAGCAATCTTTTATAAATATTTTGGAAAAAACTATCCCAAAAATAAAAAGGATGTAAAGGTTTTAATGTCAAGTTATTGAAAATGAAAAACCAGCTTCTATAAAGAAATTGAATGCTTAATTCAGTATATGGAAAAGAACTGCTTCCATATAAAACTACACAGTGCCCAAATATGAATTAAATGCAATTGAAGATTTTACTACAGCCTTGGCTACAAATACTTTACTTAAAACAGTCGAAATTGTCACACATGATCTTTGTTCTGTATGTTACATGCCGAAACAACATGTCATCTGTTCTGGGATTGTCACATCTCACATACATTTTTAGATGCCACGTTATAATGGATCAAGTGCACCCCCCCAACCCCCCAACCCCCAACCCCCCTCCCACACACACACACACTTTAAAATTAGCATTCTACTTTGCTTATTTTCTTGAATTGACAACAACTATACCGTCTGTTCGTTTTTATTTTGGGTTTCGAAAACGGAAATCCGTTTCTCTATATTACAGAGAATATCATACAAACACGTTCAATACGTCATTACCCGCATACCCGGATCTGTTTATTTTCATACAAACACGTTCAATACGTCATCACCCGCATACCCGGATCTGTTTATTTCTTTCAAAACCATGGCCTAGATAAATCCTCAGGTTATCTTCCAGTCATAAAAATGCCATTTTATGTTATCTACCGTATGTACTCGCTTATAAGTCCAGCCCAATTGCAAACTGCACAGACCCAGATCTGCCGTCGCATATTGCACCTGGCAGATCTGGGTCTATGCAGTTTATTAGGGGTAATCAGTAGAACAAACAACATTGACCCTGATTGGCCAGTGCATTATGCGACAGCAGATCAGGGTCTATGTTTTTTGCAGTTGAACTTATCTTATAAGAGTATATACGGTATTTATATATAACCAATGTCAATATCAATCATTCTAACTGTAAAGTTGAACGTTTAACCGATGAAAATGTAAAAATATTGCCAGTGAGAGAGAAAAACGCCAGATTATCTAAACCTTCTTCAACTTGACGTATTATATAAAGCTGTTCTAAAAAATATGGAATTCTAACTTAATCCAATTAACTTCTTTCATGTACACTGTAAAATCAAGCTGGATTATGTTCCTCTCATTCTTTGCTCACTAATTGCATATGTTTTTGTCGATAATACTTACGATGTCACTGTTTGCAGCAAATACATTACTGTATTATGTTGCCGTCTGTATTCCTATACTGCTTTGTACATATCATAAATCACACATGACAATCGCTTGAGTCTCAATAGAGAGTAACCAACACTTCAGTTTTCAATAGAGAGTAACCAACACTTCAGTTTTCAATAGAGAGTAACCAACACTTCAGTTTTCAATAGAGAGTAACCAACACTTCAGTTTTCCAGTTATATTTGGTCTATATAATTGGAACATCCTCGTTATGTTTTCGTTTGTACCTATATGTATTGATTGGAATATCACTATTCGCATTAGAATATCACTATTCGCATTAGAATATCACTAATCGCATTAGAAAATCACTAATCGCATTAGAATATCACTATTCGCATTAGAAAATCACTAATCGCATTAGAATATCACTATTCGCATTAGAATATCACTAATCGCAATAGAAAATCACTAATGGCATTAGAATATCACTATTCTCATTAGAATATCACTATTCGCAATACAATTAGGATGATCATGAATTCAGAAAATACAGATGCTAATGACGGAAAGTTTTATTGTAAAAAATACAAAATAAAGAGATATGCTGATATGAGAAAAAGTTGTTTGCAGTTATTTCGTTTGTTAATTCTGTTTATTTTAACTGCTTAATCGAGTTTTGCAATTGTACTTCTGGTTTAGAGTATTCAACTTCTCAGTTAACAAATATGGGTCAGTCTTTTTCATCACTTTCGCCCTTTTTAGGGGGGGGGGTACGCTTTGTTGAGAGGGTATTGGGGTTGGTCCATGTGGGCAAGGCGATGGGAGTCGTATTCTGCAGACCCGAGTTTGAACCCAAGTAGAGGATGAATTAAACATTATCTAACCTGTATGGTAAAACTATATATTTTTCCTGAAAATAAAATTAAATACATAAGAGTTGTTTGTTTTTGTCATTGGTGTGTACTCTGAAGATCAAGTCTACCCTATATCTTCCTTCATGTATTCATACGGTTGTTGTATGATATGGAATTATCAAGGTATGTATGAGATGGGTATATTATGATTAATATTATAATTGATATTCATATTAGATGAGAGTGAGAGAATATCATCACTTCTTACAAAAAATCATGTCAAATCTATTTTTAATACCCAAAGACCCCTACACATTCGAATATAAGCTGCGGCTTACATTAGTAACATTTGATTGGCTTATTTTAGAGGAAGGCTTACTTTTGAGGTAAGCGTGGTTTCTCGTATCTAAAATTGCACATGTATATATTACAGGAACGAGAGGAATATTTTTACATCAGTACTTTAAACTTCAGCATTGACGAAGAATATTTTCGTTCTCTCCTCATTGATTCACGATTTATAAAAAAACAGATGTTGTAATGCAGTTTATAACTTAAGTGTTCTTTCTGTGAAAACACGAGGTTAACTGACCATATGTTTTCTTGTACGTATAAAAGATATATATTAGATAATTTAGGCGGATTCAGGATTAATTTAGAGTCTGGCTCCTTCTAGAGCAAATCCTGGAGTAATTTAAGAACTGTACCAAAATAAAAAGTATGATGAACTGCAAATCTAAAATCGATAGGGATGTCACCTGCCAAGTTTGACCACTGTACCATAAACGGTAAAAAGTGTTTGCATTTACAAGAAACGTTACGAACGTACGGACGGACAGACACCGAAATGAAACTAATATACGCGCTTTTTTCTAAAAGCGCGTATAATTAATTCAGTTACAAGACTCAAGCATGAAAAAAATCAAGCATAGAAAACACAATGTTAAAGCCATAAACAAACAAGTCCTGAAAATACTGTACCATGCTCAAGCAAGGAACAAGTCTATCCCAACGCATACAGTGCTCAGGCATGAAACAAACAAGTCCTAACGATACATTGTTCAAGGAAAGTCCTGATGCCTAACGAAACAATGCGCAAAGTATCAATCTATGACGATACAGTGTTCAAGGAAAGTCCTGATGCCTAACGAAACAATGCGCAAAGTATCAATCTATGACGATACGGTGTTCAAGGAAAGTCCTGATGCCTAACGAAACAATTCGCAAAGAATCAATCTATGACGATACAGTGTTCAAGGAAAATCTTGATACCTAACGAAACAATGCGCAAAGTATCAATCTATGACGATACAGTGTTCAAGGAAAGTCCTGATGCCTAACGAAACAATGCGCAAAGTATCAATCTATGACGATACAGTGTTCAGACTAGAAACATTGAAGTCCTGGCGATAAAAAGCTCGACAAATAATATCAATGCTAAAATAACCAAGCCTGAACGATAGCTAAAAAAAACTGAAAAGCTCAAACTTGAAATAATCAGGTCCTGACGATTTAATCTTTAAGATGAAAAATAAATAAATAAATATATAAAACCAAACTTAAGCCCTGATGATACAATGATACAAACTGAGGCCCTGATGATACAATGCTGAAGCATGAAAATACTAATAGGCCAGAAAAAGTATCCTGAGCTAGAAAGCTAGAATGGCAAGATATTCAAGTTCCCAGAAAACAAGGCCTGGGTACACGACTAGCATCAAGTTTTGAGAAATAAAAAAGCCCATGTTACAAGAAATAATGCCCATGTTACAAGTAAGAATGCCCATGTTACAAGAAATAATGCTCAAGTTACAAGAAATAATGCCCATGTTATACGAAATAATGCTCATGTTACAAGAAATAAAGCCCATGTTACAAGAAATAATGTTCATGTTACAAGAAATAATGCCCATGTTATAAGAAATAATGCTCATGTTACAAGAAATAATGCCCATGTTACAAGAAATAATGCCCATGTTACTAGAAAGAATGCTCATGTTACAAGAAATAATGCCCATGTTAGAAGAAATAATGCTCATGTTACATGAAAGAATATTCATGTTACAAGAAATAAAGCCTTGGGAGTAAAATGCTTTATCTCGGGAAATGAAGTCCTAAGACAAGAAGCTCAAGAAACCAAGGAAAACGTGATTCTTAGGTAGCAAGAAATCAATCCATTAGGTAGCAAGAACTCAATCCATTAGGTAGCAAGAAATCAATCCATTAGGTAGCCAGAAATCAATCCATTAGGTAGCAAGAAATCAATCCATTAGGTAGCAAGAAATCAATCTATTAATGCAATTTCCGAAGTTGCGACAAATTAAGTTCTTACGAAGATTCTCAAGTTTCTATAAACCAAACCATTAACACATGTATACTCAAGCTATGAAAAATATAGCCTTTAAAACACAAAATCATAAATCAAGTTCTAAAAACAAGATAGAGAAAGATGTTTTTGTGTTGATTGTCATGCCATATAAATGTCACCAATGTTTGTATATTGGTATTGGAGTTTTTAGAAATGTTTGTGTATTGGAATCGGAGTATTTAGAGATGTTTGTGTATTGGAATTGGAGTTTTTAGAGATGTTTGTGTATTGGTATTGGAATTTTTAGATACGTTTGTGTATTGGTATTGGAGTTTTTAGAGATGTTTGTGTATTGGAATTGGAGTTTTTAGAGATGTTTGTGTATTGGAATTGGAGTTTTTAGAGATTTAAATTACTAACAACGGAAACTCATTCAATGTTCATGAACGTCTAATAGTGGGCGTGATATAACGCGTCGATGAAGAGATTTCAAATTAATATTTAAATTTTGAAACATTTATTATGTGTCTGATATTTTTGATTTTTTTTTATGCCTAATGCTTTTCTAGAGGTGAAGAACAAAGTATTAACCTAGTCCTATCATCTTACATTCAAAACTAAGATTAAAATCTAGCTTGAAAAAAAAAACAAAAACAAAAAAACAAAACAAAGAAAAACTCTTTTGCACTTCAGTCAGACATTCCTGAAGGGATTATTTTCTGTGCTGTATTTCCAAAAATTAAAGAAATAATAAAATTGTATTATATTGTATTCTTTATCTTTCTACATTGAAATTTTAAGCCAATCTACGTATCAGGAAAAAAGACCAGATTCAAACGCGCAAATTGAAATGTTTAACTTAGTTTTAAAAATTATATGCAGAAATTATTCAAACCAAAGTTACATAATGATCTCATTGTTTATTGATCAGTTTGAATATGTCATTCCTTCCCTCACTTGTGTTTTCAAATGGAAAATATAGCATTTTTTTCTGATTGGGATTATAGATGTATAGAATGAGTTTTGATAAGGGTACTATTTCAAATTTCATGAAAAATTACTTTTACTTATAATGGGATACTTTCCGAGTCAGCTTAATAGCTCAATTTGTCAATTTTTAAGCTGCAGAAAATGGTAAAATGTTGTAAAATTGCTCATCCAAAATAAATATTTAATTACCCTCATCAATTTCGGTGTTTATTGGTAACAACAGTCATGGTACGTTAGACGCTGACACTGCTTTAGGGGACTTTCACTTCTATTGACAGCTGTCACCATTACAACCTACATTGCTCCTACCCGATTCAATTATCAAGGATTGTTTGATTGACGTCGCGTGTCAGTGCTTCTCTACCCGGACACAGACATCCCCCATCACAATGTAACCAATGTATTTTCACTTAACAAGCGTTTCATAACTGAATGCGCACAATTTTCGCGCGAAAGAAAGGGGTAGATAAAAAGTCAATCCATGGACTCAATATGAAATCCGATTCCTCATTGTGTTGGACAGTCCCCCGTCCTCGCTTTATGCTATCTAATTATAACATCATCAATCAAAATAATGGAATACCTATTAACCAAACAGAAGCTCTTCCCTCGTTCGTCAATTTTGAAAATGTTGTTGATTGACGTTTTGTTCCTGCAGTAGATCTGTTAATCCCCGAATTTCCTGCTAATGTTGTCAACGTCATATCTCCTACACTCCCAAAGATCTCGTTAATTGATAAAATCACGTGACTCAGTGTTAATTTTTTTTTTTAATGAAAAGTGAACGGTTTTGGAAAAGTATAAAACAGGCAAACATTGCATAGTTGTTCCTTTGAGGAAACATCGCAGAGGCGAAAATAATCAAGTGATTAGGTGTGTAAAAGAAAGCAGGTAAAATATCTCTCTCTCTCTCTCTCTCTCTGTTTCTCTCTCTCTCTCTCTCTCTCTCTCTCTCTCTCTCTCTCTCTCTCTCTCTCTCTCTCTCTCTCTCTCGCTCGCTCTCGTGCATGTTCAAAGGTCTTTCGCTCCTTTTTTTTAATTATGTATATTCGGCAAATTTCGTTTGCTAAAATATAACTATCTGAAACCAGCTTTTTCCCCAATATTGTGTACATTCCTTGTAGGTAAATCAATGAATTAATCGTGGAAATTGACAAAACTTTAAGTTTCATATTCCAATCCTATAATTCTGAATCTTGTAAGTACTATCTCATTCAAATTACTTTTTTAAGTATCACAGAATTGTGTACTTTAAGAATACAGGCAAATTAAAATTCTTAGCTTTTTTTAAAATAACTTTATTCCTATTTTAAGAATACATAATTTTAGCACCTTATTAAAATACGGCCACAAAACCATATTTCAATGTCCTGTTTCAGTTGTAAGGTAAATTATTGTTCCATAAATTTGACTCTTACGGTATTTCACCAGAGAACAATTATTATTTTAAGCTTTTTTCTATTATAAGTATTTTATGGAATTGCAATGTATAGTGAAATGGGATCTAGTTTGCATGGAAATGCAATGTATAGTGAAATGGGATCTAGTTTGCATGGAAATGCAATGTATAGTGAAATGGGATCTAGTTTGCATGGAATTGCAATGTATAGTGAAATGGGATCTAGTTTGCATGGAATTGCAATGTAAAGTGAAATTGGACCTAGTTTGCTTGGAATTGCAATGTAAAGTGAAATTGGATCTAGTTTGTATTCCCCACGGGTATATTAATCTTCTGTTTTGTAAGACAGACGTTATACCTTAATAGCGTTATATCAATAACTATGTTAATCATTTATCACCATCATCTGTCATTCTGCTTATTATTTTTTATTTTTGCTTTTGGAGGGGGGGGGGGGGGGCACGAATTTCATAAATAAAGGACTCAAGCAATATTGTCATTTATACCATGTATAATGACTTTCAGCGTTTAATTAAATGATTAAATGTTAGTACCACATTTTGAAGTCATGGTCAATTCTCTCCGGAGTTCTTTGTAGCGATTTTTATCCCAATTGTGTTTTGTTTGAAGTCTTTTCTAGTAAATCTCATAGCATCCAAGCTAGTATTCTACGTTGGTAAAATTACCAGTGGAAAATATATTGAGATTTTTTCCCGAAGAGAAGCACTATACAATCTAAGATAGGTGTAATATTTGCGGATTTTCTTACCACCTGTATATTCGATGTGAACATCGATGCTTTAAAGCCGACAGAAAAAGCCGTATTTCAAGCAATTCCCAAAGAAACAAACAAATGAAATTATTTTTTTCAGTCCAAGGAAATGTAAATATAAAATATTTATACTACAGTTTCAATTACATGAAACTAAGGGAGTCATGTTCTCAATGTTATGTCACCTTAGTGAATAAAATTCTGGATTGAAACCCGTCTTTTGGAAACTGCTCTAATATTCAGCAAGGAAAAGCTTAGCTCTCGTGTTGGTTTCTGTTTGCATAGACGTTCTTCTTCTATAAAAAAAAAAAAAAAAAAAAAAAGAAATACAAATCAACTAACGAGTCTAACTCTGAAAAATATTTTGCAGTGTTTAAGGAAGACACGCTAAGAGCTCATTATTCTCAAGTTTTACTTCCTAGTGCATTAAAGTTTGTCGTATAGAAATATCTTGCGAAAGATTTTACCCTGTGTAAAAAAACCAATTTTGGTCCGGATGAGGTTGAAAAATATTTCAGGTACGAAAATGTAGAAGGTAGGGATGAACCATAAGTAGGGATGGACCATCAGGGGATAAATTCTTTAGATAGCTAATTATATGTCATTGAATTTGTATGACAAACCATTTACCGGTTTTTAACGCGGCTGAAAACTGGAACTGTTTGACAGTCGATATGAATCGTGTAGTTCGTGGCTAAATTTAATAACTGAAGACAATTTGTCAAATGATTGACTGTAAGACAGTCTAATTTTCTAAAGCTGAATTCGGAATCCAAATTATTTTGTGCCTCGTATGGTATCTATAAATTACAGTGTAAAACGATATTACTTGCAAAGACAACAAACACAACGTACTCTTTTGGTTCAACTGGTAATCTCTTAGTCACAGATGTTTTGTATGCTTTTTAGAAGACTTTTCTTTTATATTAACCCCCCCCCCCCATGTAAAACAAAACAAATGCTCATAATTAGAAAGATATACGAAATACACACCTACCAAAATTATCCACACTGAATTATGCAAATAATGAGCTTTCGGTTTCAAATAGTACACCACTTTTGCTGATACCAAAGAAGACAATCATTACAGTACACTTTGGGTTGTATAATAAATAAAAATAAAACACATTACAGTACACTTTAGGTTGTATAATAAAAAAAAAACACATTACTTTACACTTTAGGTTGTATAATATATAAAAAAACACATTACTGTACACTTTGGGTTGTATAAAAAAAAAAAAACACATTACTGCACACCTTGGGTTGCAAAAAAAAAAGATTACTTTACACTTTGGGTTGCATAAAAAATAAAACACATAACTGTACACTTTGAGTTGTATAAACAAATAAAACACATTACTGTACACTTTGGGTTGTATAAGAAAAAATAAACACATTAATGTCCACTTTGTGTTGTATAAAAAAAATAAAACACATTACTGTACACTTTGGTTTGTATAAAAAAATAAAACACATTACTGTACACTTTGGGTTGCATAAAAATAGAACAGATTACTGTACACTTTGGGTTGTATAAAAAATAGAACAGATTACTGTACACTTTGGGTTGTATAAAAAAATAAAATACATTACTGTACATTTTGGCTTGTAAAAAAAACACATTACTGTGCACTGGGTTGTATAAAAAATAAAACAGATTAGTGTACACTTTGGGTTGTATAAAAAATAAAACACATTACTGTACACTGGGCTGTATAAAAAAATAAAACAGATTACTGTACACTGGGCTGTATAAAAAATAAAACAGATTACTGTACACTGGGCTGTATAAAAAAATAAAACACATTACTGTACACTTTGGTTTGCATTAAAAAAAACAGAATCTTAAATAGAGTAACTTGTCTCTTCGTGTTGTACAAAAAAATAAAACACATCTCGTCTCTTGGGGAGACAGTTTCATAAAGCTAAGCAGGCAAATTTCAAATATAGCAAGATAACATGTTTTAATCATAAATGTTCGTAATTTTCCCGGCCAAATCTTAAATATCGAAAAAGCACCAATTTCATGAACGTCATTTTTCCATTACAGAGCACGAACAAATTTACATCAACATGCAATTATCAATTATCTTACAATTAGTAAGTTTATAAACATGCTAAGAATTTGAAATTCATATAGACACTCTCCGTGTACAAGAAAATCATAAGAAACAACCACATACCTTCATCCTATATGAAAGCAATAACATATTCATATCTCAATCTAGGCTCGGGTTTTGCGCCTATGTTTTGGCTTTGTTGGTTTTAACACCATATTTCAACACTTGATATGCTATACATGGAGGCCAGTATATATTTGGTGGAGAAATAACCTGGGAAGACTCCGGAAAGAACCACCAACCAACGAAAAGCTACTAGCAAGCTTTCTCACATACCCACGTTGGTCGAGCCGAGACTCGAACCCACGTGGACAGAGGTGAGAAGTGTGAGTGATCTGTAAAGGTGAGTGCCTTAGACCACTCGGCCACCCAGGGCCCCTTTTTGCGCCTATGGCACCAAGAAATCCTTGCTGGCCCACTCAGATATGAAAGGTGCGTCCACATAGCGCAATGTTGAAATAATTGGCACAGATTTAATGTCATCGTGCCCGTAATGTTGAAATAATTGGCACAGATTTAATTTCATCGTGACCGTAATGTTGAAATAATTGGCACAGATTTAATGTCATCGTGACCGTAATGTTGCTGGATGTGAATTTACTCTGTACCTGTTATGTACATCATATAGATGGCCATTTGACTGACAGACGAGGGGGGGGGGGGAGGGTAGTCGAGGGGGGTCTAGGTTGAGCTACACTGGTTACACTGCTGGATGTTACGGAATTCCTATTAACACTGGAATAAATGATAACTAGTTTCGCTGTATGCAACCCTACGTCTTCACAAGAGATGTTTCGCAAACGTGCTGGCGACTTTTTATGCAGAAATTCGACCAAATTAGAATAAATCAAAGTGATACCATCAACTGCAAATTTTCTTAAGAAGCTTCCCTTTCTTTATGCAGTCAACAATCTTTTATTGGTAATAAAGTCAACAGCATAGTCAACATGACTTGCTACGATCTTGATGAAAACATTGTCAAAGTCAAACTTTGTATCTGCCTCCTGCAGATAAAGAAAATGCAAGGAGGTAGAGGTGATTTTAAAATTATCAATCAATAGATAGATATACATAAATCAATCAATAGATAGATATACATAAATCAATCAATAGATAGATATACATAAATCAATCAATAGATAGATATACATAAATCAATCAATAGATAGATATACATAAATCAATCAATAGATAGATATACATAAATCAATCAATAGATAGATATACATAAATCAATCAATAGATAGATATACATAAATCAATCAATAGATAGATATACATAAATCAATCAATAGATAGATATACATAAATCAATCAATAGATAGATATACATAAATCAATCAATATATAGATATACATACATAAATCAGTAGATAGATATACATAAATCAATCAATAGATAGATATACATAAAATAATTTGCATTTTGGTCTTATTATATGTTTTCTTTGTAAAACGATTCAGATCGCTATTCAGAACAATTTGTCTAAGTAAACAGAAAACACGTCAACAATGCCAAATGACCGCAGCATACTGGCTGGCACAAGAGAAAAGCAGCCTGAGTAAATTTAATTCAGTGTAAAAGTTGGGGGATCTTATTACTTATCTACATTATACCTCTCTTTCACAAGCAGGCCATCATAGACGTCTAATTTTGTACTGAATCAAATGGTGTGACTAATCGCTTTAATTAAATATGGGAAGAGAGCATATAAAGAATGGACTCAAATGGTGTGACTAATCGCTTTAATTTAATATGGGAAGAGAGCATATAAAGAATGGACTCAAATGGTGTGACTACTCGCTTTAATTAAATATAGGAAGAGAGCATATAAAGAATGGACTCAAATGGTGTGACTAATCGCTTTAATTTAATATGGGAAGATGGCATATAAAGAATGGACTTAAATGAAGAAATACATTTTAATGCTATTTTATTTACATTTAATATCATAAATTGTATTGTGTGAAATCACTAAAAAACGAAAATCATTTGTTCTATTTTAAACGAATATAAACCAGGCATAGTTCCATAATAAAAATTGACATGGCCCCTTTGGAAAATAGAATCCAAGATTGAACGTTGCATATTAATTGTTTTTACCATGTAAATAGCATAATTCATTAATCTTGCAGGTGGTTTTATTTATTTATTTATTTTTTCTTTTTCTGCAAGTTAGTATTCCTTCACAATATATTCCAAATCAGAATGTATTGATTAAGACATAATACCTTATATACTTTTATTAGAGGGCATGTCGGGCGAATATTAAATAAAAATAAGGCATACATTCAGATAATATTAACGAAGCATTTTTTTTTTTTACAATAGACTTGTATTAGTATGTTCTGATTTGCGCAGTTTGTTACGTTTTAACTTAGTGATGTCAACGTTTTTGATATATTCCTCAAAATTCATTAAAATACAACGAAGCTACACATGCAATATTACAGTTAAAAAGGATGGACTGTAAACCAGGCTATAGTTTTCTTTAAACTACACATGCATATTACAATTAAACACGATGAATTGTAAACCAGGCTATAGTTTTTCTTTTAACTACACATGCAATATTACAGTTAAACACGATGAATTGTAAACCAGGCTATAGTTTTTATCGACACTATAATACAAACAAAGTGAATTGTAAACTTTTTCTATAAATGTTGTGTATAGTTTTAACTTTGTTTTTTGATCTGAATATTTCAGTCCTCATTGTTCATTTAATATTTAGCTTCGCTATCAGTAAGTTTCGTCTGGTTTTTCGGAAAGCAATATATTCATTAAAAAAATAACTCTGTAACCAGGTGTTGGTATTTTATTTCCACAACTGTATGCGTGAATTTTGTTTATGTCAGTGCAATAAAATGAGACATGTGCTTGCCGTTTCCTTGATTACGTGCTCGATGACTAATATACGCAGCAATTAAGGACGGACATCAAATATCCTTCTCTGCAATATGCATTAAAATAATTGTTTCTTGCATATTAATGCAAATTCATTCACATTTGTGTTATGAACTTTTCCAATGTGTTATTTTTTTCAGATTGCAAAAAAATGCCATTTTTTCTTGTTGCCATTCTCTCAACATTAAAACTAATGATAAAATAACATCCATAATTCATTTACCTCATTTATATCCGAAATGAGAAACAGAGGATCTTATACCCGAGTGCTCCTTTCAAATGGAATTTATGGAATGAGGCGAATAATTTATATTTTTTAAGAACCTTGTCGTGTCCAAAATTTAGATTTTCATAAATTTCATCTGAAATAAGTATAAATGTAACATTCTATATATTACATCACGAAACACACATTATTTATTCAATAGAGTATAGTGAAATTACTTTAAGTATATTCGGATGCTTCGGACGTTACGCCTTTGCCCTTCATAACTTCACGATGTCAGTTGTGACATCATAACGTGTTATTTATACGTGTGTAATAAGGAAATATATGACATGGGCTTATGAAACTAATTAACAAAGTAGCAAATCTACAGATATTGTAATTACCAATAACTCCTATTAACAAATCTACAGATATTGTAATTACCAATAACTCCTATTAACAAATCTACAGATATTGTAATTACCAATAACTCCTATTAACAAATCTACAGATATTGTAATTACCAATAACTCCTATTAACAAATCTACAGATATTGTAATTACCAATAACTCCAATTAAAAAATCTACAGATATTGTAATTACCAATAACTCCTTTTAACAAATCTACAGATATTGTAATTAACCACGCTTAGAGAGTAGGAGAAATATTATTGACTTTGTAATTGCTTTTTAACTGTATACACAGTCATTTTGACTGTCCTTATTTAGTAAGTCAAATAGTTTATAGTGTTCCAAGAATAAATATTACACACAAAGCTCTTTTCTATTGCAAAAAATTCATTTGAACAATAGAAAACACAGTCTTTTAGATAGAACACACAGTAATTTCAGCTCATTTTTAGAAACACACCACATATGTATTATGTCTAACAATATTGCAGCTCTTACGAATTCTTTGACATAAATATTTTATAATTCCTGAATGGACAAATACACAGGCTCTTTTTTCACTGTTATTTTTACGAGTATAGATGCATGATGTAGAAATAAATCTACCTTGTAATGTGTTGTTCTATGTTACTTTTTTGTTATTATTTCTGTCAATGGGCCTTTGGGTGTGTAAAATTGAATGAATAAATAAATTGACAGATCTACTCTTAATAAAAAATACATTAAACTTCCCCCTACCCTCTCAGAAAAAAACAAGTTTCTAGAAGATTGAATAAAATAATGTAATGAACATGATTATAATGACAGTTGTGACTAAGTTGTGTAAGTCAGCATATTATATGTTTAAAAAATACTTTATGAACAGTCTCAGATATCTTTCATTGAAATCTAATATTTATTTTCAATACTATAAACATGCTTGTTACGCGTACTATATTTATTCTCAATACTGTAAACATGTCTGTTACGCGTACTATATTTATTCCAATACTGTAAACATGTTTGTTACGCGTACTATTTTCAATACTATAAACATGTTTGTTACGCGTACTATTTTCAATCCTGTAAACATGCTTGTTACGCGTACTATTTTCAATACTGTAAACATGCTTGTTACGCGTACTATTTTCAATACTGTAAACATGCTTGTTACGCGTACTATTTTCAATACTGTAAACATGTTTGTTACGCGTACTATTTTCAATACTGTAAACATGCTTGTTACGCGTACTATTTTCAATACTGTAAACATGCTTGTTACGCGTACTATTTTCAATACTGTAAACATGCTTGTTACGCGTACTATTTTCAATACTGTAAACATGCTTGTTACGCGTATTTTTATTCTCAATACTGTAAACATGCTTGTTACGCGTACTATTTTTATTCTCAATACTGTAAACATGTTTGTTACGCGTACTATTTTCAATAATATAAACATGTTTGTTACGCGTACTATTTTCAATCCTGTAAACATGCTTGTTACGCGTACTTTTTTTTATCGCGGAGTTTGAAGGAGATGGCATACGTATCATTAAATAGTCGCAAAATTGTATATTTATTTAGAAATTCGATATTTATTTAGAAATTGCATAAACCAGCTGTGTGATATCCGCGACAGTAAATTGATGGAAATGACACCTCGAAACCGGAAAATCAAGTAGCCGAGACAAATGTTTATTACATTCGTCTGAAGATGTTATACAAAGGTGTCAATATATTTGGAAATCCACATCGTTGTTGAAATGTCAAGCTGCTAAATTAAAAAAGGAGAATATATATCTGTAGTTGCAACTGAGGAAAATACCTTTATATTATATTTGAAATGGGTAAACTGGATTTGTTTAAAATAACCTTGTACTCCAATAATTTGGATATTAATCATGATTAAAAAATTTTGACTAAGTTTAGGTTTTAGATCCAGCTTGTATCACTTTCATAATTGTTTTAACAATAACTTCCCTATCTGATGTTTTTTCTTATTAAGTCACAATTAGCATCTAATGCATAAAAGAAATAAAGAATCGCATTGAAGTTCGCATGAAACATTTTAATAATAATTATATCAATTGAGCTATATGTCGTCACCGCATTGTATTGTTGATGAAGGAGGATCTGGTGCCTCCTTCATGAAACGTTTCTTCAAAGTTTGAGTAATAAATGTTACTCAAGACTGGAAAATATTACCCGAAAGTGACAAATGCGGTCTTTTGATTGGTCAGAATACTCGAAAGTGACACATGCAGTCTTTTGATTGATCAGAATACTCGAAAGTAACAAATGCAGTCTTTTGATTGGTCAGAATACTCGAAAGTGACAAATGCAGTCTTTTGATTGATCAGAATATTGGTCAGAATATTTTCGAGTAAGATTGAGAGTAAAGTTTTATGACGTAGAGACCTGATTTTTTTAACTTATATATTTAAACATTATAGACCACACTCCTTCGTTAAATATGAAGATAGTTAACTACTATTTTGTAAACTCACATTCATTGTTGATTTACAACATCTATTTATTAACACTTTTTCGAATAAATGAACACTCGTAAAAAAATTTAAACTTATTTCTTTAACGTCAGTTCCATTGCAAATTCTGACAGTTTATTTAATGCACTCTGGATGGCGTAATGTATTCTCAGATGAGAGGAAAACCGGGAAACACGGAGGAAACCACCACGTATTGAAAATATGTCTATCTAGCGGAAACGTTCAGGTCGCTTCCTAAACTCTTGTAGTAAAATATACAATCAACAAACTTAATCTTACAACTTCATAATTTCAAAAAGCTAAGAAACCAAATAGTTTAACCTCACTGTATCTTTGGGATATTTGTCACCGAAATCTGACAGGTTTATAATTAACGTCATTAATACTAATTGTATTGTACTTGATCACTGCTATACATCATTCGAGGCCATTAAAAATTAAAGATAACATAGAGTTATATGATTACATTTCGAAAACTTTTTGATTATTTTGACAGAATGATAAATCTTAGTAGATTTTTTTTCTCACTATTATTGTTATGTGTAAATACTTACCTAGTAAGTTTTAATTTTCCTGGCATTCTACCTTATAATGATTTGACTACTTCTTAGAGAAAATCTAGACAGGAAGTAGGCATAGGTAGCTGGCATAGGTAGCTGGCATAGGTAGCTGGCATACGTAGCTGCATACGTAGCTGGCATAGGTAGCTGGCATAGGTAGCTGGCAATATTTCACGAATCAGTCAGGAGGAAAACAAATGATGGCTTGTGAGCTACATTTAGGAATCAAAACAATTTTAAAGATTGTAGATGTGCATTTATTTATTAAAGAAAATCTCGTATACATTTTTTCTTTCTATTTTGTCTTTTTTGTCAGCGGTCCAGCCATCAACAACAATTTATCAGACAATACCGCTCTTCGGCAAGAACTTGACCAAACCTAAAATAAATCACGGGATATTAAATCATTAATACAGTCAATATTGTCTATTGCAACTGTTGACTTATTTACAATCCGTCAACTTGTCATTTGATTGTTATATCGATACTTTTAACGGACTCATTTCAAATTTATTCTCATGCTAAATCTTGTATATGTTTATAAATAGCTTTCCCATGTTTAACAAATAATTTCGATAGTTATTATAAGACAGCATTTATGAGTACCTTTAAACATATAGATGGTGTTCTTTTTTTCAACGAGTCAAAATGTATATTTTTTAAAATGCTGTTTAAGAAAATTAAACCATAAATCATACGCCTAAACTTAGAGAGTTTCTAAAGTTCGGGACGTTGCGGTATGCCTGACATCATGAAAGCAGCTATAAAAAAATAAAAAAAAGAAATGCAACGAAAATTTTGTAAATATTTTTTTATGAAATAGCTTCTACCATTATTTGCCAGTTTTACATTTGTCAGTACATTAAAGGTACCAATATTATGTATACTTGTAGAGAACAGAAAGAAAATGTATTTATTTAAACAATATGTATTTACGTGGGCTGTATAATATGTCTTCTCAACGGTACATATATTGGCGTATTGAGGTTTCTTGGGTGGAGGAAACTTGAGGACCCGGAGGTAACCACTGACTTTGAATATACGACCACGTATGTTTTGCACGAGTCAGAACTGGGCGTTTAATCCGGGACTATAGAAGTGCAAAGCTAGCGCACTGCCGCTGAGCTATCCAGTTTGTTTTTGGATGTCACGTAGTGGCCTGGACAGAATACAGACTTTATGTTTCTGTTTGGTCTGCTTCTTAACAACATATAACAAATGTCTAATAAAAGAATCGTAATCAATAACGCCTCATATCTGAATTCCAAAACTGACGTACTATAGTGACAAGTCCAAAATTAGTATGCGATTTAACGCACATTTATAATTTGATATAGTTCAATGACTTTATGCCTTGTATGTTAAATATTACAGTCTGACACCCAGAGATACAAACATTTTCATAACAACATATAGCAAGTAAAAAGCATTTCTTAAAAAATCATAGACCTGTGAAATTAATCGGTAATCTGAAGAGCTGTGGAATTCAATAGCATGTTTTAGTGGAGATAGTCGCCATCACCCCCGGGGTATTTGTATGAACCGCCATTGTTCGGAATGACAGGAGAAACAGAAGGGCAGTTCCAACCTTCGCGACGTTCCATGTAAACATTCCCTTTCCTTGACATGCGACCAGCGCATGATTGATACCTGAGAATACTATCTGATTTAATTCATGGAAATACATCAATATTACACATAGAAGAAGTAGCATTGCACATCGCCTACAAAAGTTGATTATTTTATTTTATTTGTCGGTATTCGGGTTTCCTGGCTTGTAAATTGCAATATGCCAATATTCAATCCAACGCCAAAGGTGGTTCGTATTTGATAACAGCTAATTCGTCCCCAACTGATATTACATTAGTTCTCAATTTGATTCATCAATCAGATGAAAGAGTCTTAACACATGCTGGATATAACTCATAGTCATGAATTTATTTATAAACCTTTTTGTACTAATTTTCAATTTGTTAAAATCCAATTTTCAACTTGAAGATGCACAATAAATTTCATCAATAATAAAAAAAAGAAAATTGTTAAAGCAAACTGTTTGGATTCCATAGTAAACGTGCTCAAGTCAAAGTGGAGATAGAAGAATACTGGGCAGATCAAATTCAGTAATATAAGTCTGGCACGTTGTGTTAATTGCAAGGCTCAATTTCCCCCGCAATTTTCTGAGAAAACTACTTAAAAAAAAAAAAAACGCAAGTCCCTGAAAATACGAAGGTTGTATTGTGTATATTTAGTTGTGTGTGTGTGTGTGTGTGTGTGTGTGTGTTGTATGCGGCAATAATAGTAATAAAACAAATAAAACTCGGAATTGTTAATTGATTTAGATAACAATGAACCAATAATAATCGGAATTGTTAATTGAGTTAGATAATAACGAACCAATAATAATCGGAATTGTTAATTGATTTACATAACAATGGACCAATAATAATCGGAATTGTTAATTGATTTACATAACAGTGAACCGAAATAAAAAAAATGCAAAAAGAGCAAGCTTGGCTTAGTAGTTAAGGTGTTAGATTCGTGACCAGAAAGGTACGAGTTCGATTCCCACCGTCAGATCAGCACGGATAAGCTGCTATGGTATTTCCTTGGGCATGGCACTTTACTCTATTTAACTGGGCACGATATAACTTTCAACTGTTGTTGTGCCGTAAAACATCAAAACAAAATCAAATCAAACCTTGTCGTATGAGCATTCAAGTAAACAAATATAGTTTACACAGCAAGGTACAGAGCTTACTTTCCCTTGTACATGGGCCCTACCAGTCCACATTCTTCCCATGTACATAGGCCCTATCAGTCCACATTCTTGTACATAGGCCCTATTAGTCAAAATTCTTCCCTTGTACATAGGCCCTACCAGTCCACATTCTTCCCTTTTACATAGGCCCTACCAGTCCACATTCTTCCCTTGTACATAGTCCCTATTGTCCACATTCTTCCCTTGTACATGGGCCCTACCAGTCCACATTCTTCCCTTGTACATAGGCCCTACCAGTCCACATTCTTCCATTGTACATAGGCCCTATTAGTCCACATTCTTCCCTTGTACATAGGCCCTACCAGTCCACATTCTTCCCACGTACATAGGTCCTATCAGTCCGCATTCTTCAATCGTATAAAGGCCTTATTAGTCCACATTCTTCACTCGTACATAGGCCCTATCAGTCCACATTCTTCCATCGTGTATACGCCCTATCAGTCCGCATTCTTCCTTCATACATAGGCCCTATCAGTCCACATTTTTCCTTTGTATATAGGCCCTATCAGTCCGCATTGACATTATTCCCTCGTATAAAGGCCCTATCAGTCCACATTCTTCCTTCATACATAGGCCCTATCAGTCCGCATTCTTCCTTTGTACATAGGCCCTATCAGTCCGCATTGACATTATTCCCTCGTATAAAGGCCCTATCAGTCCACATTCTTCCTTCGTATATAGGCCTTTTCAGTCCACATTCTTCCCTCGTACATAGGCCCTATTAATTCATATTCTTATGTAGTCGCAGACCCACAATCATTGAGTATCTTAAATTATATTCTCCCTACGTTAGATTTGTTCTTTTCTTCCTTTTTAAATCAGTCTTTGTTTATGAATCTACTTTATCACCAAATGTTCATGCCGGTTTAAGTGTGTAGAAAAGGCATGGAACCGCGTTTACAGACACAAAATAAACTCATTTCCATAAATCTTTCTCCACATGACATAACCAAGGTGCCAGCATAATAAATAGGAAAAATAACTAAATTATCATTCATGAAACTATTATTTCATTAATTTGTGCATTCATTCTTTTGTTCATTCATTCTTTCGTTCATTCATTCAAAAATCGTTGAATAAACAAACAATCAAATTCGATAACGATGTGGGGTTTTTTTCTTCTTCTAGTTATCAGATATGGATATGCCAATGGTTACCTTGTGCCTCGTGCTGGCATGTTGCGCATGCTCCGTTCACTCTCTTCCCAGAGTGCCCTTTGAAGTGTTGGCAAACGATGAGGGGAATCTCCCGAGGGCTGCACCAGAAGGAGGGGATGCATCTGGCATGGCTCCGGATGGTAAGAATATCGTTTTGGTGTGTTTTATGCATATTAGGCATAACCCTTGATGCTGATGGTTACGTGTGATCTTAGATCTTTAGTATCGCAATATACCCTTCATGATCTCACACCTTTAGTATCTCAATATATCCTTCATGATCTCACAACTTTAGTATCTCAATATATCCTTCATGATCTCACACCTTTAGTATCTCAATTTACCCTTCATGATCTCACACCTTTAGTATCTCAATATACTTTTCATGATCTCACACCTTTAGTATCTCAATCTCACCATCCTTAGTCACGAGCATGCGGACTATTTCGACCTTTTGGTAGTAGCTTGATGTGTCAGTCAAATACAACAACTGGTTGATGTGTTCGATGAAATCAAATAGCTGAAAGTTAAAGGTAATGCAGAAGGCCAGATGTTATCGTATTGCCCTTGTCTAGGGATGGTGGCATTGATATTCAGTCGGAATACGCTTGCGCCTTTCCGCCAATGATCGGAATTTTGTAGAAAAGCCATGAGGTGTGTGTGTGTGTGTGTGTGTGTGTGTGTGTGTGTGTGTGTGTGTGTGTGTGTCTCTCTCTCTCTCTCTCTCTCTCTCTCTCTCTCTGTACACATATGTATATATATATACACACACACACACACACATATATATATATATATATATATATATATATATATATATATATATATATATATATATATATATACATATACACTAAGTCTTAACTTTACCTTTTACTTTATTGGGGTGGGAAAACATACTAAAATTTTGGAACTTAGTTTCCTGTAATCCTTCTTGTGTTGTCTTTCGTTTCAGAGTTCAGCAAAATGCTCAAGAAACTTAGATTCAGAGAGATTGTTAATGATAATTTACTAACTCCAGAAGAACTAGCAAAATTTATCAGCAGTGATTCAAGCTCTGACGCACATCAAGGTAAAATAAGATAAAAATATTTGATGCACACTGGGGTAAATAATTAGCTTCTTATGCACACTCAGACATAAATCAGATGGGACTCACCTTCAAAGCAACAAAATCAAAAGCCAAAGACAACTCTCACTGCCCAGTGTTTCCATAGGAACAGGAGGCCCTAACTAACTAACTATGCACACTCAGAATTCATACAAGTTTCCATCTGATGGAATGTCATGTAACAACCTTCAAATTGAATCAAGCTGATATTGCTTAACGGTCACGTAATTTAAATTCATTTCAGTGCCTAAAAACCCGAGGTCAATCAGTCACATCCAAAACTTGCAAAAGCACACGTGATCTGTCAGATTTTATATGCCAAATATGATAAAGCACGAAGAACAAATCTGAAGTGAACAAAAATAATGAATTCACTCAATAAAATACATTTACCAGACAAACAGTTGCATGGTAGGAAGATAGAACACGTTTCATCAGACAAATATTTGCATGGTAGGAAGATAGAACACGTTTCATCAGACAAACAGTTGCATGCATGGTAGGAAGATAGAACACGTTTCATCAGACAAACAGTTGCATGCATGGTAGGAAGATAGAACACGTTTCATCAGACAAATATTTGCATGGTAGGAAAATAGAACACGTTTCATCAGACAAATATTTGCATGGTAGGAAGATAGAACACGTTTCATCAGACAAACAGTTGCATGCATGGTAGGAAGATAGAACACGTTTCATCAGACAAACAGTTGCATGCATGGTAGGAAGATAGAACACATTTCATCAGACAAATATTTGCATGGTAGGAAGATAGAACGCGTTTCATCAGACAAATATTTGCATGGTAGGAAAATAGAACACGTTTCATCAGACAAAATATTTGCATGGTAGGAAGATAGAACACGTTTCATCAGACAAACAGTTGCATGCATGGTAGGAAGATAGAACACATTTCATCAGACAAATATTTGCATGGTAGGAAGATAGAACACATTTCATCAAACAAACAGTTGCATGCATGGTAGAAAGATATAACACATTTCATCAGACAAACAGTTGCATGGTAGGAAAATAGAACACATTTCATCAAACAAACAGTTGCATGGTAGGAAGATAGAACACATTTCATCAGACAAATATTTGCATGGTAGGAAGATAGAACACATTTCATCAAACAATCAGTTGCATGCATGGTAGGAAGATAAAACACATTTCATCAAACAAACAGTTGCATGCATGGTAGAAAGATATAACACATTTCATCAGACAAACAGTTGCATGGTAGGAAAATAGAACACATTTCATCAAACAAACAGTTGCATGGTAGGAAGATAGAACACATTTCATCAAACAATCAGTTGCATGCATGGTAGAAAGATAGAACACATTTCATCAGACAAACAGTTGCATGGTAGGAAAATAGAACACATTTCATCAAACAAACAGTTGCATGGTAGGAAGATAGAACACATTTCATCAAACAAACAGTTGCATGGTAGGAAAATAGAACACATTTCATCAGACAAACAGTTGCATGGTAGGAAAATAGAACACATTTCATCAAACAAACAGTTGCATGGTAGGAAAATAGAACACATTTCATCAGACAAACAGTTGCATGGTAGGAAAATAGAACACATTTCATCAGACAAACAGTTGCATGGTAGGAAAATAGAACACATTTCATCAGACAAACAGTTGCATGGTAGGAAGATAGAACACATTTCATCAGACAAACAGTTGCATGGTAGGAAAATAGAACACATTTCATCAGACAAACAGTTGCATGGTAGGAAGATAGAACACATTTCATCAGACAATCAGTTGCATGGTAGAAAGATAGAACACATTTCATCACACAATCAGTTGCATGGTAGCAAGATAGAACACATTTCATCACACAATCAGTTGCATGGTAGCAAGATAGAACACATTTCATCACACAATCAGTTGCATGGTAGAAAGATAGAACAAATAATTACGAACTTTGTAAAAATATGGAATGCAGAACTTGTTTATGTTTTATGAACATTTGAGGCACGATTTGATAACAGTAATAGCACTCACATTTATAACACCAAGTAATAGCACTCACATTTATAACACCAAGTAATAGCACTCACATATATAAGCACCAAATTGGTCGAGATCTTATCTCGCTAATTGAAAGCAGACATAACGTATTAACTCACGTTGCAACAATGAAATATATCCAGCATTTTTAATGATTCATTATGTACGTCTAATGTTAACATCAATGTTTTCAACGAATTCCACATCCAAGGGTAGTGAGCTCGATGTCCACACAGGTCAACTTGGGTCGGCTGCCTCAGTGTGTCATTGGGAAAGACACTTAGCTAGAATTTCATCGGTATAATATAACTAATAATGTGTTCAAAGTGCCGTTAAAAACCAACCAACCAGCAAACCAACCCCACTCACAAGTATCTTCATGATATAACTAATATATATATATATATCAACGAGAAAGATAGGATTACAAGTTTTAACACAGCAATCTAAAGTGTAGTTCTCCATGAAATCAAGTGTAGTTCTCCATGAAATCAAGCCACACTTTTCTTCAGATCTATTTATTTATTTATTTATTCATTTACTTATCTATTTATTTATTTACCAATCAATCCATTCATACATTCATCAATTACTCCACCAACACTCTATCTATTTATCTGTATTCCATCCGTCTGTCTGTATCTCTGTGTACATGTATGCATGTATATTATTTCTTTCTTTATTTACTTATTGTACTTATTTACAGTTGCACCCATGAAGCGACGTGAGATGGATGCACTTATGTCCAAGGTCCAAGCACTACTGTCCGATATCAGGGAGAGACAGATAAAGGACACTCTCCAGTTGCCCAGTCTCCGCTTTGGCAGATAACTGAGCAGTGACCACTACTAGACGTTTGAAATGTTTCTCCAAAGATTTTCTTTTCGTATTGAACTGATAACAGCACCACGTGACTATATTGCTAATCTTTTCCTAAGAATTATTGTTTCAAATGTCATTTTCATTCGCCTTCACATAAGAAAAGGATTCCATTTACTGAAACCCATCATTGTTTTCTTGCCATACGCATTGTACATTATCGAATCGATGCTATATTTTGTTATTTTGAGATCTGATTTTTGTTTGTCTTGTTTGTCTGGAAAAATAAAGCTTAATAACTGATCAGGTGTTTTGTTTTGACAAATTTACTGTATAAAAACACAATTTATATCATGGAGACGAATCTTTGTTTACATTTTGTTTTATGACAAACTATTTCAACCATTTATTAATATACAGTTATTGTATTGTGCCTTTTGCATTTTATAAGATACTGTAAAATTATAAATATACTTGCGGATCAAATTTCGTTGATTCGGAGTAAATCGAACAATTTCGTGGGGATTCCATTTCATGGGGTCACACTGTTTACCTTAATATCCAATCTACAATACTATATTTCGTGCTGGATTTAATTTCGTGGATATTCGTTGACACCATAAAAAAATGAAGTCCTCCACGAACATTTCTGATTTTATAGTGCTAGAGACTACAAAAAATGAAGTCCTCCACGAACTCTTCTGATTTTATAGTGCCAAAGACTACAACAAATGAAGTCCTCCACGAACATTTCTGATTTTATAGTGCTAAAGACTTAAAAAAATGGTTTAGTTGATTCCATCAATAAAAGGGAGAATATAATAAGGAGACAGAGGAACGTTTTACATACGGAGAGACATACAAACTGACACAAACTAACGTATACAAATACATATAGAGAGACATACAAACTGACACAAACTAGCATACACAAATACATATAGAGAGACATACAAACTGACACAAACTAGCATACACATATTCATATAGAGAGACATACAAACTGACACAAACTAGCATACACAAATACATATAGAGAGACATACAAACTGACACAAACTAGCATACACATATACATATAGAGAGACATACAAACTGACACAAACTAGCATACACAAATACATATAGAGAGACATACAAACTGACACAAAGTAACATACACAAATACATATAGAGAGACGTACAAACTGACACAAACTAAGATATAAAAATACATACAGAGAGACATACAAACTGACACAAACTAGCATACACAAATACATATAGAGAGACATACAAGCTGACACAAACTAGCATACACAAATACATATAGAGAGACGTACAAACTGACACAAACTAGCATACACAAATACATATAGAGAGACATACAAACTGACACAAACTAAGATATACAACTACATATAGAGAGACGTACAAACTGACACAAACTAGCATACACAAATACATATAGAGAGACATACAAAGTGACACAAACTAGCATACACAAATACATATAGAGAGACATACAAACTGACACAAACTAGCATACACAAATACATATAGAGAGACATACAAACTGACACAAACTAGCATACACAAATACATATAGAGAGACATACAAACTGACACAAACTAGCATACACAAATACATATAGAGAGACATACAAACTGACACAAACTAGCATACACAAATACATATAGAGGGACATACAAACTGACACAAACTAGCATACACAAATACATATAGAGAGACATACAAACTGACACAAACTAGCATACACAAATACATATAGAGAGACATACAAACTGACACAAACTAGCATACACAGATACATATAGAGGGACATACAAAGTGACACAAACTAGCATACACAAATACATAGAAAAACAGAACATTACAATATGTGTAAAATTATTAGATACAGGCAACCCTGTATGCCAGTGTCTGAGTAAATTATTGTACAAACAATATTGTGACATGTCAAATACCTTAATGAAATCGAAGTTTTTTGGATACTTGATTTTACAACCAGAATGATATACAATACTTGAAGCTTTGATTAATAAGAGTCTTAACAACTAGGTATCAAAATATGTATACATGTCTGACCATTTGTACAAGAACTTTCTACTGGATGCATCTGTCAGAATCTGCATCAAATCTACCAACTCTATGGATGATGTTTATATCTTCTCTCTAGACAGTTACCCCCACCCCAGCTTGTTTCTGAGGCAGTTACCCCCACCCCCCATCTTGTTTCCGAATAACTTGATCACTTTATCTCCGCATTCTTTCAGAGTTTCATTCTTGTTTCGATCCTCTACTCCATAGGTGCAAAGATTGTTAACTCTGGAATATTGCTCTACATCGTCAACCTTATTTGACATCAGCTTAATTTGTGTGTGTGTGTCAATTCCACTATTATCTCCAATTTGTATTATTGTGTGTCAATTCCACCATTATCTCCAATTTGTATTTTTGTGTGTCAATTCCACCATTATCTCCAGTTTGTATTATTGTGTGTCAATTCCACTATTATCTCCAATTTGTATTATTGTGTGTCAATTCCACCATTATCTCCAGTTTGTATTATTGTGTGTCAATTCCACTATTATCTCCAATTTGTATTATTGTGTGTCAATTCCACCATTATCTCCAATTTGTATTATTGTGTGTCAATTCCACCATTATCTCCAGTTTTGTATTATTGTGTGTCAATTCCACTATTATCTCCAATTTATATTATTGTGTGTCAATTCCACTATTATCTCCAATTTGTATTATTGTGTGTCAATTCCACTATTATCTCCAATTTGTATATTTGTGTCAATTCCACTATTATCTCCAATTTGTATTTATTTGTTATCTCCAATTTGTATTTATTTGTTTACTCCAATGCTTCCATTCTTTCCTTCGTCCAAACATATTCAACTTGTAAATGAAACAGTTCGCTCCTTAAATTCTCAACTTCCTCACTAATCTGCTTCATTTCTTTAAAACTTTCCTCTTTAAGTTCCTCTTTTATTTCTTACCGAGATATTTTGATATTATTTCATCCAATTTCTTATTCCTGTATTCTTTAGACACCACTTTACCCATGAATTTCATGATGGAATCTAACTTAGCCTCTATAGATGCCATTCTATTTTTCTTTTTGTCTTGCTCATTCTCTCTATCTGATGTTTCGGGTTGCATCTGAGTTCTGACAAATTGGCCGATTGGTCTTTGCACAATATCGTAGAAGGAGCTTTTATTGATACATTCATTCTCCTCATTTTCTTCATAACTGCGTTCTTTCGGCTTGTATTTGTTCTTCTTTGGAGGCATGCTCAATATTCACTCAAAGTTGTCCACATACCACGAGGATAAAATATTATCTGGCTTGCATATACATGTATGAACCTGGGGATATCCTGATATCAAATAAATAAGCCCATCTACCCGCCATTACGCGTGCATTGTTGTGAAGTTGTTGGGTTTAACGCCATTTTTAGCACATGATAGGCTATGCATGGCGGCCAACATATTTGGTGGAGGAAGAACCCGGGAAGACACCAGGAAGAATCACGGACCCACGGGGAAGCTACTGGCAAACTTTTTCACATATCCATGTTGTCGAGCTGAGACTCGAACTCACACGGACAGAGGTTAGACGTGTGAGTGATCTGTAAAGACGAGCACCTTAGACCACTCGGCCCTCCGCGGCCCCCTCACTTCCAAGAGAAAATCCCACAAAAATCAAAAGTTACCTGTGCGTCAAAATTCATTATCGGTAAAAGTGTAGTACAGTACCTAAAATTCAGAGTATGAATATATAAAGTTTCACTTCCCTTTAAATCCACAGGAATTTTGAATATTTGTCTCACTGAAATTCTATCAACCCTCACTCACCCGGATGACCTCTGACCTAAAGAAATATTTTCTTTGTTTAATTCACACGTATGTTGTAAATCTATATACCACGTGACATCTTTAATAGCTCTCAGGTCCAGGTATGACAATTATGATAAAAATCACTTTTGAAAATCTTACAATATCTTTTCTCAAATCTTCGTCTTAAGGTTTATCGATGAATAAGTGTTAAATACCAGTCTGCGAGTTTTCGTATTCGACCAAGACGGCATTCGACCGATACATTACATGTACTTTATTTCTGTCGTATTTTTCCACCTTGACTTTTCATGGCACCGTCTTCTTGCATACATTCGTTAAATGAAGTGGTGAGCACAAATTTTGTAATATATTAAGTTCCAACCTAATTAAAGAAACAGATCTGGTGTTATATATTATTGCTAGCCCCTGTTTAAAGCGACTACCCTATGCCGCTACCGGGTAGTTTCGGAAAATTTCATGTATTCGATAGAAAATATGCTGTGACCTACCACCCCACCATAACTGCCAGTTATCTAAAACGGGGTTTAAAGGGTCAGAGGAAACTCGGCCTAACCATCTCGGTCGAATCGCAATAGAGCTGTTACTGTCTACGTAGAATATGAAAATAGGAAATTTACACTTACACCGGTATAAAATGTTTAATATTTTAGTGATGATACAACAAAGATCAAAAGCAGAAAACTACGTCTTTTTGCACATTATTGTCCGTCAAACTTAGTCT
Organism: Margaritifera margaritifera; assembly: GCA_029931535.1. NCBI lineage: Eukaryota > Metazoa > Mollusca > Bivalvia > Unionida > Margaritiferidae > Margaritifera > Margaritifera margaritifera. The sequence goes on along the minus strand of JAQPZY010001610.1, from coordinate 3,036,990 downwards.
CTGAATTGATGCAAGGTCGTCAAACTATACTCACATATGCTTATATATATATATATATATATATATATATATATATATATATATATATATATATATATATATGTGTGTGTGTGTGTGTGTGTGTGTGTGTGTGTGTGTGTGTGTGTGGCGGACCCCTCGTTACAATGTGTACGCTTTGGTTGGTTATCGTTATCTAGAGGATGATCGACCTCGGTGTTATTGCCCGGATCGAGTAAATAATAATATAAATTATGAAATTTATAGATGGAATAAATAGAGATATGAGCAGATATATAGAACAGAATAACACAGAATAACACGAGCCCCCGTACATGAAATATAGCAATTTAATAAATTACATAAAGCAAATTGAGATAATACATTACATTCTGAAGATACACTTCATTTTGAAATAAATCATTTACCGAATTTCAACACAAATATACTTATGTAAATAGCCGATCTGTTTAAAACGATAGACTTAGTTCATCATAGAATCGAGTGAACAATCGAAGTCATTGCCCAGCATGCCTGCATAACCTGGTTATCACTGGTCACTCCAAATTCAATGTTGCTGTCCGGTCAAGGTTGGTGTTCTCCCCTTTTTTCTCTTCTCACTCTCTCTCTCTTATCTCGCCTCTTTCGGCCCTCAAACTTTGTGTGGGTAGGTAGGTAGGTAGGTGGATACGTGGATTGGTAGGTAGTTGGATGGAGCTATTTCCCCTTTCAAAATAAACAGAGAAGCAACCTAAATCTTCTGTTAAATATCCTACTGGGAATAGAACATTATTCCACTCTCGTTACGTCAGATATCGTCCTATCGAAATTCAAACAGATACCAAAGGCTATCTGGTCAGGCCGAACCTGACAGACCATAAACAAACCTAGTTTCAGAAGATTAATGTATTTTCTAACGGCTATTTCATCACTAACTCACACTAACATCACACGATACATAACAGTTTCAGTTCCCGTCTTAATTATACTAATGAATCAATGAAATTCACTTCATGGCTTAACTACATTAATTTCAGTGAATACTCACTCAAGTCTTTATCATACATGAAATCATCTAAGACCTGTAAATTAACACAGATTCTCGCAACTCATATCAAATAAAATAATGCATGAAATTCTTAGAATATATGATTCCTATAAAAATCAAGACGACAAATTCAAACAATTCGTCAAACTCATATAAAGAAGATTATTGTACGAATTAAGACAAATGAACTCAACAAAATAGTTATACTCATATCAAGAAAACTGATGTACTAATTTAAACAAATAAATTCAAACAAATAATTATATTGTTATCAACGAATTACATGAGATTGATGCAAATACCTTGTGCTTTCGAGCCTTGCTCGCTTCTACCGCCAGAATTGTGTCACACAACTTCTAGGCACTTGTCCCTTGAACAATTGTTTATACGAGAGAATTTCCTCTTATTCTCAAGGAGTCAAAATCTCATCAGCCTTTTGTTGAAAAACTTGGACTGACTAAATTTTGCGATGTGGAATATTTAAAACATGAAATTTCGTCTGGGAACACACCTCTTATTTAGCGTAGCCAATCAGATTAAACGTATCTACCGTCTTTTATAAATACTCTACATTTTTAAATAACCGATTCTGAAGAATTTCAAAAAGATAATACAACTTCTACTAGTCTCTGCAAACTCTCACTTTGACATTTTTTAAATCTAGACCTCCAAATAACCTTCTTACCGTTAGGGCTAAAATGACGGCTTACTTAAACATCAATCTCGCCCCCAAACAGGGACATTAAAACCATCGCAGTCTAGCGATTTAATACGGTATCTTTCCTCATAAATCTAATTAACTGTTCTCTGCCAAACTAAATGTTCTCTACCGAATACATCGACAGAAATTTGCACCCTTACAATATATATATATATATATATATATATATATATATATATATAGAGAGAGAGAGAGAGAGAGAGAGAGAGAGAGAGAGAGAGAGAGAGACAGACAGAGAGACAGACAGACAGATAGAGATAGAGAGAAGAGAGAGACAGATAGAGATAGACAGGAAGACAGACAGACAGGAAGACAGACAGGAAGACCGACAGAGAGAATAATATGAAGTAATTTTAAAAGATTTCACATATGTCACGTTGTTGCTGACACAAGTAATGCGCTTTTAATTTTGCACGTTTCTTTCATGTCCGGGCTGGTACCATCTAGATTGTGACGTCAGCTGCAATCAAAACATCAGAATAGTATTGTGGTTATGTACTGTTTTTTGGGAGGGAGGAGGACGGGGTTTCTCGTGGACCCTTTTTGAAGATTATTCGTAAATATTCATTTATTTGATAACTGATCGTGTAATTATTTAACAATCATGCACGATTTTCAATGTACAGAAGTTTGCCAGAACACTTTGTTAAACATATTTTATTGTCATAAATATTGACCAATGGGGTCGGGTTACAAGTTCTCACAACTTAAAAAAATATCCTTACTCTACAATTAATAAGAAAGTTTCATGAATATAGAGACAAAATAATATGGCTTCATGAAATTATATGTAAGCATACACGATTCAGGGACAATCTGTGTGTGTGTGGGGGGGGGGAGAGAGAGAGAGAGAGAGAGAGAGAGAGAGAGAGAAAGAGAAAGAGAGACGGAGAGAGAGAGAAAGATAGACGGAGAGAGGGAGGGAAGAGGGAGGGAGGGAGAGAGATTGATTACATGTATGAAATCATAATAATCGTGACAGATATTGGACAAGAGTACATACACCAAAATGAATACACAAGTCTATCAATATCTAAAAATGAAGAACATCTTTCTTTATCAAAATGGCAGCAGTTAATTGATTAGTGAGAAAACAAATTTGAATAATCATTAATTATATAAAGCGTTTTGTGTCTTTAATATATATTTGGAATATGTCAAATAAGCGAATATTAACATTCGCAGTAAACTCAGATGATCCATATAACAAAATATTTGTAGATACTGGTATATAGGGTTCATTTGATTTCCTACACTGTTCTATGTAGCAAATAAATATATATTAATATGAATTTTCTATATCTTTATCACAAGTACACAATGGATTATCTCTTAAATGATTAGAATATAAATCATTATATAAATTACTAGTTATTTCTAATTCTAGTATACAGAATAGATAATTTCCTGTAACAAACTAAGAAATGGGCAGGCACTTGCCTTTTCTTAGCCTTTATTTTGACTGAATCTGGGAGTGAATTCCATGCATGAATAGAAGAGTGTAAGAGTGAATTTCAACTTATTTCGAATCTAGCATTAATTCTAACAAAGTTATTCCTATTTCCAAGATTATATCTGTTTGCTCATCAACCAGTGGTGGTAGAAGGTCTGCAAGATAAGGTATACAATTTTATCAAAGTAAAACAGTTTATTACATTTTCGTCTATCTGCCAAGGTTTCTTCACAAATCTTACGACACGATACACTTCTAGTAAGACCAGTCACAATTCTCCTTGCTTCTGATTGTACTTTATTTTAATTTAAGAAATTTCAGACGAGCAGCCATCCTTTGCAACATCAGCATATTCTAGTAAAGGACGGATGTATCCAAAATATATCCTTTCTAACGTTTTTCGGCTAAATTTAGATTTAAGTATTTTCAAAGCAGTTATCATTTCTGAGGTTGACTGAAATATGTTATCAATATGTTTGGTCAAGTTGCATAGATTACTAAAAGTTACGCCAAGATGTTTGTGCTAGTCAGCAAAAGAGAGAATATCGGTTTTGAATTTTAGCTCAGGAAAAATGGTCTCTAGCTTATGCCAGAATAATATTACCTCAGTTTTGGTTGGATTGAAGTCAAACAACCACTGCTTTCACGATAGTCAATCATTGTAGATCTGTATTCAGTAGATATTCAAATTCGTAATTATCATTTGATTGCCAGTGAGTTATAATTGGCAATAAGTCTCATTACACTCAAGAGGTTGTTGCCTATATTTTTAATACACACAATAAAAAATAACAGACCTAAAAGAGAGTCCTGTAGTATGCAAGCCGCAATATTTTAGCTATTTGATTCAGTAGTATTTACAAAAACTGTTTAGAGTTTATTTATATTTAGTCAGGAAACCAATCAATAAGAAAGCTATCAATGCCATTGTACCAAAATATTATGATCAGACAATTATACTATACACGGTCAAATGCTTTAGAAATTAATCGAGATTTGTAATATACAGAAGTTTGCCATATCACTTGGAAATGATTTTAACAACTGATCGTGTAATTATTTACCAATCATACACGATTTACAATGTACAGTTTGCCAGAGTACTTGGAAATTACCTTGAACCCCCGGGCTCACACTCTTCTTTCATTCTCCCGCAAACGTTTGCAGACAGCAAATCGTGTATTATACCGATAACAAATACCCAATAAACATTATTGGAAATTCACAGAGCATCATGGGTAAATACAAATGTTGGAAGACAAATGACGCCATCTTTTGTTTACTCCAATATGTATATAGCGATAACTTTCCCCTGTTAATATCCTCAGTTTTCAGGCAGATATCTGCCTTAACAGGGGTCGAAAACAAGCATTTAAAAATTAAAGACAACGTCTGCCGGCTGTGAATAAAGGATTTTTTTAAGTACAAGAAATAATGTGCATTAAGCATGGTATCTGAAATGACGTTCGATCAGGCACCTTCATTCAGGTCCAGGCCAATTATAATATTCATTCTGATAGCTTAAGCAATCCTTATCAGAAATATGTATTAGTTTTGGCGTGTGTGCACGTCTATGAGTTTGTATGTATGTATGTGTGTTTGTATGTATCAGAGAGAGGGTATGTATGTATGTATGTATGTATGTATGTATGTATGTATGTATGTATGTATGTATGTATGTATGTATGTATGTATGTATATATTTATGTATGTATGTATGGATGTATGTATGTATGTATGTATGTATGTATGTATGTATGTATGTATGTATGTATGTATGTATGTATGTATGTATGTATGTATGTATGCATGTTGAATGACACCTCAGCACAATAATGGTAACATGGTACCAATTGAAAGTAAAGTTTTAAAATTAAATGTAAAAATAAAGAAATTTACACAAAACCTTTAGGAAGATACACCTTTCCAAATAAATGTAAACATGAAGTATAACAAGACACAATATGCAAGGTAAAGATGTTAACATTCTGTAAAATGTATATAAAATAAAGTATAAATGTAAAGGATACAACAGCCTTAAATGTGTATAAAATAAAGTATAAATGTAGAGGATACAACAGCCTTAAATGTGTATAAAATAAAGCATAAATGTAAAGGATACAATAGCCTTAAATGTGTATAAATAAAGTATAAATGTAAAGGATATAACAGCCTTAAATGTGTATAAAATAAACTATAAATGTAAAGAATATAACAGCCCTAAATGTATATTAAACAAATTATAAATGTAAAATATATAACAGCCTTAATTAATATGGTCAATTTTTGTTTTTATATATATATATATATTTTTTTTATGCCACGTTCACTCAAAAAGTCCAAGATTTCCTCGGGTGGTACATCATTATAAAGTTCCTTAATCGAATCCACATAAAAATTTTTTTTAAAAATTCGCCCTCACAGGGTGGAAATTGATACAATCGAAAAAAAATGTGTTTCACTGTCAGTAGACACTAGAAGGGTATGCACTCTGGTTGAGGTTCACTCTTCAAATGGTATGCATAAGTCATGTTGAGAGAGAGAGAGAGAGACAGACAGACAGACAGAGACAGACAGAGATTTACAGACTTAATGAATTAGCACGATTAAACTTACCCGTGGAAAGAAACAGTTGGTCCAGACTTGTGAATTCGATATATACAGTTTAATTTACCATTCTGAATTCGATATATACAGTTTGATTTACCAATTTCCTTGATAAGAGTTAGATATAAATCTGCAAACAAAATTTCTCTGAAAACCACCATGACTTGACAAATATCTTTGTCGTCGCAAGACTTTACAACCAGTGCTAAACTTAAATCAAAATGGCTACAAGAAAAATTTTTAAATCGGTTAAACATCAATTTCGATTTTCATTGTTTTGCCATTTAAAACCGAAAATATAAACGATGCTATCACGAGTCGAATCCCGTCTACACAACACTATATGCACGTTCACAAACTGCTGTTAATCTCTCTCTCTCTCTCTCTCTCTCTCTCTCTCTCTCTCTCTCTCTCTCTCTCTCTCTCTCTCTCTCTCTCTTAAAGTCGTACGTCAGATCTTTCCTTTCCGAATTAATCTTATCGAAAATTTGTTTATACGAGTATTTGTCTAGAATCAATTAAATCATTCTCTTTTTAATCAAGACACCGTCCGGTCACAAATTCAAACTTTTAAGCCATAAAAAATCAGTTTTTGTTTTGGGCTTATAATCTTGTCCGATTTCAATTTTTTTCCGTTTTACCCAGCTCCTCGTCATGAAGCCATTAAAAAAACATAATGTTGTCAAGCGGTTCACAAAATCCGGTACAATTAGAGACCAAATAATTCTGTCTTAGTGGTTCACTGAATCCGGTACAATTAGAGACTAAATAATTCTGTCTTGCGGTTCACTGAATCTAGTACAATTAGAGACCAAATAAATCTGTCTAGAGGTTCCCTGAATCTGGTACAATTAGAGACCAAATAATTTTCTGTCTAGCGGTTCAGTGAATCTGGTACAATTAGAGAACATTATATTCGTGAATCTGGAAATGAAACACAGTAAGTCTTTGAAGGGTAAAAAGCCTGAATGAAACAATTCTTCAGAATGTGTCTAATCACATGTACACAGAATGTGTCTAATCGCATGTACACAGAATGTGTCTAATCACATGTGCACAGAATGTGTCTAATCACAGGTACACAGAATGTGTCTAATCGCATGTGCACAGAATGTGTCTAATCACAGGTACACAGAATGTGTCTAATCACATGTGCACAGAAGTTGTCTAATCACAGGTACACAGAATGTGTCTAATCCCATGTGCACAGAATGTGTCTAATCACAGGTACACATAATGTGTCTAATCACATGTGCACAGAATGTGTCTAATCACAGGTACACAGAATGTGTCTAATCACACGTGCACAGAATGTGTCTAATCACAGGTACACAGAATGTGACTAATCACACGTGCACAGAATGTGTCTAATCACATGTACACAGAGGACCTTACTACGTACCTTGGCTAGAAAAAGATTAAAATTATTCAATATGTTTCATAAATGTCGCTCGAAATGAGCAAATTTTTAAGACTGCATTTATCACGTGGCGAAAAAATAATGATATTATTCATTATAGTGTAGTAAAACGACTTTGAAGCCAAACTGCTCCCCAGATGACGTCATAAACAGCGCCACAGCTTGAATAAACCGTTTGACCCTGAGATCAGATTCGTTTTAAAACGTGATTACTGTTATTTTGAGCGATGAAATTTTGACGAAAAGCGTCAAAATTTACTATGACAGACCAGGGATCTGCTTGCCATAGCGTTATATTTTTATACTATCCTTTATTTTTGGCAAATTATTTCCTCAAGTTTCTAGCAGATTTTAGCTCTTGCTGGCAGCGTCGTTATATGAGCTGTAAACTATGTAACTCAATGTCAGAAGTATGGCGCATTCGGAACATTGTCGTCTCTTTCCGATACGAATCAGAAAACTTCGACTCCCTGAAAGAGCCTCGAAGGTAATCGTAGTAATACGTCCCAAATTGGTTTCTGGCGGAAAAACGTCCGGTTAGATGTGCAAGAACAGATTTTTTTATAAATGATAGGTGTTGCAAATAACATTCGACGGACAATCAATGAAATACCCCCACTTTTAAGTTTTAATGTTATTCCTGCAACTTTGAAATGAAAAATTAAAAAATCATTCGGTTTCAATAGCCTTAAACGATTGCTTAACTTGCTGCTAATGAGGCAACGTCATCTAATCATTGTAGCGTCAATGAAATCATTATAGAGACGATATTTCTTTGAAACGAATGAATAAAGGATATATTTCGTCGAATAGATGAAAACCACGACTGAAACTACTTAAGTTTTTCACCCACGAGATGAAATATATCCGTTATTCACTCGGAGCAAGCAAATTTTCTTTTTATTTTATTCTCAAACGTAATGGCTAGCAATATGTATAACAGATTAAAGTAGCAGATTTCTTAATGTATCCCACACGATAATGTCAATGATTAATCGTTTATATTCTGCTATGCCTTGTGTATATTTGCACAGAAAATATCAGTAGTCACATAATTTTCCTTTCCAATTCAAGGTAAAAGAAAGACATAAATTTATTTTTTTTAAATTTAAGAGAAAAGTATGTGCACATAGTTGGGTTTGAACTTGATATAACAGGATGAAGCCGGATTGGGATTGGGATTGGGTTTCGCGTAGACACTGAAAGCAATTTCGTGAATGAGAGGTTTATTTATAATGTAATTGAACGATGAATAAATCTAACACTATACTCATGCGCATAAAGTCCAACAATGGATATAACAGAATGATGCACACTGAGTTCAACAACTGATATAAGGAAATGATATCGTTCCTAAATGGAACTAAGCAGAACATGTAACTTCAACGAGTAATCAAACAAGAATCAACGTATAGAACTTATGAACAAATATGATTGATATATGGATCTATCACCAATGTTTACAATGTATACACAAATATGAGCAAGGTACGATTCTATCACCAAGGGTATCAAAGCATAAGATTTATACAATTTATACACAAATATAAATAATGTATGATTCTATCACCAAGGGTACCAAAGTATAAGATTATACAATTTATACACAAATATGAATAATGTATGATTCTATCACCAAGGGTATCAAAGCATAAGATTTATACAATTTATACACAAATATGAATAATGTATGATTCTATCACCAAGGGTACCAAAGTATAAGATTTATACAATTTATACACAAATATGAATAATGTATGATCCTATCACCAAGGGTATCAAAGCAAAAGATTTATGCAATTTATACACAAATTATATCACCAAGGGTGATCAAAGTATAAAATTTGTACAAAAAGATGAATAATGTATGTTTCATCACCAAGGGTGATCAAAGTATAGAATTTGTACAAAAATATGAATAATGTATGTTTCATCCACAAGTAGGATCTATGCATTATTGAATTTCACTCATATAGCGATATTGAATTATTGATTTCACTCATATTCTGATATTGAATAATATAGATTAAATAATGGAACAGATATATCTCGTGGCTTCCAGTTTGTTGGTCACGATATATTTCCAGTTCCACAGCTCTCGTCGAATGGCCAAGGAGCCACCACGCATGGCCCGCCCCTCCCAGTCTGCCGAAGGATCACTCGAGATCCTCCTTATTCTCAACAGACCGTTGGTCCCGAAGCTTTGGTCCCTCACTGCGAGTAAACCAAAACTGTCCTACTAGCCAACGTCACCGTCAACCGTAGCGTACGGGTTGCTCGAAACCCCACAGAGTTCTACGACTCCGCGTCACAAACAGCTAAAAATATAATGATTGCGCCGATTGAGACACGGTTAAGTACGAATACAATAATATACATTACGCAAGCGCACATTAATTGGCTTCGTTACACACTAAATCATTTCATCAGAACTACCATACGAGATTATTATTATTATTATAATAACCACGTTTGTACATGAATCTGTGTCCGACAAGAATAATCTCACTAAATTATAAGAACTCGAACAGTACTCGTCCATCAATGCATGCAATGTATAATTGAATTCAGTTTGTCTGTTCAGTTATAAAAATGGCTAACTTGAAACAGATTATACTCTATCTGATACCATGGCGTTATGTGACATAGATCTCACTCTCTGTACAATTTAGAATAAATTCTCAAACATTGAATCTATAAAAACAATTCTATCACATAAAACGGATAGCAAGAAAGAATACAATTTTATATTTCACATACCTCAACAGCTGAAGATTGTTTCAGTAAAGTGGTTATTTGTGTGCATCTTTTCAGATACACGGTCAAATAAGATTTTTTTGGTTGGGCAGAGCCCGATGTAAGTTCTGACGGTTTTTTCCCCAGAATCCCCAATACATGAGTCCACCTGCTCTGAGTGACTTCCAAACGAGAATCATCCATCAGGAAGTCATCCGTAAAGTGGACAGTTTTCTGACAAACCTCCTTCTATTGTGATAATACAGCGAGACTTTACTCTACAAGTACCCTGGTTATGGTGAAATCCACGGCCAGAGAACTTGAGACAATCAGGTTTCTCACTTTGGGTGAATCGAACTCAGTATTTTGAAATAGCAAAAGTGGAAAATAAACAACCTCGGGTAACGCTGTACGCGGCAACGAAACCCGAGTACATTTTCGTTCATATATGATGCATAAACATTAAGTACACACAATTCCGTGACTCTTGGTTTGTTTGCGTGCGAGGCGGTCACACTTACCACTAGACCACGCAAGCTTCTATAACTAACTCAGAATATTTTGGTCATAACGTTATCGACGCGGCAGTGAAAACAAATATATTTTGTATTTCACTCAAGTCAATTATCAAAATTATTTATCTTGGAAAATACAGTAATTCACGGCCTAGTATAAAATTAAACGTGATAACAACCACGGGCTTGAGGGCTGTGTTAAAAAGGCCATTATCTACATCCGAGGTTTTTTCTAGCATGCAATGGAAAAGGTGTATATATGTGTATGTGTATATAATGCTTTACGGCACCTTAGCACAAAAGTGGCTATGTAGTGCCAACAAAAGGTTATGTTCCAAAATTGTAAAATTAAATTGCACAAATATTTGGTAGATAAAGCCTTCCATATTTATGTATAATTAGGAACAACAAGATAATTATGCCATGAAAAATACATTCTATATGTTTATTGTGCGAGTCCATGGTGTGTTGACAAACCTGTATTGGACACCGCTAACGGGCGTCTCATTCAGAGAAAAACCTATATTTGGGCGTCTCGTCCAAAACAGATTTTGCAACAAAACATGGACTCATCCAATAATAGATCGATGGCGGGGTCAAAGTTCAAATGGATAAGTCTCGGTATGCACAAGGTTCGTTAAGTCTTCGAGTTGCCCAGTGAAACGCAAGGTCACATGCAAAACTTTAGGTCGCAGTGAGCTCTTTTGGTCTTCACTTTACCACCAAGTTAATTTATAAGTAGGAAAGATTTTGCATAAATCGGAATATGAAATACTACAAATTCTAAACATTCAAATAAAATCTACGAAATAGACCCTTTCATCTGACTTTGATCTCGCCAGCATTTCGTGATCCAATAGTAGACAGTAGCTGATAATCTGTTTAAAAATTCTCTCTCTCTCGCGCGCGCGCGCATCAATTTTTCAGAATTGAAACATCTCATACAGAAAAAAATCTCCTTTTTGGACAGTCTTTGGCACTACAATATTTAATTCATTCAAATTATTTAATTATTAGGCGTTATCAATGCTCAATTATGCTATCTCAGATGAGGTTATTGGAAAATGTTATTCACTGACTCAATCTCTTTAAAATTCGTACTCGATCTCGAAGGACAATATGACCCTTTACAGAGTCTGTAGTAAGGACCACAACGATTTAGCCTTACCTATGACTTGCACCTTTACCTGTTCTGTAATTATTAACAATATCTATTCTGTGGTGAAACATGTTATTACAAATAAGTTCAAATTATCAAAGATTATAAATATTGACCATTTATCGAAGCTCGATTGTAATCGAGACAACAACATGATAATTACACAGTGTAATCGACAATTTTCTGTATTTACTAAATGATAACGCTCACATTTTTTTCCCGCAAATTGAGGGGTGATGACATATCTTGCTATTTCAATCAACACACGATTACGCGATATTAATGGGTTTGCCCGTAAACTACGTGAAAGAGTTGTGTGAAACATGATTTGCACGAAAGCCGTTTGAACGAAAAATTGAGTATATTGTATATCTGTATTTGTATGGATTTTGTCTATGAAGTTAACAGCCAAGTTAACAGGACAGTATAACTTGAGTCAGTTTTGTCTCATCGCTCCACACTTATTAAAATGCACCTTTCTTTATTCAAGAGTGTTTTACGAACTCATGGTCGGCACGATAAACTCGTGGTCGGCACGATAAACTTACAAAATGCCTTTTTTGTCGCTTAAAGTCATATTCGTCTGAGATCTTGGTATTATTAGCTAACATACCAAGTTTGATTTTTTTTTATCTCTAATTAGAAATACAGGTTTTAAAATCATAATATTCTCAGCCGCCATTCAGATACCAGAACATCTCACTAATATTCTGAGATATCGCATTTAATCATAATCATCCGAATTTTTGGATGATTTTAGCATACTTAGCAAGTTTGATCAAAATCTGTTGGATGATTTTAGCACACATAGAAAGTTTAATGAAATATGTTGAGCAAATTTTGAGAGACGGAAGAGACACATTATAGCCAGATAATCTTATAGCCAAGAGGCCTAACGGCTTGCGAGTATACATATATAATAAATAAATTACAAATTTATTGAATGCCAGTTGTATGTTTAATGTATATAACAGGTTTACAAGCCAATTATCTCCATATAAATAGAAAAAGCTGAATGTTGGTAAAAGAATATGGAAGTGCACATTTTGAAATAGAACATAGAGAAGAATTTGACAAGAAATTCATTTCAACATCAAATGATGTATACAAGTATTTTTAAATAGCACGGAGATGATGCATGTACTTGTTATCTTGAGGGAAAAATAAATGCAATGTTTAGTTATATATGACGGAAGCAGAGCCAATCTATAGGCTGAAGCTCACTTGGTCCTCGGCCTGGTGCGGACACAGAGATATATAAGCTGAAGTTGACATGCCACTCGGTCTAATGCAGACGTAAAGCCATACTATAAACCGCAGCTCATTTGGCCCTCGAGCGAAAGATTTAAATTTTTTGACGAGCTTCATAAACTTCATTTGAAATTAGCACAAATGTAAGATTATATTTATCACATGATAAAACGAAGACTGCTTTTACCTGACGAAACCGCAGAATAGTGTGGTGAAATGACTTTGAAATATATTTGGATGCCTCTGTCATTACCATTTTGCCTTACATGACGTTATTGGTGACGTCATGAATTGCTATTGTACGTGCAACGTAAAGAAAAATTATGGGTATTTTAACCTAACACAGTAGTCACGTGATGAATAACTATTACAGTCTCAGTTGAATGCGACTGGGCGTACCGTCTCAATCAAATATGATACCGCACAGTCCTAGTAGAATGCGACATAGCCGTCTCCGTCTAATGCCATGCAGCCCGTACAGTCTGGGTCGAATGCGATACAGAGAGTACAGTCTCGGTCAAAGGAGATATAATTCTTACCGTCTAGGTCAAATGTGATATAGGTGCTACGGTCTGGATCGAATGCGATATAGGTGCTGCGGTCTGGATCGATTGTGATACAATGTCAAGGTCGAATCCTCTATAATTGTTACAGTCTCGGTTGATGCAGTACAGCGCTACCGTCTGAGTCGAATGCGTCACAGCACCCGTCATCTTGGTTGAATGCGATAAAGAGTGTACCATCTTGATCAATTGCGATACAGCGCGTCCTGTCTCGGTCAAAGGCGATATAGTTGTTACTGTCTGGATCGAGTGCGATACAACTGTTAGCGTCTCAGTCGAATTCGAAAATTGCACATCAGTGTGCGCTCTTGAAACTGATATTCCAAAAATCACATGACTATTTCTTTTACTGTCTCTGTCAAATGCGAAATAGCTGATTAGCTGTTATCATCTCATCCCCAAACCTTTCGATCTGATGCAATATAGCTATTACCGTCTGATCGAATTCTATATAGCTGTTGACAGTCACGGTCGAATGCGATATACATTTTATATTCTCGGTCGAATTCAAAAATTGCAAATTGGTATTCACTTCATGCTTTGTGCACTCTTGAAATTGATATTCCAAAAATCACATGCATGTTTGTCAGCTTGAAATTGATATTCCAAAAATCGCATGCATTTTTGTCAGCTTGAAATTGATATTCAAAAAATCACACGCATTTTTGTCAACTCACAGCTAGAAAAGGCTTTGTATTATTTTCAACTCAGTATATTGCATGACAGGAGAACTGTTCAAAGTGTTACAAATATATGCGTGTTGCAATTACCTACATATAAATGAAAACTTTTTCATAAAAATTACTTACATATAAATGAAAACTTTTCATAAAAAATTACTAACATATAAATGAAAACTTTTTCATAAAAAATTACTTACATATAAATGAAAACTTTTTCATACAAAAATTACGTACATATAAAAAGACGTGACTCCAACTATACAAACATAAATCAGGAGCTTGCATTTTCCAGTATTTAATTTCCTATATAATATTTTAGTTATTAGCTTTTTAAATATTCCTATGTTTTGAATGGCACAATAGGTACTTGTAAATAACATGAATTTAATAATTCTTAATCAGTGTAATGAAAAGCAAAATTAATATATTGACTTTATACATGTCAATGTACCTGTATATCTTTAGTTCTTTGTGGAAAGCGTCCGTGTCTTATAGGATTATTTCCAAATTACTATCAATTCATTCATTCACAGATAAAATTCACACTATTTCTTTGTATAAGAAGTAATGACAAAGTATGAGTATAGTATTGTATGCTTTATCTCACAAGAGACGTGAGAAACAATGTGACGTGTAACCAATTCCCCGCAAAAGACGGAGTTACACAAAATGATGCACTAGAAATGATTTAAAACTAGTTATAAAAAGAAAAAGCCCAAGTTACTGTACGATATGTAAATTTTCGATGTATTTACCAGACATATTACCTGACGGCACATAAGCTACGTCACCAATACAAACTGTGTTAAGATGGCAAGCGGGAAACACAATGTGACAATCAGGGATTATCAGATTCAGCAGATGTCAGCCAATTTCCTAACAGATCTTGTTTTCCACTACTATTCGCAACCCACTGATTTATTTTGTGTAATCAGATTATTTCTAAATGTGCTGACGGTTGCATATATTAACCTATGGACCTTCCCATTACGGTTTTAAAGGATGTGGCCATATTCGAATCACGTGACATTTCACAATTACGGTACTGATTTCGTCCAGCGCTCAGTACTATAAAAACTGTTCGTACACATTTACTGCACGTGCCATTTATTTGTACAAGTATTTAAGTTAATAGTGTGTACAATTTAATTGTTGTTATAATTTAAGCCTTTTCCCATATAATTCATATTAGTTAGTTTGTAATTCATGGGATGTTCTTTTCTTTTTCTCCGTTATGTATGTCATACTTACGTATGTCATAGTACAAAATTTTTAATTATTTAACTAATTTTATTAAAGATTTTTGTTTCATCACCGATGCCAGCTAGATTACGTCATAACTTTAGAACCTCCACCTTCTTAATGAAAAGGGTTGTTTTATGCATCGCAAAAGATTCTATTCATAACCAATTATGATTAAAAGTACTCAGTTTGCAATAAATAAATACTAGCATAAACGATAAGTCACAGCCCTTTGCCTGACATAACTTCTTTCCACTGCTGCGCACCATTCATAGGGACAACCGTCAGATAAATGATTTTTATCCTTGTACAACGATCCTTTTTTGATGGGGGGTGGGGAGAGGAAAGGTTGTGTTGTAAAGCCTTACAGCCTCGGACTCAACCAATGGATCAATTATTATATTACAAAAGTATACAGTAGGTACCAAGCTGGAACAATAGGTCCTCAGTTGTATTTATGGACTTTATAACGTATAAATAAGAACCTGTGTACAATGGACTAGGAAACACAATTAAGGTCCGAAGTTAACAGGTTTAAGTGTGTGTGTGTGTGTGTGTGTGTGTGTGTGTGTGTGTGTGTGTGTGTGTGTGTGTGTGTGTGTGTGTGTTAGGGCGGGGAGGGGTATGTGCGTGCGTGTTTTTGTAATCAAAGCACTATATACACCTTATGGTGTATAATAGCTATTATCTAAAAGCACGACATAAGGGACTTAACTGTACTGTGCCTTAAAATCATAGACAGGGGAAATAACTCTTCCCGCTAAACAACAGCATCAAGTCATCAAATGTCAGTGAAATAAACAAAATCTGAATTATAGGTTTAGATTTTAAAAGAGAATTTTTATTTTCAATTGTGTAAGTCGCTACACACCTTTGGTGTCCTCTCTCTCTCTCTCTCTCTCTCTCTCTCTCTCTCTCTCTCTCTCTCCTATTAACTTATAGCAATCATAGTATTTTATTGCAGTTTTCAGAATAAATATTTGTTAAAATATTGAAATACACCCAGTCTTGTTATGATGGAAGCACGTTCTTCGTCGTTTAAGAACGTCTAACATCACTCACAACTTCTAACATTGCTCACAACTTATAAACAATTCTCAAACTTCTAACAACTCTCACAACTTCTAACAACTCTCACAACTTCTAACATCACTCACAACTTCTAACAACTCTCACAACTTCTAACAACACTCACAACTTCTAACAACACTCACAACTTCTAACAACTCTCACAACTTCTAACAACACTCACAACTTCTAACAACACTCACAACTTCTAACAACTCTCACAATTTCTAACAACTCTCACAACTTCTAACAACACTCACAACTTCTAACAACTCTCACAACTTCTAACAACACTCACAACTTCTAACAACTCTCACAACTTCTAACAACTCTCACAACTTCTAACAAAACTCATAACTTCTAACACTCTCACAACTTCTAACAACACTCATAACTGCAGAAACTGGTTTTCAATGAGCATGTTGCTCTCTGCGTTTAAAACAAAAAAGCTAACTGGTCTTTGTACATAAACGTTCACCACGTGGCGATTTTAGCGACAAATATGCCCTTCATATGTTGCAAGGATACATACAACTTCTAAGCCTTCATTAGGTACTTGTAACAATTTGCATTATCATTCATAATCCCAGATCCATTCCAAGCGACCATAGGTACTTGTAACAATTTGCATTATCATTCATAATCCCAGATCCATTCCAAGCCACCATAGGTAACAATTTGCATTATCATTCATAATCCCAGATCCATTCCAAGCGACCATAGGTAACAATTTGCATTATCATTCATAATCCCAGATCCATTCCAAGCGACCATAGGTAACAATTTGCATTATCATTCATAATCCCAGATCCATTCCAAGCGACCATAGGTACTTGTAACAATTTACTTTATCACATATACAGTAGTTAGTATGTTGTAGATAGATAGATAGATAGATAGATAGATAGATAGATAGATAGATAGATAGATAGATAGATAGATAGATAGATAGATAGATAGATAGATAGATAGATAGATAGAGAGATAGATAGAGAGATAGATTGATAGATAGATAGACAGACAGACATACAGACAGACAGATAGATAGATAGATAGATAGATAGATAGATAGATAGATAGATAGATAGATAGATAGATAGATAGATAGATAGATAGATAGATAGATAGATAGAATACTACGATACCTGCCACTACCCCCCTGTCATTACCCCCCCCCCCCCCCCCCCGTCATTTACCCCCTCCCCCCTGGATATTACCCCCTGGTTAATTACCCCCCTGCGACGACGAAGAGCTGCCTTGGTTTCACCTCAAAATGATTATATCCTGTGCTCAAGCAATGTAACTAAAGCAAAAACATATTGTGTGAAGTTCTGCAAGTTAGACAAAACATTACACAAAGAGCAGTGGAAACAGAAGAAACACCTCAACAGATTCTTGGCCGGGAAATGCAGAATCTAAGTGAAGGAGCATCAGTACAAATGGTTCCTATAAAACATATTCGTCGTCAGGTTCGACGAAAGCGACAAGCTATTCATGCTCCGCAGCCTCTTCCAACTGATCGAGCAAAAATAACAATTATATGTTATATAGTAATAGACCGGGGGGTAATTAACCGGGGGGGGGGGGGTAATATACAGAGGGGGTAAATGACGGGGGGGGGGATGGCAGGGGGGCAAATGACGGGGGGGGGGGGTAATGACAGGAGGGTAATGGCAGGGGGGTAATTGACAGGGGGGTAAAGTCCTAGACCCATAGATTGCTACAAGTCCATACCAAGTCCATAACAAGTCCATCGTTGCATGCTCTTGCTTGGCAGGTCAAACATAAATAAGTCTGACGTGATCATATCATGCATGAATCATATTTGAATGAACAAGTTCTGTTTCACGATTAATAGCTATACGAAGATTCCACTCAATATCATCAAAATTTGCTTACTATCGGAAGTAGTCTATAAGGTCAGATGATAGACACTTCCTCACATATACGGACAGATCGTCACAGGTGCTCTTCGTGTCACACACACACACACACACACACACACACACACACCAGTGGCGATGATGCGAAAGCGGTTGAAGGAGAGCGATTACAATATTGATATGCATGTGTTTCTGATTTCCTTTTGAATGAAAATATTTGTGTACGTATATGGACCATCACATGGACTTCTTCATGTATATATATATAGAGAGAGAGAGAGAGAGAGAGAGAGAGAGAGAGAGAAAGAGAGAGAGAGAGAGAGAGAGAGAGAGAGAGAGAGAGAGAGAGAGAGAGAGAGAGAGAGTGAGTGAGAGAGAGAGTGAGAGAGAATAGAAAATAGAGAAATTCGTTACTTTTGCAAAGTTCATTAAATAATTAGGTACAGCACGTCACTTAACGTTTCGGGGCAGTTTTGAGTTGGTATATGATTAATCAATTAACATGTTTCTTATTCGTTAATTATGAATAATCAATTAACATGTTTTTTACTCACTAATTATACCTGTTTGTACAATTAGGATACTTAAAGCTTCTCTTATAAATATTCTATTCTAATAAACATGTCATTTGGGTATGCATAGTGACATATCAATGTCAATTATTTCCCCGATTAACAAGACATCATCAGCTTCCAAAGCCGCGTTAGCTTGTTGGCCACTTGCGTCTGCATATCACTGTTGCCATTAAAAAGTCATTAAAAATTCACATTTAATCCTTGACTCGTCCATGAAGATTCTGTGATTTCAAGCAACTCAAACAGAGAGCGTTCGTTCTGACTGCACCGTTTGAAAAAGAAACCACTGTGCTTGTTTATTTATTTATGTACTTATTTATTTATATATTTATTGTACAAGAAGTTATAGCAAGTTCTAACAATTTTAAATACATAAGGCGAACAGTAAGATGTTGGCTTATTGAGGGGTGGGAGGTGTTGTGGTTTTTGTAAGGTAGTAGACCCAGAGAATCCACACAAAACCACTGACCTTTATGAGCGACGGTTAATCCTTGCACTTGCTGGATCCGAGAATCAGACGCGGAACTGTAGAAATTCAAAGCGAGTCCGTTGCTATTGCGCTAGGCAGTGCGTTAGCTTCCCCACCTTGAATTTGATGACGTGTTGTACAGTTTGCATCAAGGATATACATATACAGGTTCACAACCAGGTCAAGTTCAACGATAAAACGTCGAAATATAACCATTGAAAAGTCACTTCATAGATAAATGTGGTAACATTTAGTTGATAAATGTGTAAACATCGAGTTTATAAATGTGGAAACATCGAGTAGACAAAACAAAGACAGTACGAACAGATATTCACTCCTTAAAAAATTATTAAAAAAAAGAGACAAAAATCCAATGGACTTCAGTTTTTCTTTAATGTCTTATGTCAGATGATGTGTTGTCTATTGCTACACATCATGTCTTATGTCAGATGATGTGTTGTCTATTACTACACATCAAATGTCTTATGTCACATGATGTGTTGTCTATTACTACACATCAAATGTCTTATGTCAGATGATGTGTTGTCTATTACTCCACATCATGTCTTATGTCAGATGATGTGTTGTCTATTACTACACATCATATGTCTTATGTCAGATGATGTGTTGTCTATTACTACACATCATATGTCTTATGTCAGATGATGTGTTGTCTATTACTACACATCATATGTCTTATGTCAGATGATGTGTTGTCTATTACTATACATCATATGTCTTATGTCAGATGATGTGTTGTCTATTACTATACATCATATGTCTTATGTCAGATGATGTGTTGTCTATTACTATACATCAAATGTCTTATGTCAGATGATGTGTTGTCTATTACTACACATCATATGTCTTATGTCAGATGACGTGTTGTCTATTGCTATATATCATATGTCTGATGTCAGATGACGTGTTGTCTATTACTACACATCATATGTCTTATGTCAGATGACGTGTTGTCTATTACTCCACATCATGTCTTATGTCAGATGATGTGTTGTCTATTACTACACATCATATGTCTTATGTCAGATGATGTGTTGTCTATTACTATACATCATATGTCTTATGTCAGAATATGTGTTGTCTATTACTATACATCATATGTCTTATGTCAGATGATGTGTTGTCTATTACTACACATCATTTGTCTTATGTCAGATGACGTGTTGTCTATTGCTATATATCATATGTCTGATGTCAGATGACGTGTTGTCTATTACTATATATCATATTTAGGAAGAATCTGCAAAAAGTAGGGTTTAAATCAATTTTACAACCAAATCAAACTTTGCCACCGTTTGGGCGTAATAAACAATTTAGCTTATCGACGATATGGCGTTTCAATGTTTTGTCGTTCGATATTTTATCTTGAACTCGAAAATCACTTGGAATGCAAGTAGTAAATCAGTTGCATTAATTAGTGACCTTTCCGTATGTCCTTGATACCAGATCGGTATGGGAAACAGACCTTTCTGAGCTGGACGCTGATGAAAACGGATACGCTCTGTCTAAGCAATGAGCGATCAACGAAAGTTTAAGTACATGTTTATTGTTGTCAGTAGCAATCACTGAAAATTTTATGATTTTGAAGTGGGATTTGTTTTACAAAATCAAGCTTGGCATTGAAAAGTACGAAGCAAGTCAATGGTCGACACTTAACAGTTATTAACCATCTTTTACGACCAGTGCTCCGCCTTACTGGGCAAGTTCAGCGTTAAAAAAAAAAAAAAAAAAAAAAAAAAAAAAAAAAAAAAAAAAAGCTGGTCGTCATAAGTTTGTTTGGACGATTACGAGGTTCAAACGAAATTGTAGATTGAATGTTTAGTTTTCGAAATTTGCAAATATGTACAAAAAGATGTGAAGAACATGAAGTTAAATCATGTCGTTCGTTATATAGCAAGAAATAACACGTGAATCGCTTTTAAACAATTTACGACCATCCAGGCTGGCCATATATTAATATCATCCTGCAATATAAGGAACTTTTTTAATTGCTTTTGTAGATTTGCATAGGAAATAGCATGTGTCCATGAATTTCATCAATTGTTGTACATGTGCTACAAATATGTGGTATTTTGCAGTCCTTTTGGTTTACCATCCTCTTGTATGCACATGCAGTCAATATTAAAAATGAAAAAATGCATGTTTTATCTGTATTCAACGAGTTCTGACATAAAAGTAGATTAAATACATTATTCTATATCTAATTAAATAAAGTCGATTAAATACATTATTTCTATTATCTAATTAAATAAAGTAGATTAAATACATTATTTCTATTATCTAATTAAATAAAGTAGATTAAATACATTATTTCTATTATCTAATTAAATAAAGTAGATTAAATACATTATTCTATATCTAATTAAATAAAGTAGATTAAATACATTATTTCTATTATCTAATTAAATAAAGTAGATTAAATACATTATTTCTATTATCTAATTAAATAAAGTATATTAAATACATTATTCTATATCTAATTAAATAAAGTAGATTAAATACATTATTTCTATTATCTAATTAAATAAAGTAGATTAAATACATTATTTCTATTATCTAATTAAATAAAGTTGGTTAAATACATTATTTCTATTATCTAATTTAATAAAGTAGATTAAATACATTATTTCTATTATCTAATTAAATGAAGTAGATTAAATACATTATTTCTATTATCTAATTAAAAGGAGTAGATGCATTATTTCTATTATCTTATTAAAATGAGTAGATACATTATTTCTATTATCTAATTAAAAGGAGTAGTTACATTTTTTCTATTATCTAATTAAAATGTGTATATACATTATTTCTATTATCTAATTAAAAGGAATAGTTACATTATTTATATTATCTAATTAAAAGGTGTAGATTTGGAAATTGGTCCTTTATACCGTACAAAACAAATTGCTTTCTGCGACAATTTTGATTTCTCTAAACATATGTTGTTATCCAGGACTATTACATTCGTAATAAGTTTATTATATCTGTGTGTGTGTGTGTGTGTGTGTGTGTGTGTGTGTGTGTGTACCTTGAAAACCTTGATTGTATCGAATAGTTCATGAATTTTAATACATCTGACAATATCGCGATATAGATATATATATATATATATATATATATATATATATATATATATATATATATATATATATATATATAGACAGACAGACCGAAAGAGAGACAGAGACAGAGACAGACAGACAGATGCAAAATTTTAAAATAATTGTATGTAGTTGCTTTTAACGAATACCCTAGGACAATAAACCCTTCCAAATAATTGTATGCATGAAGTACAACAAGATATAATATACAGAAAGGATAAGAATGCATTGTTGATACATTTTAGTAACGCATGCATAATAACAAAGTGTGCACAATGACGAAACTTCTGGACCAGATTTGACGTATATTTAAAATTTGGGTTCTTCCAGCATCAGAAAAGCGAGATGGATGATGAAAGGGAAATTCGCTCTTACAGAAATTATATTTATTTGGGATCCGTTGAATTAAGCGGGTGCTTGACAAAAAGTAAGAAAAAAATATCAAAAGCGAAAGGTCATACGGCCGAAATGTCAAGGCGTAAAAGGGACAAAACATGAAACAAGACACAAGAGCAAATGATCTTTTCACTCATAATAACGACACTCATAATAACGTCACTCATAATAACGCCACTCATAATAACGTCACTCATAACAACGTCACTCATAATAACGCCACTCATAATAACGCCAATCATAATAACATCACTCATAACAACGTCACTCATAATAACGCCACTCATAATAACGCCACTCATAATAACGTAACTCATAATAACGCCACTCATAATAACGTCACTCATAATAACGTCGAACTAAATCTTAAGGAACAAAGTATATTAACCTGATTGTCTTGTATATATTTAAATTACAGTTAATTATCGAAAAAAGCATATGTGTTGTAATCATAAGGTTTATTAAAAATGGATTAGTTAAAGAATGGATTAGACTGCTTTCTATTTTTCCACGAGTTTGGTTGGATTTCAACTCAACCTGATAGGTGACAATGTAGAAGGTCTGAAATAATTACTAGGGATTACGAGTCAGATGAGGATAATGTGTGCGATTCCAATAATTACTACGGATCAAGAGTCAGATGAGGATAATGTGTGCGATTCCAATAATTACTAGGGATTAAGATTCAGATGAGGATAATGCGTCAATTCCAGTAATTACTAGGGATTAAGAGTCAGATGAGGATAATGTGTGCGATTCCAATAATTACTAGGGATTAAGAGTCAGATGAGGATAATGTGTGCGATTCCAATAATTACTAGGGATTAAAAGTCAGATGAGGATAATGTGTGCGATTCCAATAATTACTAGGGATTAAGAGTCAGATGAGGATAATGCGTGCGATTCCAATAATTACTACAGGATAAGAGTCAGATGAGGATAATGTGTGCGATTCCAATAATTACTACAGATTAAGAGTCAGATGAGGATAATGCGTGCGATTCCAATAATTACTACAGATTAAGAGTCAGATGAAGATAATGCGTGCGATTCCAATAATTACTACAGATTAAGAGTCAGATGAGGATAATGTGTGCGATTCCAATAATTACTAGGGATAAAGAGTCAGATGAGGATAATGTGTACGATTCCATTAATTACTAGGGATTAAGAGTCAGATGAGGATAATGTGTGCGATTCCAATAATTACTAGGGATTAAGAGTCAGATGAGGATAATGTGTGCGATTCCAATAATTACTAGGGATAAAGAGTCAGATGAGGATAATGTGTGCGATTCCAATAATTACTACAGATTAAGAGTCAGATGAGGATAATGTGTGCGATTCCAATATTTTCCTCACTTTTTTTCTTTTTCATATGGCCATGTGACATTGAAATGTCAGTTGTAGCAAGCACGTCTAGAATATCATTCAGACTGGACACTGGCCAGTCATGGAATCTGACCACTCGCTTATCCAGATGACCACTTGACGATGTAAACGATGATGCTTTCTTTCTATCCTTATATGACCACCAGTCACTCACTGGTGGCAATCATATCTACCATGTTGTGTCCAATTAAGATAGGTCCAGTTACAAATTCATTCTGCCATGTCATAAAATATATCGCACATAAATATCAACAACTAATCTGAGACTTTATCTGACAAGAGAAACCAGAGATATCATTGTCAGAATTAGTTGGGACTTCTTTATTCCAGTTACAACAGGTCCTGACTACATACAGGAATACATTTAAAAGACCCACACCCTTAGAAAGGGGGCTCGGGAAAATTAGTATGCACCGTACAAAGGACAACTGGTTACATGATAAGCAACAATTTAAGAATATACACGTCTGCTGAGTGTAAATGATATCTGATCCGCAAAAAGATGCTGATATTTTACTTAAAGGACGCACACTGTTATGTATATGCATATAAAAACATTCTAACACGCACTTCTCCATTACTCCCCCCCCCCCTCCTCTATTTCTATCTAATGACCTTAATCGTGATTTGAATAGGTCTTACATTGGATGCAATATTGCCGGTTTATTGATAAATAATTTCAGTTTTGCTGATGATATGTCTGTGCTTAGAAGGAGTACGAAAATTATTAAGAATATGTAAGCGTTTTGCATTAGCAAATGATACGGAGTACAACACTAAAAAGAACGTATGAGCTTCAAATCATACCATCTAAAACAAATGTCCATACATAACGCTAGACTTTGTGGAGAAGCTGCTGTATGTAAATGAGTATATGTACCTAGGGGATGTAATTCATTGACATCTGTTAGATGACAGTGATATACAAAAACAATATTGTTCCTTTTTTTCTATGAGTAAATATGTTTTTAAGGCCTATTAAAACATGTTCTACAGATATAAAAATATTGCTTTTGGTATCCTATTGTATGAATTTGTATGGTGCTCCTCTATGGAGAAATTTTTAACATTCTACATTGATGCTTTTAAATGTCTGTTACAACAATGGATTTATATTTTTAATAGGTTATGATTGGCGCCATAGTGCGTCTGGAATGTTTGTGAATAACAATGTTAACAGCCTTTGCGTTTTACTTAGAAAAATAGTGTATTCATATAGAAATAAAATAGTGTATTCATTTAGAAATAAAATAGTGTATTCATTTAGAACTAAAATCGCTAGTAATAACAACAGAACATTGAAATAAGTTTTTCAATTTGCATGTTGGCATAATTCGTCAATACTTGATCGCTGGAGTAAATTGTTGTATTAATATTTTTTTATCATGTGTGAAATTGTTTTTGTATATGTATATATCCTATGTCTATGGATTTAAGTCCGAAATAAAGTTATTATTATTGAAGTTATCGACAATAACAGAAAGAAAACAACAACAACAAAAAAAAAAACAAAAAAAAACAAAACAAAAACTACGAGACCTTGTAATGTATTGCAAACGAATATTATTTACAAACATAAATACTAAAATATTCAACGACACCGTGTCTATATCCAGCTCCCTGCTGTGTATAGTGTTTCAGATTCAAGCTAAACAGATTAAACAGTTGCGCATTGAGTTCTGTTAAACAGAAACGATGCGCTCTCGACGGCTTAGATATCTGGTGTAATGTTAGGTTTTATATCAGCTATTTAATAGTGTGTTATTCTAACTCTTCCTTTTTTCCATGTCAAGATAGAACAAGTGCCCTAACACCGGATTTATTCCATGTCAAGCTAGAACAAGTGCCCTAACACCGGATTTATTCCATGTCAAGCTAGAACAAGTGCCCTAACACCGGATTTAGTAAAGTGTCACAAGACGTACATTTTATACAAGTGAGAGAAAAATTTCACGCTCATACGATTTAACATTTTTATAAAGCTATACCAATCCTTCTCCTTATGTATTAGACAAGCTTGGTTGATTAATTCATCGGAGTTCAATCGTGCCGCCAATTTCAGGTAAAAATGGCCACAAGGAATTTCACACTTTTAAGACAATTCTAAATATCGACTATTATTAGTAGAATAATAAGGATAAACACATGAACAAATCTGTGTGCATAGTGGTAAACACATGAACGCATGTGCACAGGCATAGAGAGAGACACCTGAATGTGCACATGCACAGAAATAAACACATGAAAACATGTACACATGGTAAAAATATCTACAATGAATTTCACACTTTTAAGGCAAATCTAAATATCGACTGTAGAATAATAAGGTACATCAAGCAGGGATAAATACATGAACAAATGCACATAGGCATATAGATAGACACATGCACACATACGCATGAATAAATACATGAAAATATGTTCACAGACATAGAGATAAACACATACATATATACACAGGCACAGAGATAAACACATACACACATGTACACAGACACATAGATAAGCACACCAACAAATGTGAATAGACACAGAAATAATAACATAAACAGGTGTACACAGGCACAGAGATAAGCACATCAACTATGTTCCCACAAAGCAGATTCTATGTTTGCAGATCTAATTTGTGCATGAAAATATGGGAATTCTGGGTTGATTATATCCTAACATTAGGAGATAATTTAAAGATAAATCAAAATATGTGATTTAATCGCAATGCTTTGAAATGCAGAGATGAATGTCATTGGCACATTGTTTGTGCAGTACAAACAGGGACAGTACATAACACAATGTTTGTACATTAACAGGGACAGTATATAAAACATTGTTTGTACATTACAAACAGGGACAGTATATAACACATTGTTTGTATAGTACAAACATGGACAGTACATAACATTGTTTGTACATTACAAACAGACAGTACATAACACATTGTTTGTACATTACAAACAGGGACAGTACATAACACATTATACATTACAAACAGGGACAGTACATAACACATTGTACATTACAAACAGGGACAGTATATAACACATTGTTTGTACATTACAAACAGGGACAGTATATAATACATTGTTTGTACATTACAAACAGGGACAGTACATACCACATTGTACATTACAAACAGGGACAGTACATAACACATTGTACATTACAAACAGGGACAGTACATAACACATTGTACATTACAAATAGGGACAGTACATAACACATTGTACATTACAAACAGGGACAGTATATAACACATTGTTTGTACATTACAAACAGGGACAGTACATAACAATGTTTGTACAGTAAAAGCAGGGACAGTACATAACATTGTTTGTACATTACAAACAGGGACAGTACATAACAATGTTTTGTACAGTAAAGCAGGGACAGAATATAATACATTGTGTAGTGCAAGCAGGGACAGTATATAAGAATATTTGTACATTACAAACAGGGACAGTACATAACAATGTTTGTACAGTGAAAGCAGGGACAGAATATAATATATTGTATAGTGCAAGCAGGGACAGTATATAAGAATATTTGTACATTACAAACAGGGACAGTACATAACAATGTTTGTACAGTAAAAGCAGGGACAGAATATAATACATTGTATAGTGCAAGCAGGGACAGTATATAAGAATATTTGTACATTACAAACAGGGACAGTATATAACACATTGTTTGTATAGTACAAACAGGGACAGTATATAACACATTGTTTGTGCAGTACAAACAGGGACAGTATATAACACATTGTTTGTATAGTACAAACAGGGACAGTATATAACACATGTTTGTACATTACAAACAGGGACAGTATATAACACATTGTTTGTATAGTACAAACAGGGACAGTATATAACACATTGTTTGTGCAGTACAAACAGGGACAGTATATAACACATTGTTTGTATAGTACAAACAGGAACAGTACATAACAATGTTTGCACAGTAAAAGCAGGGACAGAATATAATACATTGTATAGTGCAAGCAGGGACTATATAAGAATATGTGTACAGTACAAACAGGGACAGTATATAACACATTGTTTGTACAGTAAAAGCAGGGACAGTATATAACACATTGTTTGTGCAGTACAAACAGGGACAGTATATAACACATTGTACAGTACAAATAGGGACAGTATATAACACATTGTTTGTACATTACAAACGGGGACAGTATATAACACATTGTTTGTACATTACAAACAGAGACAGTATATAACACGTTGTTTGTACAGTACAACCAGGGACAGTATATTGTACATTGTTTGTACAGTACAAACAGGGACAGTATATAACACATTGTTTGTACATTACAAACAGGGACAGTATATAATACACTGTGTAACATTGTTTGTATAGTACAAACGGGGACAGTATATAACACATTGTTTGTACAGTACAAACAGGGACAGTATATAATACATTGTGTAGTGCAAGCAGGGACAGTATATAACACATTGTTTGTACAGTACAAACAGGGACAGTACATAACACATTGTTTGTACAGTACAAACAGGGACAGTATATAACACATTGTTTTTACAGTATAAACAGGGACAGTATATAACACGGGGGCCCCTTGTAGCCGAGTGGTTTTAGATGTACATGGCCAAATGACCGAACACGTCTCAAATTTAATTAAACAAAGTAGCCGAGTGGTCTAAGGCGCTCGCCTTTACAGATCTCATCTCTGTCCGGGCGGTTTGAGTCTCGGCTCGACCAACGTGGGTATGTGAGAAAACTTGCCAGTAGCTTTTCGTAGGTTGGTGGTTCTACCCAGGGCTTTGCTATGGGAAAACAATTTATATTTTCTACATTGTATTTTAGTTTTGTTAACATCAGTACAACTCCCCCCCCCCCCTTTATATATATACAGTATATATATATATATAAAGGGGGTGGGGGTGGGGATAGTTGTACTGATGTTAAATACTGATATATAAATTCATAATTTATCTTTTGTTAACATCAGTACAACTCTCCCCACCCCCTTTATATATATATACTGTATATATATATAAAGGGGTGGGGTGGGGAGAGTTGTACTGATGTTAACAAAACTAAATACTCTATATATATATATATATAAAATACAAATCAAATGACATAAAACATAAACAGTCTTTTCAGGAACAGCGGATCCAGCAAGGTATCATGTGTGTCGGAGATTGAGTGTACGATAATTATATTTTTAAAAATGACTGTAAGAGTGGAAAGCGCTAAAGCTAGTTAATAAACTATTTTTACACTGTTCACATCCTGTCACATGAATAAACACAGTTGTTCCACATAGAAATACAGTCATAGTCTCAAGAAAATCACATCCTGTCACATGAATAAACACAGTTGTTCCACATAGAAATACAGTCATAGTCTCAAGAAAATCACATCCTGTCACATGAATAAACACAGTTGTTCCACATAGAAATACAGTCATAGTCTCAAGAAAATCACATCCTGTCACATGAATAAATACAGTTGTTCCACATAGAAATAAAGTCATCGTCTCAAGAAACATGTAAGCAACGAGATACTTTTGTAACTTAAATATAAATCCATTAGAATCATGAATGATAATCCATAGTATTTAAATATTCCATATAATTCATGATGTTCCTGTGCCAAATTCTTCTCCGAGTTCAGTGGTGTCGTGATGGGTTAAGGAGGGGGGAGGGGCAATTGCCCCCGGGCGCCAAACAAATGGGGCAACGTCGGGAGCTTCTGGTTTTTTTTTAAATTATTATTTTGCAGCTGAAACTTTTATAGTATTTCATTTTCACTTTAGTGTAACTGGGGCAATTCTTCACAAAACTTATATTAAGGAGGGTGGTGTAGGAGGGAGGTTGGCAACTGACATGAAAACTGTTCCCTGTAGTAAAGCAGATGCGTTACTAAAGAACGTTGCCCCCGGGCGTCTCAGTAGGGGCTCCACTAAAGAACATAGTTTCTTAAACGTAGGTTTTTGGTACAGATTAATACTATTTGATCAGACTAATTTTATTCTGTAAGGATAGTTACATCCTACGACGCTTAGCTGCTTGTTCTGGCATTTTGACATGTGAGTGAAGACAAATGACAGTCGTGGTCACTTAAATGCATGTATGTAATGATTTTTCTCCTTTATATATATAAATTCATAATTTATCTTTAACCGCTCATTTTTTAAATTTTTTTTGCATAATTGTCCAAATAAATTACACCAATGCACTCTCAAGTATTATTGGAAATAAAAAGATTCTTTAATATCTTATGTTAATGATGAAATAGAGGAACAGAGAATTTTGCAAAATATGTACTATGAATGAGCTTTTTAACCACTTGAACAAATCCAGCTCCTGATCTTACAGTGAAATGGGAACCTCGTGTGTATAATTAAAGGGAAATGATATGTGGTAGGGTTGTATGTATAATGAAAGGGAATGTGTGATATGTGGTAGGGTTGTATGTATAATGAAAGGGAAGGTGTGATATGTGGTAGGATTGTACGTATAATGAAATGGAAGGTGTGATATGTGGTAGGATTGTACGTTTAATGAAATGGAAGGTGTGATATGTGGTTGGATTGTGTATATACTGAAAGGGAAGGTGTGATATGTGGTAGGGTTGTATGTATAATGAAAGGGAATGTGTGATATGGGGTAGGATTGTGTGTATAATGAAAGGGAAGGTGTGATATGTGGTAAGGTTGTATGTATAATGAAAGGGAAGGTGTGATATGTGGTAGGGTTGTATGTATAATGAAAGGGAAGGTGTGATATGTGGTAGGGTTGTATGTATAATGAAAGGGAAGGTGTGATATGTGGTAGGGTTGTATGTATAATGAAAGGGAATGTGTGATATGTGGTAGGATTGTGTGTATAATTTAAGGGAAGGTAGGATTGTGTGTATAATAAAGGAAGGCAGGATTGTGCGTATAAGTAAAGGGAAACGATATGTGGTAGGGTTGAATGTATAATGTAAGGGAAGGGGTGATATGTGGTAGGATTGTATAATGAAAGGGAAGGAGGGATATATGGTAGGATTTTGTGTATAATAAAGGGGAAGGGGTGATATGTAGTAGGATTGTATGTATAATAACAGGGAAGGGGTGATATGTGGCAGGATTGTGGTGATATGTGGTAGGATTGTATGCATAATAACAGGGAAGTGGTGATATGTGGTAGGATTGTATGTATAATAACAGGGAAGGGATGATATGTGGCAGGATTGTGGTGATATGTGGTAGGATTGTATGCATAATAACAGGGAAGGGGTGATATGTGGTAGGATTGTATGTATAATAACAGGGAAGGAATAATATGTGGCAGGATTGTGGTGATATGTGGTAGGATTGTATGTATAATAACAGGTAAGGGATGATATGTGGCAGGATTGTGGTGATATGTGGCAGGATTGTATGTATGATAACAGGGAAGGGGTGATATGTGGTAGGATTGTATGTATGATAACAGGGAAGGGATGATATGTGGTAGGATATTATGCATAATATAAATGAAGGGACGATATGTGGCAGGAGTGTGGTGATATGTGGTAGGATTGTATGTATAGTGAAAGAGAAGGGGTGATATGTGGTAGGATTGCATGTATAATAAAAGAGAAGAGGTGATATGTGGTAGGATTGTGTGCATAATTGAAGGAAAGGGGTGATATGTGGTAGGATTGTATGTATGGTAAAAGGGAAGGGGTGATATGTGGTAGGATTGCATGTATAATAAAAAGGAAGAGGTGATATGTGGTAGGATTCTGTGTATAATGAAAGGAAATCTGTGATAGGTGGTAGGATTGTACGTACAGTAAAAGGGAAAAGGTGATATGTGGTAGGATTGCATGTATAATAAAAAGGAAGAGGTGATATGTGGTAGGATTCTGTGTATAATGAAAGGAAATGGGTGATATGTGGTAGGATTGTATGTATAGTAAATGGGAAGGGGTGATATGTGGTAGGATTGTGTATATAATGAAAGGAAAGGGATGATATGTGGTAGGATTGTACATACAGCAAAAGGAAAAGGGTGATATGTGGTAGGATTGTATGTATAATAGAAGTAAAGGGATGATATGTGACAGGATTGGGGCGATATGTGGTTGGATTGTATATATAATGAAATTGAAGGGGTGATATGTGGTAGGATTGTAATATAATAAAAGCGAAGGGTGATATGTGGTAGGATTGTGGTGATATGTGGTAGGATTGAATGTCAATCTCAGGTATACATTTTGATATGTCTTGCTCATGTAGCTTATCACGGTTTTCCTGTCACGTGGTTTATTAATTAGTGTATTCTTAATTGTTGTACAAGCCTTCTCCTTATACTAATTGGCATTTAAACATGTAGTAGCCGGGTTCCATACAGTTCCTTTTTGTGGGGTTTAACGCCATTTGTCAGCACATGATAGGCTATACATGGCGGCCAGTATATTTGATGGAGGATGAACCCGGAAAGAACCACCAACCAAAGGGAAGCTACAGGCAAGCTTTCTCACATACCCACGTTGTTCGAGCCGAGACTCGAACTCAAGCGGACAGAGGTGAGGTGTCTGAGTGATTTGTAAAGACGAGCGCCTTAGACAACTCAGCCACCCGAGGTGCCACACACAGTTCCAGTTTATGTGTATTTATGAACCCGATAACTACATCCTCTCGTACGTTTGTCCTTTAGGAATTTTTATTGAAAATTTACCTAAATCTGACTAAAATAAATACTCTTCTCCACCGAAATATGGAAGCACTAATATTAGCGTTAATAGTATGACTTGCAATTATTGATATAAATTTTGTGTTTATCGAACGCACACTTTTCTTTATATCCACTGTTATATCAGACAGTGGCTATTTGAATGTAGTTATGGCTGCTATGGAAAGTCACGTGAATCAATCAGGGCGTTATTTTCTCTGTTTCGGTCATACTTATAAGAGCCTCCATCACGTCCATCAAACACCAAATTCTTGTTATTAAAAGTTTTGGTTTTTCCTTGTTGGTGTTTTCATGTACACTAAATAAATTGCAGAATAGCTTTTTAAAACCAGCGGTTCTCTAAATGATGGAAATAGTTAATAAATTCGGATTGCTAAACTAATCTCTCTCTCTCTCTCTCTCTCTCTCTCTCTCTCTCTCTCTCTCTCTCTCTCTCTCTCTCTCTCTCTCTCTCGTCTTTTTAAATCCCATACAAGGACATTAAAAAGAATAAATAATAAAAATAATAGACCAATAATATTTTTATTCATATTTTTTTAACTTTTGGGGCTAATAAACAGCATAACATTTACCTGCAGTAAAATATCGACTAAAACAAAAAAGATTATCAGCACAAATTTACCGCGCAACATTAAAATCTACTCTTTTGGTAGCATACAGTATGCTTTTGTAAAACCTAATAAGGTTTACAATTGGTCCACCGTCAAACATTTATATTGAAACAGTTGTGAAGCTAATCATACCAGTTTATTTTAACCAGTTCCCAAATCGACTACCTAATATCAATTGGACTTTACCACACAAAATTGTTACTCAATAAATAACACATGATCTCTGAAGAAGAATGGGTACTTATGGACCAAAGCAATATTCCACCACAATACGTGCACGCCACTTACATTTCTTTTTGTAAAAAGCAAGACAATGTGTACCGAACGTACAGTCATATATCATGCTACTACCAAAGGTGCACCTCGATTTACCTTCTGCACATGTGCTTCAGCAAACTTCCGGGAATGTAATGAATGTGTAGCAGAGACAATAAAGCAGAACAAGCAAAAACATATACAGTCAATAAAACAGGTTACCATTCTCAAGTCTGAACTATCTCCTTCCTATACATAAACAGCACAGCTTTTATCATTAGATAAATGAGTGAAAAATACCAAGTGTTCCGTTGCCATAGGTGTGTGGTGTGCCGACGGCAAAGCGAGGTGCACCTTGGGTGCAGCACCGTTATATCCTACACTACCTATAGATAATAATGGTCTTCATTTTAGACTGCACAAAATTCACAAGATTAAAAATGATTTGGTCCGAGAGATCAAACAATATAGACGCGTTAGAAAGACATACAAATTAGCATACAGAGTTTTTGATTGGGTGCAGCGGAATATAGCAACAGTTTCAGGCTGTATGAGAAACACATTAGCTGGATTAGGTGTTGCCGGAATAGCGTCCATCGTTGTTGTTCCTTTGGCTTTTAGTGAGTTTAATGCAACACTAATATGATTTGTTGCAAATTATCAAGGAGAAGATGATATACAACAAAGTTTTAAAACATGATGAAATAGCTGCATCTGCTATCAGTAAACTAAACAGCATTGACGACATGATAAGCAAAGTTAATTGTCTAGCATGTACAGGAGGTAACTCTGTTCGATTTGTATATCCTAATGGAGCTGATGAAAATATAATTAGAGACGATGATAATAGTACAGAGGAATTACTGACAAAAACTACATTATTCAACACAAATAGTTCAAAGACACTGGATTACTTGAATGCAAGATTGAGAGAACAACGTTTGGTGACTCGGACTTTAAACAACCAGGATGATGCTTTTGCTCTATACACTTCTGCTCACCCAGAAAACAATGTAAAACTTGAAAAACCAAAACAATCTAAACTTAATGATTTTTACTAGTCTTCTAAATGATCGAGTAAAACATGGGTACATATCTATTGCATTCCAGTCACTCGTTTCTGTAAGTAAAAACGAAAACAATACCCACTCCCTGTCTACAAATTATGACCAAGTGTACAATTAATTGAATTCGTTCTTTCGGTGCATGGTATACAATAACTACCAATCAGAATTGAATGTATCCTATTCACTGTGTGACATACCGGAATCGTAGACCCTCAAAACTCAATCTAGGTTGACACAATATGAAGCAACAAATAAATTTAGAATAAAAGTAGCCATTCAATTATCAGTAAGGTGCTTAAATTGTACATGGGGGAAAAAGTTTGGAATGTCTAGTTTACGGTGATTCACGTTATGAATGGCTGAATGCACCGACAGTATATAAAAAAAAAACATTCTTTTAGCAAGGAATCCGCGAGAGGTTATAATTCGAATCCCGCGACTGAGTCCCTGTGTATTCATTGGTAGAATGGGACTACGTGTTGTCAATAGTTTTCCTTATATCTAACAGAAACGAATGTCTGTGCATTGCACCTGTGAAAGGGTGTTAGTGTGTTTATTACTTCTGGTTTCTGTAAAAAGAAAGTGTCCAACGTTGTTGTAGATAATTGTTCTTAAGATTACGTGTGCTTTTTAGTACAAAGAATACAGCAATAACATACATTCTTACACATAGGAAATGATACCTAAAGATAAATACCTCAATCCAACACATCATTTTATCACATACAAACCAACACATCATTTTATCACATACAAACCGACACATCATTTTATCACATACAAACCGACACATCATTTTATCACATACAAACCAACACAGCATTTTATCACATACAAACCGAATACAATTTTAGAGATAGCGATTCCAAAGCTTAGCCCAAATATATTGATTGTACCAGATAGTTTCTTTATGTCTTTGCTATGGTGGTGAAAGGAGATGCAAATAATACAGCGGTAAACAATTTGGGCAGAATGGTTATGAAAGACTTCACCATACGCAATGGAAGCGATGCTTGTTTTCAAGTCGAACGACTACAACATCTTCGTGACATACAAATAATTATCAGGATGTACAAGAACAAATAGGATCGAACCAGACGTCTTGAATGATAAAATTAGAAGAAAAAAAAAAAAGAAAAAAACGATCACAGGCAAGTAATGACCAAAACACTGGTGCTAAAGCTATACGGTTTTTTGTATGTAAAGAAGTTTACAATACTGCTTGACATTCAGATACTAACAGATCATCGTCCATTGTATGCTTTAGCCCTTCCATTGGATGCTTTAGCCCTTCCACTGTATGCGTTAGCCCTTCCACTGTATCCTTTAGCCCTTCCACTGTATGCGTTAGCCCTGCCACTGTATGCTTTAGCCCTGCCACTGTATGCGTTAGCCTTTCCACTGTATGCTTTAGCCCTTCCGCTGGATGCTTTAGCCCTTCCACTGTATGCTTTAGCCCTTCCAAGGATTTTACATTTAACATTATAAAAGCCTCAGCAGTTATACAAGGTGATAACATTTGTTTCGAATCTGATACAATTACTTCGGCATGAATTGTGCACTTAGTGACACATATAGAAATGAAATTGAGGTCTCTCATAACTACATCCCTAGGAAGAGAATCATCGACATAAGAGCCGATAAAACTTTGAGGAATCTTCGCTTGATTCTTCTGCACTTAGCTGAAAGGCTTTTTGATAGTTAGAAAGAAGCGGAGAAAGTGATGCAGAAATGTTTTTAAACTCAGCAAGAGAAGAAGAAAAATTATAGAGATCTGCCAAACATGGTTTATTCTTGAGGTTCTCAATTTAGGCAACAGTTTAATGAAGCTACTAAGTATTTCTTAAATGAACACACACACACACACACACACACACACACACACACAATGCTCACATCAATTAGAAATGTAAATATTAAAAGGTTTTACAATTATAAGCATTGCATCTGGCTCATCTTAAGGAGCATGCACTATAACAGATTGCATATTAGTTACCATAAATTTGTTAATGTGCGACAAGGTATCCAACTGCAAATCAACCGACCAGAAAATTTGGATGCTTTAAGACTATACATTTATTTCATTTTAGACGCTCATAAAACGTTCAAAAGAGTCATTTAAAATGAATTATGTTCCTAAGGCCACGTGTGTGTTTTGCACAATAAATATATTTTAAAGAATGTTATTGTAATAGATCAATACGACACATTAGAGGAGTGGTTAGAGGTCCTGGTTGATGTATAAGACAATAAATTAGAGAAGTAGTTAGATATACTGGTTTATGCATATCAAGACGATACATCAGAGGAGTGGATAGAGGTACTGGTTGATGTATATCAAGACGATAAATTAGAGAAGTAGTTAGATATACTGGTTGATGTATATCAAGACGATGAATCAGAGGAGTGGTTAGAGATACTGGTTGATGTATATCAAGATTATAAATGAGAGGAGTGGTTAGAGATACTGGTTGATGTATATCAAGACGATAAATTAGAGAAGTGGTTAGAGATACTGGTTGATGTATATCAAGACGATACATCAGAGGAGTGGTTAGAGATACTGGTTGATGTATGTCAAGACGATAAATTAGAGAAGTGGTTAGAGATACTGGTTGATGTATATCAAGACGATAAATCAGAGGAGTGGTTAGAGATACTGGTTGATGTATATCACGAAACAAATACGTTCTTTATGATTAAGGTCAACCCCCCAAAACCCAAAAAAAAACTGAAAAAAAGAAAGCAACTAACTGAACGAAAATACTTTTAGTGGCAGACATTTACAAATATCTGTAGTATGTGTGATCTTGCAAGTTTCAACCCTGTAATCAATTATTTCAGAGAGTATACAGCAAGGACATACAATCAGTGGAAACTGTGTTTTGTTTTTTTTTAATAAAAAAAACAACAACATTTTATTTCAGACGAAATGAAAGGATAAACTGTTGAATACTTTTAAAAAGAACAAAATAAACAAACTTTTAATGAGACTTGAAGACACTTTCCAATATAAAGTTCTTACATGTCCGTAATGAAATGTGTTCAAGTTGTCAATCAAGAAACGTTTAATGTGATGTTTGAAATTCAAATTGCCTTTGTTACGTGCTGAACCTCAATACTTGCCTGTTCAGCTAGCATGATCTCTAGTTTGCTTTTAATTATTTATTCTCACAGATGTAACATATGTTTGCTGAATGAAAATGTTTTCATCTTCCTCTGTGAATACCATACGTTTTGCATTGTTCGGTCTCAATTGTCCATACACTAGTTTGCCAGTCTTACCCAACGCAGAGTAAAATACTTTAATACAATATGTTCCTCTGTAAGCTATTGGTTTGCATCTCCGGATGATTGATTTAAAACAAAAACAGAACCCTGATAGGAAGTGTTTGCTGTTTTAATTATCCAGGATTGTGCCGATGGGATTCATGTAGAGTGTGCAGAACACACATACTGCTCTGCCGTTTGGCACGATTGTGCCGGAAACTCTGTGTCCATCTTCGTTTTATTCCAGATGGATACTCCAGTACAATGATACTTTCAAAATCAATAAGTAACATCTAATTTTTTATCTGGCATCATTTAAACCAATGTCTGCATATATCTAAATTGTATTTTGATTGTCTGTGTATAGATTCCACAGCATGAAAAGACACCCACCACTTTTATGTTTTTTTTAACGTTCCACAAGCTTTTATTATCTTAGCTCATCTGGGCAAAACTGTATGTGCCTCCTCTGAGCGGTTGATGTATATCTATCTACAATGTTAAACATGCAAACATCCATTGTGTATTTAGATTTATTTTCTATCCAAATTTGGAAGAAGATGTCATATAAGAGTTCAGTAACAACAACCATTTCACCTCTGTTCAATATATTTAGAAACCTATTCTCCTGTATTTAAACAAAATTAAATCATACCCTCTCTTCTTCCTCGTTCGATCGTTGGTAAATCGCATCGTTAAGTCCAATTGAGCTTTGACAGAGTCAAATTGCTGAATGTTTCTAGTGATGATTGTCTTCAAATATGATCCAATGGCATTGAAGAATTCATACAAATACTGATTGTTACCGCCGTAAAGTCTATACTCTTGAAATAATATATCTTTATTGAGTAGCTCAGTCTTTTCGTTATGATTCTATTTCAATTCTATCTTTCTCCATGTATTTTTTTCTAACTGGTTTGGTATTAGTTAATCGGTTAATCGAGCATAAAAGAGTTCACCTATATTTAATTAAGAAAAATTTCAATATATATTGAAATATTTTGTATTTTATTTAGCTAAAAATATTTAAATGTATACTGTAAAATAATAAATATTCTTGGAGATAACGTTTCGTGGTTCGGGAGTAAACGGACGATTTCGTGCGTTCACATTGTTTACCTTTCTGTAGTCTAACAATATTGTCTTTCGTGTTGGATGTAATTTCGTGGATATTTGTTACCCACATAAATAACGAAACAAAATCCTCCGCGAATATTTATGATTTTACAGTAAAAACAAAAACTATGTGTATTTAACCTTTGACCTCTCTGTCTGTAGATTTTGCCTATGGGGGTAGTTATATCGGAACTGCACCACTTGCCACCATAAGGGTGGTGTTAGTCGTGAGGTGGCACTTTTTCTTTGCATCACACCTTTATTTACACTCCGCGATTGGACTTTATGTTAGGTGAAATCTGCATTTTATTAGGCTCATTTTACAGATGACTTGCTAGAAACAAACTGGATACACATAGTGACTGTATCATTTGCTCTTACACATAGTGACTGTATCATTTGCTCTTATACATAGTGACTGTATCATTTGCTCTTACACATAGTGACTGTATCATTTGCTCTTGCACATAGTGACCGTATCATTTGCTCTTATACATAGTGACTGTATCATTTGCTCTTATACATAGTGACTGTATCATTTGCTCTTACACATAGTGACTGTATCATTTGATCTTACACAATGTGACTATCATTTGCTCTTACACATAGTGAATGTATCATTTGCTCTTACACATAGTGACTGTATCATTTGCTCTTACACATAGTGACTGTATCATTTGCTTTTACACATAGTGACTGTATCATTTGCTCTTATACATAGTGACTGTATCATTTGCTATTATACGTAGTGACCATCATTTGCTCTTACACATAGTGACTGTATCATTTGATCTTACACAATGTGACTGTATCATTTGCTCTTACACATAGTGACTGTATCATTTGCTCTTACACATAGTGACTGTATCATTTGCTTTTACACATAGTGACTGTATCATTTGCTCTTATACATAGTGACTGTATCATTTGCTCTTACACATAGTGACTGTATCATTTGCTCTTACACATAGTGACTGTATCATTTGCTTTTACACATAGTGACTGTATCATTTGCTCTTATACGTAACCTGCATAATCTAAATTTGCCATATGGTTATGTGTACGCCTTGCATTTTGTGCCAGTATTTTTACGTCTTTCCTTAATCGTGGAGCTTTTATTGATTTTATTTAGATTGCATTTTATCTGCTTTGTATATGTGGTGACAACTATAGAGGACAAGGTTGTTCTCAATTATATAGCAAAATTTTGCATCGGGCAAGAGCCAAACCACAGACATTTCGCTTCGATAATCCCAATGCTATATGTGTAGCCCAACGAGCTCAGTTACTAACACTGTAAAAAAAAAATGACATGTCTGCTAGCAGACAACAAATCTTGGCGTTCGGTACAGCGACATTGAAATACCACAGTAGTAGGGATCCTGGTACATATTCTTTTAAATCAATTCTTCTATTTTTTCAAAATCAAAATTTTTCATGTAATTTGGTAAGATTTCAAATCAGTTGCCACTAAAACAAAAGTTGCCCCAAGATCATTTCTTACTCTTGACTAGTTGCAGTATATTTAAAATAGTATAGAGAAATATTAACACTTCATGCAAAAGCATATTTGTGTCTGTAAACTAATCAATATTCTGCGTTATAATTTTAGGTGCTAATTAATAAAATAATGCTAATTGGTACAGACTCTGTGGTAAAATAAGAAATCAATCCTTCGCTCGTAAGTGGCACGTTCTTGCCGGCTCATGATCTATTGATCTGGCAAGAAGCCAAAACATAAAGGAAATATATAACATTTATTTACTAGGAAATTACCAGCCTACGACATTGTCGAAAAGAATGTGAGTATTCTAGTAATTGTCTGATTTTGATTTGTAGTGTTCTCGTATCCCCTATGCGGAATTTAAAAGAAATAATATTAAAAAGATTGATCGATCATAGATTAGGAACAACGAATAAAGTGTAACCAGTGTGATGCCTATCCATGCACGAACAGAAAACTTTCGTTCTGAAGACAGTTTGTTTATGCTGAAGTATGCCTGATGGCTTTAATTTCTGGTCAATTTATAATTAACACGATTATCTCTCATAAAGCAAATTGATTCATTCCAACTTCGATTTACAATATTTGCGGTTGCTTTATAATGGAATTTGGAGTTACTGATTTCGTTTAGAGCTGGACGCAATATACATACATTTCTTTGGCCCTGGACGACGAAATCAGCAACTAAGGAAGTCCCACTAACAGTTGAATTTTGTGTTTGTACGCCATAAATCGGAGGCTTTCTCGTCCACATAATTTGTCAGCAAACTGTTTAATTGATTCTACATATGTGTTAAGATATAATCCCCGAAATAAGTAGTGTTGTTCATACCTTAAGGGCTGACGGCCCTACACCTTGGACTAGTTATCTCCGACGCCCTCTCATCACCCCACGCCACCTCCTCTTCTTTTTCTTGCATACGCATAGCAAATAACAGTTTGGTTTCAATAGTATTTATTTACCAACATCAGCATAGAAAATACATAGTATACCTGATCAAGAGATATAGAGGTATGAAATACAAGCTTAAACTTATCACAGTCTCTCTCCTGATTAATAATAATCTTTCCTTAGATGATTTGACTGACGTAAGTAATGAAAGAAAGTGTACAGATCATTGGAATAGCTGATATAAGGTTATGAAATATTCAAATATATTTGTACATACAAATAGTATTATGTAATAATTAACAAGAATTTATATCAAAACATCATGCTTCATACTAACAGGTAAAATATGGAAATATTGGTGTTGACTGGAGGTGGGTGTAAGGGTTGGAGTTAAATTACTTTCAAATGATGCATGTGTAGTGTATAAAGGTACAAATCAGAATCGGATCAATAAATTGTGAGGACATAAAAAGGCTAGACAGAGTTGCTATTATTAATTTATGGACTTTAGTTAATGTCTCCGCTTTGGCTTCAAGCGAATGAAAGGGATTACATGTTAATGACGAGGATATGTCTGTATTTGGGGGATAATGTTCCTAGGTACAGTTCATAATCTACAGTATAATACACAATTCCTAATGTACAGTATAATACACAGTTCCTAATCTATAGTATAATACACAGTTTCTAATCTACAGTATAATACACAGTTCCTAAGATACAGTATAATACACAGTTTCTAATCTACAGTATAATACACAATTCCTAATCTACAGTATAATACACAATTCCTAATCTACAGTATAATACACAGTTCAAAATCTACAGTATAATACACAATTCCTAATCTACAGTATAATACACAGTTCCTAATCTACAGTATAATACACAATTCATAATCTACAGTATAATACACAGTTCCTAATCTACAGTATAATACACAACTCCTAATCTACAGTATAATACACAATTCCTAATCTATAGTATAATACACAATTCCTAATCAACAGTATAATACACAATTCCTAATATACAGTATAATACACAATTCCTAATCTACAGTTTAATACACAGTTCCTAATATACAGTATAATACACAATTCCTAATCTACAGTATAATACACAATTCCTAATCTACAGTATAATACACAATTCCTAATCTACAGTATAATACACAATTCCTAATCTACAGTATAATACACAATTCCTAATCTACAGTATAATACACAATTCCTAATCTACAGTATAATACACAATTCCTAATCTACAGTATAATACACAATTCCTAATCTACAGTATAATACACAGTTCCTAATCTACAGTATAATACACAATTCCTAATCTACAGTATAATACACAATTCCTAATCTATAGTATAATACACAATTCCTAATCTACAGTATAATACACAATTCCTAATCTACAGTATAATACACAATTCCTAATCTACAGTATAATACACAATTCCTAATGTACAGTTTAATACACAGTTCCTAATATACAGTATAATACACAATTCCTAATCTACAGTATAATACACAATTCCTAATCTACAGTATAATACACAATTCCTAATCTACTGTATAATACACAATTCCTAATCTATAGTATAATACACAGTTCCTAATCTATAGTATAATACACAGTTCCTAATATACAGTATAATACACAATTCCTAATCTACCATATAATACACAGTTCCTAATCTATAGTATAATACACAATTCCTAATATACAGTATAATACACAATTCCTAAAATACATTATAATACACAATTAACACGATCTACAGTATAATACACAGTACCTAATTTAAAGTATAATACACAATTCCTAATATACAGTATAATACACAATTAACCGGATCTACATTATAATACAAAATTCCTAATCTACAGTATAATACACAATTCCTAATATACAGTATAATACACAATTAACCGGATCTACATTATGATACACAATTCCTAATCTAGAATATAATACACAGTTCCTAATCTAGAATATAATACACAGTTCCTAATCTACATTATAATACACAATTCCTAATCTACAGTATAATACACAGTTCCTAATCTACAATATAATACACAGTTTCTAATCTACAATATAATACAGTTTCTAATCTACAATATAATACACAATTCCTAATCTACAGTATAATACACAATTCCTAATCTACAGTATAATACACAGTTCCTAATCTAGAATATAATACACAGTTCCTAATCTACAATATAATACACGGTTCCTAATCTAGAATATAATACACGGTTCCTAATCTAGAATAAAATACACAGTTCCTAATCTACAATATAATACACAGTTCCTAATCTAGAATAAAAATACACAGTTCCTAATGTACAGTATAATACACAATTCCTAATGTACAGTATAATACACAATTCCTAATGTACAGTAT
This sequence comes from Margaritifera margaritifera, assembly GCA_029931535.1. Lineage (NCBI taxonomy): Eukaryota > Metazoa > Mollusca > Bivalvia > Unionida > Margaritiferidae > Margaritifera > Margaritifera margaritifera. The sequence goes on along the minus strand of JAQPZY010001610.1, from coordinate 2,992,845 downwards.
AATACACAATTCCTAATGTACAGTATAATACACAATTCCTAATCTAGAATATAATACACAGTTCCTAATCTACAGTATAATACACAGTTCCTAATCTAGAATAAAATACACAGTTCCTAATCTACAATATAATACACAGTTCCTAATCTACTGTATAATACACAGTTCCTAATCTATACTATAATACACAGTTCCTAATCTACAAAAAAATACACAATTCCTAATCTAGAATATAATACACAATTCCCAATCTACAATATAATACACAGTTCCTAATCTAGAATATAATACACAGTTCCTAATCTAGAATAAAATACACAGTTCCTAATCTACAATATAATACACAGTTCCTAATCTACAGTATAATACACAGTTCCTAATCTACAATATAATACACAGTTCCTAATCTAGAATATAATACACAATTCCTAATCTACAGTATAATACACAGTTCCTAATCTAGAATATAATACACAGTTCCTAATCTAGAACATAATACACAGTTCCTAATCAACAGTATAATACACAGTTCCTAATCTACAGTATAATACACAGTTCCTAATCTACAGTATAATACACAGTTCCTAATCTAGAATATAATACACAGTTCCTAATCTATAGTATAATACACAATTCCTAATCTACAGTATAATACACAGTTCCTAATCTAGAATATAATACACAGTTCCTAATCTACAATATAATACACAGTTCCTAATCTAGAATATAATACACATTTCCTAATCTACAGTATAATACACAGTTCCTAATCTACAGTATAATACACAGTTCCTAATCTACAGTATAATACACAGTTCCTAATCTAGAACATAATACACAGTTCCTAATCTACAGTATAATACACAGTTCCTAATCTACAACATAATACACAGTTCCTAAAAAAAAAATTTCCAACGTTACTTGCGAAGTGGATTCCGTAGGACGCGGAGATAACTTAGTGACAATATTTATTTATTTATTTTCGTTGTTTTTATTGTTGTTTTTAACACAATATTGGCTACTTTGCCGAGGAAATGGGAGCGAAATGCTTTCCCCAAGGACACACCGAGGCAGCCAATCCGGGTTGATCTGGGCGGGAATCGAACCCGCTCTAACGACAATATATCTGGTACAATGCAACATAGACGGTTTGTTACCTATCTATAAAGGGGGAATGTTCCATTCTGTAGTAGTCTTTACTAACAAATAAATTTGATTATAAGTTAAATGAACCGTTACAAAATCATTCCGTTATCAAACGGTGTTAACACATAGTTTTAATTAGTTCTACACGTGTATTAAGTTATAATCTCCATACTGAGTATTATGGGTAATAAGTCAAGTGCTGATTGTCAACCATATTTCTTACATAGTTTTAACATAATCAGCAACAACTTTAATATTCACGCTCGTCATGATTGAAGGTACATTAAGTGAGTGTGGAGGGGGATGGTGGGTAGATGGAGGAGAATCATATGTACTTGCATAACAATGGACCGGAAGAACATAAAACTGTACACAAGTTTTCAGGGAGAAATAATAACCGTCTGACGAGGCTTCTGTACCCAATCTGGACAGACGGATGGAACAGCTTGTCGTGGTTAATCACCGCTTACGTAACTTTTATTGTTTTAAAAACTCTAAAGCGGAAGGGAAAAACCTTGCAAATAGCACATAATGAATTAAATCAATAAAACGATTCCTATGAGCGTTGGAACAGCAGTAGGTTAAAATAAGAGCATACTTATGGAAAAGTCAAGACGTTTTGGATTGATTGTACTGTAGCAAGTAAAGAAAAAACAAGACATGTTTAGGGCCTGATGAAATTGTTCACTGAGATGGAAACATTTTGGATACTGATATTAAGAGACCATGGCTGAAAGTGCCTTTAATTGTATAAAATGTATCATTATAAATTATAATCACATCAACATGCAAAACACTGACAAAGCACACATTATCTTGAATGCTCTCTTCTATCAATCTATATATCCGTCCCTCCATCAATCCACCCATCTATCTATATGTGACCTGCAAATGTGAAGAGAGAGAGAGAGAGAGAGAGAGAGAGAGAGAGAGAGAGAGAGAGAGAGAGAGAGAGAGAGAGAGAGAGGATATGGTGGGGTGAAGGGACCCATATATATATATATATATATATATATATATATATATATATATATATATATATATATATATGTAGCTGTGTGCCTTCTTCAATGAAAGGAAACTGAATGTTGTAGCAACCACACCACTCCCTCTGAAGATGTCATCACAGTATTGGGATCTGCCATTTAACAATACAGATACAGATAAAATGTCCACAAAATATTGAAATAATATATATAAAAAACAATGAGCAGCGATTAAAATACAAGTCATTCGGTGCTGTATCGATCAATCTTGCGATGAAGAATTCCTGGATTAAAACAAGTGAGGTTAAAAGTTCCAACACTGTTAGTCCCTTCCTTCCAATTTTTGAAAATTATCGTAAGATAGATAGATAGATAGATAGATAGATAGATAGATAGATAGATAGATAGATAGATAGATAGATAGATAGATAGATAGATAGATAGATAGATAGATAGATAGATAGATAGATAGATAGATAGATAGATTGATAGATAGATTGATAGATAGATAGAGAGATCTTCGTTCCATTGTCACAGAATGACAAAGTAAAAACCGACGACAACACGCCGTATTTATCTGCATTGAGAGTAAGAAGATAAAGTTTATTCAAAGACGAGTTTAGGCAAATTAATGGTCGTTTTCCGAGATCGTGAAGTTGTGGCAAATTAATGGTCGTTTTCCGAGATCGTGAAGTTGTTGCAAATTATTGGTCGTTTTCCGAGATCGTGAAGTTGTGGCAAATTAATGGTCCTTTTCCGAGATCGTGAAGTTGTTGCAAATTAATGGTCGTTTTCCGAGATCGTGAAGTTGTATCGTCTTCTTTAGATTGAGAGTTAATTTAAGTTTTCAGTCTCAAAAAGCTATACTTAAATCAACATAATGTAATGGTTTAATTGCTTATTCAGGAGAAAAAAAGAAGAAGAAACCCACTATACTTAAATCAGCATAAGGTACTGGTTTTATTGCTTATTCAGGAGAAAAAAAAGAAGAAAAAACCCACTATACTTAAATCAACATAAGGTAATGGTTTAATTGCTTATTCAGGAGAAAAAAAGAAGAAAAAACCCACTATACTTAAATCAACATAAAGTAATGGTTTAATTGCTTATTCAGGAGAAAAAAAAGCTATAATTAAATCAACATAAAGTAATGGTTTAATTGCATATTCAGAAGAAAAACAAATCCAAGACTAATGAATGATACGTACAGTGATTAACATTAATACCTACTGTGCGTGTGTGTGTGTGTGTGTGTGTGTGTGTGTGTGTGCGCGCGCTCGTGCTAGTGGGATAAAACTGGGAAATAGAATATAACAACATCCGCTAGACAAAACATGCAACAAATATTAATTTTCTCCTGACAGTAAATAAACATTAGCTTTTTCAATATGATTTTAAAGTTTATATGACCACACGCATAGTTTTCTCAGAAAATGACGTGACTTGTCGTCGGAACGGAACCAAAAGGGGAATATATTAACTTTTTAAATCACGTGATTCGTCCCTATTTGTCCAAAGTTATGTCTATTCATACGTTTAAATACTTTTCTAGTTTGAAAACGTTACTAAAGCGGGTTCTTTTTGTTTTTCATTTGTTTTCGTGTGGGTTAACCGAGTTCAGAAGTGTCCATTTTTATTTATTTAACTAAGAAATATTTCAAGATTTATTTAACTATTTTGTCATTTATCTAACTAGTCATGTTTAAATATATCTTTAGCTATTTTCCATTTGTATTTAACCTTTGACCTTAATCGCCCACCTAGCTGTCTCTAGATATAAAGTAGCTGCCCCACTTACCACCCTACGGGTATATGGGATGGGGTGGGGGTCACTTTTACTTTACAGTCGCTCTTTATCTACCGTCCGCGATTGGACGCGTGCTCTGTGAATTATGAATATTCTAAGTCCCTTATTACACGTGACTCTCTAGTGAACATAATGAATACACATAGTGACTGTGTCATTCAACACAAATTTGTCACATGCTTATTTATATACTTTGTATTTTGTGAGAATATTTTTAACCTTTTATAATCGCAGATTGTGTATTTTATTTTTTGAAGTAGAAGAGCATTTCCTTCTTGAACTGTCTTTGAAGAAACACAATAGTAGGGGTCCTGTACACATTGTCTTGAATCAGTTAGGTCTGCTAATTTTCAAAATCACAATTTTTCATTTTAGTAAGATTGCAAATCAGTTGTCGCACAAAACAAGATGACCCAAGATAGTTTATAAATCTTGAAACTGTGTAGTATATTTTGAACTAGTAGAAAGAAACAAGTAATGCAGAAGTATATTTGTGTCTGTAAACTACCAACAAAATATTACATTAGAATCAAGGTGCAGACGCTAATGAATAAAATAATGTTAACTCGTGTAGCTCATAAATTAATTCCAATTGTTATGAATTGACTGCGTTCTCTGTCATGTGATTGGCTGTAAACTGTAAATTCTGGTGGCTACTTTAGGTTCTCAATCGGTTTCCAGTGTACTTTAGGTCAAGCATTGTCTGTATCAACTCCATAATAGTAACAACAGCGCCCCCCCCCCCCCCTTTCAAATTAACTTTGTAACTCCAGATAAAGTCTCCAATTAGAAATTCAAACAATGTAATCGCAGTCATTTCTGCAAACCAATCTTCACCTCTGTAGCCAAACGAAGCTTATTGCATGCTTTACGAGCAACTATATCTTCATAAATTATTGCATTATTGTTTCGACAATGCGTTTCCATTAGCGGCTATTCAATGTCAAGGTCATTTGACGCGAGAGCTGCTGGTCTCACTAAAAATGGACACAATTTTTGTTTTGACAAATAGAAATGAGTAGAAAGCGAGCACAATGAATGCTGAGCATGTAAAGTATATTTATTCAATGACAACTCACTGTGACCCTCATCAACTCTTGTCTTGTGATTCTGTACACGGTAGGTGATGACTGTGACCCTCATCAACTCTTGTCTTGTGATTCTGTACACGGTAGGTGATGACTGTGACCCTCATCAACTCTTGTCTTGTGATTCTGTACACGGTAGGTGATGACTGTGACCCTCATCAACTCTTGTCTTGTGATTCTGTACACGGTAGGTGATGACTGTGACCCTCATCAACTCTTGTCTTGTGATTCTGTACACGGTAGGTGATCACAGTGACCCTCATCAACTCTTGTACTGTGATTCTGTACAGGCTAAGTCATATTAGATAGCAAAAGGTGTCGTTCGACGATGAACGAAGTGGATCGACTACCCTTGTCTAGAGAAAATATTGCTAGATATTCTGGCGCCATGTGAAGAGGCTAAGGGAAGAAAATACGTGCTGCCTAAAATCAAATGTATTGATGGAATCCCCGCTACTTTTCGTGACAGAAAGGAGGAAACTTGGAATTATAAGGATTACATGATCATGGTTTGGTCTTTATCGAAGTGTAAATTTGACCTAAGTTGTAATTTGGGAGTGATTAGGTAAAATTTAGACTTCGATAAATACCACAACTATAATCGTATAATCCTATAGTAACATTTTGAATTTTGCCGCAACTCGAAGCAATAAATCTTTCGCTTGTAAGTGGCATGATCTAGCCAGTCTGACGAGGATCCAAAACATAAGGGGGATATATAACATTTATTTGTCAGGAAAAATCCTAGCCGACGACATTATTGACTGGGGCGACGAGGCTTCTCCCAAACGGACAAAAAACGCTTTGTACTTGTCCAGTCATTTTTAATTTTGATTATTTAGTATTACACAAAAACATGAGTGTTCTAGTAATTGTTTAACTATGATGTTGTAATGCCCTGTTATAGCCTATTCGGGATCTAAACAGAAACCATTCGTTTTGGTCTAGCACACTCAAATTATTAACTACTAATATATGCTAGATTAGAATCATAGAATAAAGTGTGCCCACCATTGTTATTGTCCACCCATGCACAAGTTCAAAGCATTCGTCTAAGACAGTTTGTTTATGCTGAAGTGTGCCGTAAATTTAACATTTAGTATTTGGAGATAGGTCTTTGTATATTTCTGGTCAGGCATGTAATGATGGATGGCTTTCATTTCTGGTCACTAAAACTAACAAGAGTATCTATTAGGAGACAAATGGATTCATTTCAACTTTGAATTGCAATATATATATATAGAGTACTTACACTTGTTTGCTAAGGTAATTAGGAGCCACGGTCTTTCGTTTTACGGACAGACGTAATTTACGTCCATTTTTGGCCCCCTTTGGCGAAATCAGCCCATTAAGAAGTCCACTAACAATTGCATTTTGTTTTGTACGCCGTAAATCTGAGGTAGTGCCGTCCACATAAGGTGTCAGCAAACTATTTAATTGGTTCTACATAGGTGTTAAGATATAATCCCCGAAATGATTATTGTTGTTCATACCTTAACGGCCGACGGTCATACAGCTTGGATTCATACCTTAACGACCGACGGTCATACAGCTTGGACTAGTTATCTCTGACACCCTCTCACCACCCCACGCCACCTTCTCTTCTTTTTCTTTCATACGCGCATCAAATAACAGTTTGGTTTCAATAGTATTTATTTACATCATAGAAAGTACATAATATACCTGATCAAGAGATATAGAGGTATGAGCAACTAGCTTATGCTTGTTTCAAACTCTCTCCTCATTAACAATAATCTTTACTAATATAATCTGACTTACGTAAGTAATTAAAGAAAATATACAGATAATTGCAACATCTGTACAAAGTAATGAAATAGTTAAAGATAACTATACATGCAGTATTGCAATAGTATTAGTAAGTAATTAATAAGAAGTGATATAAGAAATATCCTGCTTCATACTACTACTACTACATACAATATGAAAAGGGATGGTGCTGACAGGAAGTGACTTTTAACTTCAACCAAGATGATAAATGTGTAGTATGTAAATATACCTACCAGAATCATACCAAGAACGTGAAGGCATAAACAGTCTAGACAGATCTCTTAATTGCTAATATAAATTTATGGACCACGCTAAATGGATCATCGTTGGCATCAAGCGACTTCAAAGGGGTTACATATTAGTGACAAGGATATGTTTATATTTTGGGACGCCATTCCTTTTGCACGGTTCCTACGAACAATGTATTTAGTAAAATGTTTCTTACTTTAAATATATTTAGTAAAACGTTTCTTACTTACAATATATTTATATTTAGTAAAACGTTTCTTACTTACAATATATTTAGTCAAATGTTTCTTACTTACAATATATTTAGAACAATCTGAAAGAAGATGCTTTGCGGTTTCTAAATTCTTTCTTTTACCTCAAGATATTTTTTTTCAACGAATGTAATGGATATGATTTTTTCTATAAATCAGAGAAAGAATAGTTTTTTTAAAGCTATATTAAGGCCGCAAATTTCTTTAAAACAACAAAAATAAAAAGAGAAAGAGAAATTATTATTTTTAAGAGGTGATCGTTTATTATTGTACAACCTAGTCGAAGTCTTGTATTTAAAACTTTGGACTAATCTCTCACCTTGATAGTAATAGACTATGACCTTTTCAAAAGTCATATTTAACTTTGACTCATTAAAGGGTTGTTACTTATCTCTAATTCCATTTCGAAATAGTCTTTTGTAAAAATAAAATAAGTTAAATAACCGTTATAAAATCGTTCAGTTACCAAACGGTGTTTACACTAGTTTAATTAGTTTACCACGTGCATTAAGATATAATACCCAAACTGACAAACTGATTATTATGGGTCATAACTCAAGGACAGACTGTCACCCCTGTTTCATACACAGCTTAAGATGATCTACAACAACTTTAGCATTCCCGCTTATCATGATTTGAGGTACAGTCAGTGGTGGCGCGAAGGTATGAGGCGCCCGGGGGCAATGTTTTTTAATGGCGCCCTCCATTCTAAAAATGAAAACTTTCCCCACCACGAAAAGCAACGCTTTATCTAACATGTTACTAAATTAAGTAAACCTGTAATTCCAAAGGTCGGCAGAACACGAAACTGTATTGGTGCCTGTCTGATCTACGCATTATAAGTATATATAGATTCTAATCAGATTGAGGAATATTGAAGCAGTACTCCGTCCCGAATCTGTCACGCCAGTATTAGACTCTGCTATTTACGAATATATATATATATATATATATACGAATATATATATATATATATATATATATATATATATATATATATATATATATATATATATATATATATATACGAATATATATATTTATACCGGGTCGTTGAGAGATCGTTTTTGTCAAGGGGAAATTATAGAGGAAACAAGCATGACAAAACACTGTGCATCCTTTCAGACAAACTGGCCAAGCGGTTTCGAGAGACATGGATCCCTTTTTTAAAGGCAGATGACTCAATATTTTGTTTCGCATGGCTTAAAAAAAGGATCCGTAGATCTCGAAAGCGCTTGGCAATAGCCTCTGACTTGCTGACTCCGTTGACATAGAATGACAAATAATAAAAAATAAACAACCTCACATCTTACTTATCAGCATTCATGACATACAACTGTACTATACAGTAAGAAGATAACAAATATTATAATCTATGCAAGGATGAGTTGTGGCACATTGATGGTCGTTTTCCGAGATCGCGAATTTGTATCGTCTCGTTCAGATTGAAAAATAATCGAAATTTTAATTCGCAAAAACCTTTAACTAAAACAACACGAGGTAGAAAAATTTAATAGTTTTATTGCTTATACTAAAAATAAAGACTAATTAATGATCGGTAAAGTAACTAACATCAACGCCTTCTCTGTGTGTGTGTGTGTGTGTGTGTGTACGCGTGCAGGTGGGATACGTTGCATAAATTGAAAATAAAAACATGCGCAAGGAAAAGCATACCACAAATATTTTTTTTCTTTATGTTCATAAGTAAACGTGAGCTTTTTCAATATCATTTTAAATTGCATATGTCCACAGGCTTAATTTTCTCAGAACGTGACGTGACTTGTCGTCGAAACCGTGTCCCAACGGGACTTGTCGTCGAAACCGTGTCCCAACGGGACGATGGTACGAACTGCTTATATACTCATTAAATCACGTGATTTGTTCCTATGTGTTCAAAATATCAACATTTTCAAATATTTCCCCAATCGACCAAAAGATCATGCCCCATTCAATTAATGCTAAACAGTATCAAAACCAATTAAGTGATACCCAGCCAATTAAGTGATACCGAGCCAATTAAGTGATACCGAGCCAATTAAGTGATATCCAGCCAATTAAGTGATACCGAGCCAATTAAGTGATACCCAGCCAATTAAGTGATACCCAGCCAATTAAGTGATACCGCGCCAATTAAGTGATACCCAGCCAATTATGTGATACCGAGCCAATTAAGTGATACCGAGCCAATTAAGTGATACCCAGCCAATTAAGTGATACCCAGCCAATAAGTGATTCCCAGCCAATTAAGTGATACCCAGCCAATTAAGTGATACCCAGCCAATACATGAAAATGATTAAAGACGGTCTGGAAATGGAACAATAGAATCCATCGACAGGGGGAGTTGAGAAAAAAAAGAGGATACATATAATAAGGGCCTTGAGAGCAAGGTCAGAATAACTCCTAACGCATTTTTTTGTAATAATACTGAGCGTGTGGAGGGAACAGGGCAGAGGTTTCACATAAATTTGCTTACGGATGGTCAATAGTGTTGCGGAAAGTGAGCCTGGGAAAGTTCAACAAATCAGAAAGTTGAATTTTTCATAGTGTCACAAAGGATATCAAAGGCTCGTGTTATGCATAAAGATTCTCATAAAGTGCTCAGTGTCCACTTGGGATGGGCGTGGCACTTCATGGTCACCAAGGGATTAGCTAGTTTTCTTTTTAGAAATAGTAGCTCTAGTTAGTTTTAGTACTGGTTGGACGTACTTTTTTCATTAAAAACCTTTTAAGGCAAAATTACGTTATAACCGCTTGATGCGAGCCAATGAAGATTAATTAGCGTATTTATATGTATATGTAAATGATTCAATTAGATTTAAACAATTGTTTTTACTTTATTGGCTTAGATTTTTCTTTGAAAACCTTGTTTGCATGATTATGCAGAAACCGCTTGACGTTAGGAAATGATATCTGGTTGGTATGCTTATAAAAACATGTAGATAAGATGATTAGATTTTCACGCCATTTTTATTATGTTACAGTTGTATTATTTTGTTTCTTTGTCCAATATCAGTAATTTGTTTGTTCTAGTGTTGTACAATTGCTCAGAATCTGCTTGACCTTTGCAAATATAATTTAATAGGACCGTTTCTCTGCACACGTGGATACCCTGATATGATTTTGATGTCATTTATGATTTACGCAGGCTTGCATGCATTGTAAGTATTATGCACATTGGGTTTTCTAACTGGGACATTTTAAAAAAAAGAAAATCCTTGTTCGCACAATATTGCTCAGAAAGTGCTTGAGGTAAACTGCTGTACAAATTTGTGTAGTTCTGCTTAAATCCATATGTATACTACTTGATGCTATTATTGAGTCATTCAAATTAATGTTGCAAAGTATTATTGGCTTGCTTAACATTTTGGACTTAGTCTCAGTGGAGGAAGAGTGTTTTTGCACAAATCTATTATTCTATTATTATTTCACTTCACGGGTCAAAAAGTAAAAAATTGAATTAAATTGGATGTACGGGACTCTAAGCTAATTCGTTAACGTGGGCGATGTGTAAAAGGGCACGTACGGGACTGTAAGGTAGCACGTTAACGTGGGCGATGGGTAAAGGGCACGTACGGGACTGTAAGGTAGCACGTTAACGTGGGCGATGGGTAAAGGGCACGTACGGGACTGTAAGGTAACACGTTAACGTGGGCGATGTGTAAAGGTCAAGTACGGGACTGTAAGGTAACACGTTAACGTGGGCGATGTGTAAAACAGAACGTATGGGACTGTAAGGTAACACGTTAACGTGGGCGATGTGTAAAGGGGCATGTACGGGACTCTAAGGAAGCTCGTTAACCTGGGCGATGTGTGAAAGGGCATCTTTTCATATGGTTGTATCTCTGAAGTCTGACTTGGTTTGTGACTCTCGAAAAACTGTTGGAAATTTCTCCCTATCTGTGAAGTAATATAACAGTTACCAAAATAAATCGTACCTCTTGTATACTGTAAAACTGTTTGGGCCAGTGTCCTCAAAAGAATTCCTAAAAATATCCATAAAATAAAATAAAAAACATCCAAATTTTCAGATTCAGAGATTTAGTATCCCGTAATCCATAGCATAGATTACAAATAATCCATGACCCAGTTTCACCAATATAAGTTTTTAAGTTAAGTCTAGACTGTAGACATTTAATTGGTCAACCTTAGTCAGATTTAAATTTCAGCCAATCAGATACAGGATTCTCAACTTAAGTTTAAGTTAAGACTTAAGTTTCTATTGATGAAATCCAAACCCCAAACCCTAAACATCAAGACAATCCTCCAATACAGAATGTATTCACACTACTTGAATGGTATGAATTATGGAGAAAAAGTGAATCACTACTTGACTGGTATGAATTATGGTGAAAAAGTGTATCACTACTTGAATGGTATGAATTATGGAGAAAAAGTGTATCACTACTTGAATGGTATGAATTATGGTGAAAAAGTGTATCACTACTTGAACGGTATGAATTATGGAGAAAAAGTGTATCACTACTTGAACGGTATGAATTATGGAGAAAAAGTGTATCACTACTTGAACGGTATGAATTATGGAGAAAAAGTGTATCACTACTTGAACGGTATGAATTATGGAGAAAAAGTGTATCACTACTTGAACGGTATGAATTATGGAGAAAAAGTGTATCACTACTTGAACGGTATGAATTATGGAGAAAAAGTGTATCACTACTTGAACGGTATGAATTATGGAGAAAAAGTGTATCACTACTTGAACGGTATGAATTATGGAGAAAAAGTGTATCACTACTTGAACGGTATGAATTATGGAGAAAAAGTGTATCACTACTTGAACGGTATGAATTATGGAGATGTTGAGTATTTAGTGATGACTATACAGACTGATGTTGAGTAGTTAGTGATGACTATACAGACTGATGTTGAGTATTTAGTGATGACTATACAGACTAATGTTGAGTAGTTAGTGATGACTATACAGACTGATGTTGAGTAGTTAGTGATGACTATACAGACTGATGTTGAGTATTTAGTGATGACTATACAGACTAATGTTGAGTATTTAGTGATGATTATACAGACTAATGTTGAATAGTTAGTGATGATTATACAGACTAATGTTGAGTAGTTAGTGATGATTATACAGACTAATGTTGAGTAGTTAGTGATGACTATATAGACTAATGTTGAGTAGTTCGTGATGATTATACAGACTAATGTTGAATAGTTAGTGATGATTATACAGACTGATGTTGAGTAGTTAGTGATGACTATATAGACTAATGTTGAGTAGTTCGTGATGATTATACAGACTGATGTTGAGTAGTTAGTGATGATTATACAGACTGATGTTGAGTAGTTAGTGATGACTATACAGACTGATGTTGAGTAGTTAGTGATGACTATACAGACTGATGTTGAGTAGTTAGTGATGACTATACAGACTGATGTTGAGTAGTTAGTGATGACTATACAGACTAATGTTGAGTAGTTAGTGATGATTATACAGACTAATGTTGAGTAGTTAGTGATGATTATACAGACTAATGTTGAGTAGTTAGTGATGATTATACAGACTAATGTTGAGTAGTTAGTGATGATTATACAGACTAATGTTGAGTAGTTAGTGATGACTATATAGACTAATGTTGAGTAGTTAGTGATGACTATATAGACTAATGTTGAGTAGTTAGTGATGATTATACAGACTAATGTTGAGTAGTTAGTGATGATTATACAGACTAATGTTGAGTATTTAGTGATGATTATACAGACTAATGTTGAGTAGTTAGTGATGATTATACAGACTAATGTTGAGTAGTTAGTGATGATTATACAGACTAATGTTGAGTATTTAGTGATGATTATACAGACTAATGTTGAGTAGTTAGTGATGATTATACAGACTAATGTTGAGTAGTTAGTGATGATTATACAGACTAATGTTGAGTATTTAGTGATGATTATACAGACTAATGTTGAGTAGTTAGTGATGATTATACAGACTAATGTTGAGTAGTTAGTGATGATTATACAGACTAATGTTGAGTAGTTAGTGATGACTATACTGACTAATGTTGAGTAGTTAGTGATGATTATACAGACTAATGTTGAGTAGTTAGTGATGATTATACAGACTAATGTTGAGTATTTAGTGATGATTATACAGACTAATGTTGAGTAGTTAGTGATGATTATACAGACTAATGTTGAGTATTTAGTGATGATTATACAGACTAATGTTGGGTAGTTAGTGATGATTATACAGACTAATGTTGAGTAGTTAGTGATGACTATACTGACTAATGTTGAGTAGTTAGTGATGACTATACTGACTAATGTTGAGTAGTTAGTGATGACTATATAGACTAATGTTGAGTAGTTAGTGATGACTATACTGACTAATGTTGAGTATTTAGTGATGACTATACTGACTAATGTTGAGTATTTAGTGATGACTATACTGACTAATGTTGAGTAGTTAGTGATGATTATACAGAGTAATGTTGAGTAGTTAGTGATGATTATACAGACTAATGTTGAGTAGTTAGTGATGACTATACTGACTAATGTTGAGTAGTTAGTGATGACTATACTGACTAATGTTGAGTAGTTAGTGATGACTATATAGACTAATGTTGAGTAGTTAGTGATGACTATACTGACTAATGTTGAGTAGTTAGTGATGACTATACTGACTAATGTTGAGTAGTTAGTGATGACTATACTGACTAATGTTGAGTAGTTAGTGATGACTATACTGACTAATGTTGAGTATTTAGTGATGACTATACTGACTAATGTTGAGTAGTTAGTGATGACTATACAGAGTAATGTTGAGTAGTTAGTGATGACTATACAGACTGATGTTGAGTAGTTAGTGATGATTATACAGACTAATGTTGAGTAGTTAGTGATGACTATACAGACTAATGTTGAGTAGTTAGTGATGATTATACAGACTAATGTTGAGTATTTAGTGATGACTATACAGACTAATGTTGAGTAGTTAGTGATGATTATACAGACTAATGTTGAGTAGTTAGTGATGATTATACAGACTAATGTTGAGTAGTTAGTGATGACTATACAGACTAATGTTGAGTAGTTAGTGATGATTATACAGACTAATGTTGAGTATTTAGTGATGATTATACAGACTAATGTTGAGTAGTTAGTGATGACTATACTGACTAATGTTGAGTATTTAGTGATGATTATACAGACTAATGTTGAGTAGTTAGTGATGACTATATAGACTAATGTTGAATAGTTAGTGATGATTATACAGACTAATGTTGAGTAGTTAGTGATGACTATACTGACTAATGTTGAGTAGTTAGTGATGACTATACCGACTGATGTTGAGTAGTTAGTGATGACTATATAGACTAATGTTGAGTAGTTAGTGATGACTATACTGACTAATGTTGAGTATTTAGTGATGACTATACTGACTAATGTTGAGTATTTAGTGATGACTATACTGACTAATGTTGAGTAGTTAGTGATGATTATACAGAGTAATGTTGAGTAGTTAGTGATGATTATACAGACTAATGTTGAGTAGTTAGTGATGACTATACTGACTAATGTTGAGTAGTTAGTGATGACTATACTGACTAATGTTGAGTAGTTAGTGATGACTATATAGACTAATGTTGAGTAGTTAGTGATGACTATACTGACTAATGTTGAGTAGTTAGTGATGACTATACTGACTAATGTTGAGTAGTTAGTGATGACTATACTGACTAATGTTGAGTAGTTAGTGATGACTATACTGACTGATGTTGAGTATTTAGTGATGACTATACTGACTAATGTTGAGTAGTTAGTGATGACTATACAGAGTAATGTTGAGTAGTTAGTGATGATTATACAGACTGATGTTGAGTAGTTAGTGATGATTATACAGACTAATGTTGAGTAGTTAGTGATGATTATACAGACTAATGTTGAGTAGTTAGTGATGATTATACAGACTAATGTTGAGTAGTTAGTGATGACTATACAGACTAATGTTGAGTAGTTAGTGATGATTATACAGACTAATGTTGAGTAGTTAGTGATGACTATACAGACTAATGTTGAGTAGTTAGTGATGACTATACAGACTAATGTTGAGTAGTTAGTGATGATTATACAGACTAATGTTGAGTAGTTAGTGATGATTATACAGACTAATGTTGAGTATTTAGTGATGATTATACAGACTAATGTTGAGTAGTTAGTGATGATTATACAGACTAATGTTGAGTAGTTAGTGATGATTATACAGACTAATGTTGAGTAGTTAGTGATGATTATACAGACTAATGTTGAGTAGTTAGTGATGATTATACAGACTAATGTTGAGTAGTTAGTGATGACTATACTGACTAATGTTGAGTAGTTAGTGATGATTATACAGACTAATGTTGAGTAGTTAGTGATGACTATACTGACTAATGTTGAGTAGTTAGTGATGATTATACAGACTAATGTTGAGTAGTTAGTGATGATTATACAGACTAATGTTGAGTATTTAGTGATGATTATACAGACTAATGTTGAGTAGTTAGTGATGATTATACAGACTAATGTTGAGTATTTAGTGATGATTATACAGACTAATGTTGAGTAGTTAGTGATGATTATACAGACTAATGTTGAGTAGTTAGTGATGACTATACTGACTAATGTTGAGTAGTTAGTGATGACTATACTGACTAATGTTGAGTAGTTAGTGATGACTATATAGACTAATGTTGAGTAGTTAGTGATGACTATACTGACTAATGTTGAGTATTTAGTGATGACTATACTGACTAATGTTGAGTATTTAGTGATGACTATACTGACTAATGTTGAGTAGTTAGTGATGATTATACAGAGTAATGTTGAGTAGTTAGTGATGATTATACAGAGTAATGTTGAGTAGTTAGTGATGACTATACTGACTAATGTTGAGTAGTTAGTGATGACTATACTGACTAATGTTGAGTAGTTAGTGATGACTATATAGACTAATGTTGAGTAGTTAGTGATGACTTTTCTGACTAATGTTGAGTAGTTAGTGATGACTATACTGACTAATGTTGAGTAGTTAGTGATGACTATACTGACTAATGTTGAGTAGTTAGTGATGACTATACTGACTAATGTTGAGTATTTAGTGATGACTATACTGACTGATGTTGAGTAGTTAGTGATGACTATACAGAGTAATGTTGAGTAGTTAGTGATGACTATACAGACTGATGTTGAGTAGTTAGTGATGATTATACAGACTAATGTTGAGTAGTTAGTGATGACTATACAGACTAATGTTGAGTAGTTAGTGATGATTATACAGACTAATGTTGAGTAGTTAGTGATGACTATACAGACTAATGTTGAGTAGTTAGTGATGATTATACAGACTAATGTTGAGTAGTTAGTGATGACTATACAGACTAATGTTGAGTAGTTAGTGATGATTATACAGACTAATGTTGAGTAGTTAGTGATGATTATACAGACTAATGTTGAGTAGTTAGTGATGACTATACAGACTAATGTTGAGTAGTTAGTGATGATTATACAGACTAATGTTGAGTAGTTAGTGATGACTATATAGACTAATGTTGAATAGTTAGTGATGATTATACAGACTAATGTTGAGTAGTTAGTGATGATTATACAGACTAATGTTGAGTAGTTGGTGATGACTATATAGACTAATGTTGAGTAGTTAGTGATGACTATACAGACTAATGTTGAGTAGTTAGTGATGATTATACAGACTGATGTTGAGTAGTTAGTGATGATTATACAGACTAATGTTGAGTAGTTAGTGATGACTATACAGACTGATGTTGAGTAGTTAGTGATGACTATACAGACTGATGTTGAGTAGTTAGTGATGACTATACAGACTAATGTTGAGTAGTTAGTGATGACTATACTGACTAATGTTGAGTAGTTAGTGATGACTATACAGACTAATGTTGAGTAGTTAGTGATGACTATATAGACTAATGTTGAGTAGTTAGTGATGACTATACTGACTAATGTTGAGTAGTTAGTGATGACTAAATAGACTAATGTTGAGTAGTTAGTGATGACTAAATAGACTGATGTTGAGTAGTTAGTGATGACTATACAGACTGATGTTGAGTAGTTAGTGATGACTATACAGACTGATGTTGAGTAGTTAGTGATGACTATACAGACTAATGTTGAGTAGTTAGTGATGATTATACAGACTAATGTTGAGTAGTTAGTGATGACTATGCAGACTAATACATCATACATGAACTAAAGAGATCGCTTTTATTCAATGTTTTTGGTAAAGATTCTAATAATCTTGTCCGTTTCTCCAGAGCAGGTATCTTCAAAATTTGTATCTTGTTTTAGAATTCAGGCTGAGCTGTTCATTTGTTCCATTTTCTTCCCCATTACTTTCGTTTATCCGACGAAGTCCGATGCATTCAACTTTGTTGGATTAATAAGACTATGGGGTAAACAAATATTACCAAGAGACTTTGTAATTTAGATGAATTATATTTATCTGTGTGCAGGTAAGTAAGAGATACGTGCTGGTGCATTCGAGAGACATATAATTATGGCCAATGAACGTGTGTATTACCATAACACTCCTTAAAAATTGCATATACTACTTGTCCAGTTATAAGTATTGGGATCACAATGCATAACATAAACAAATCACACAGCGTCACATGGCTTGCAAAATATAGCATAAAGTAACAACGCTGGATAAATCAGAATACCGGTATATTAAGGGTATTTTATATTACCAGAAGGTAGTAAAATATGCTCATATGTATTATGTGATATATGCTGATTTTAACAATAACAATATGATTATTTAAAAAAAAAGAACAAAGTAAAGTTTAAAAACAATGACCCCAAATTTGGATTTAATTTTAGTTAGTCGAAATATATTTTGACTGAAGAGTATTATAAGAAAATCCAACCACCACCATCACCAAAAATAAATAAATAAAATAAATGTGAATGCTTGTATCTCTTTCAAATTATCACTTTCTTAACCCAGATTTATTAGAGTATCATCAAAAAAAAAAAACTATTGGGATTTCAACCCACTGATACTTTAAGTCTTTATCATCGTCACCATAAAACAATAACAATAATAATAATAATAATAATAATAGTAATAGTAATAGTAATAATAATAATAATAATAAATTATCATTATCATCATCATCACCAGAATAATAATAATAAATCATCATCAACATCATCATTACAATAATAATAATAATAATAATAATAATAATAATAATAATAATAATAATAATAATAATAATAATAATAATAAATTATCATTATCATCATCATCACCAGAATAATAATAATAAATCATCATCAACATCATCATCACAATAATAATAATAATAATAATAATAATAATAATAATAAATTATCATTATCATCATCATCATAATCATCATCATCATACTCACCAGAATAATAATAATAAATCATCATCAACATCATCATCACAATAATAATAATAATAATAATAATAATAATAATAATAATAATAATAATAATAATAATAATAATAATAATAATATTAACAATAATAAATCATCATCATTATCAAATAATAACAGCAGTAGCAAAACCAGTAGTGGTGGTGGTAGTAGAAATTTGTATTCAAATTTTGTGCCTTGTTTGTTTACTTTTGATCAGATTTTTAAATTTCAATTAATATTTTATATTTATCCTTCGATGCATTGAAAAAAAAAAACATAATACTTATTTTTTTTCTCGATCTTTATTTCTTTCTTCCTTCTATCTTTCTAGCCAAAGCACCAGTTTATTGTGCTAGCAAATTATAAGAACTCTTAATTTCCAGTAAATGTATATAGCTGAACTTTAAATACATGTTTTTGAATCTGAAGGCATAAAAAGGGGGAAAAAAACCCCCAAAAAAAACAAAAAAAAAAAAAAATGCACCTGCTGTGTTCTTATGCTCTGGACTTGAGCTCATTGCATCCCGATAGAGGGCGTAGTACAAAGGAAGGCACCCGCTCGCGCGTAGTTTAACCTGTGCAGACAACATACGTCAAAACTACGAGAATATTCCCACATATTTAATATCAATTACTACGAAAGGATGCAGTTTGGTTTGTGAATTCATCTTATCAGGTAAGTAAAGTTAGAATTTGAATATATTGGTACATGTTTTCTTATGCACGAGAACAAAAGACCGGCAATGTTCTGTAGCTATCCAGTAGCAGGTTTACTATGGTCATAGTTGAGTGATTCCAATGGGGGAAGGCTTCGACCCAAAACAAAGTGGAGAGATAAGCCGACAAAGAAAGGCTAGCCTACGGGGTTTAAATCGATAAAAAAAAAAAAAGAAGAACGAACTCTTTCTTTCTCTTGTAAACGCGAGCAAACTAAGATTCTTGTACAGAATGTGGTCTCTTTCTCATATCAAAGTGTAGTAATGCTATCAGTTTTTCCGGAAATTGTAATTTCTCATGCGAAGCTGTCTTACTGCTATGGCGGTTCCCTAGTGAATCGCAAATCCAATCAAGGCTTTCATGATTGACCTAGATGACATCACAGCGTTACCGCAGTGGACGGCAAAAGATATGGGCAGTGATAAATAAAGCTGAATAGGCGGGTTTTTCTGACGTAATGAGCTAATCGGTGTCTCACATACGAGGACCATCCTCATTCGGTAAAAAGACTCGGTCTCGACCATATTATGCACTGCCTTTTTCACAGAAAGTAAAACTAACTGTACTTAACTAGTCTCCACGAGTGTGTTGAATGTTTTGGAAGAAAAGACATTTAGTAATACCTTTGGAACGTTATTTAATTGTATAATACAGTCAGTCAGTAGGCCCTAAACTTGATGACAGTTGTTCTCTGCCTCTTTTTTTTAAAAAAAAATTAATTTTTTTGATATGACACTAATGCCATATTAAAGAAACAAATGAGATGGAGAACAGCTTTTTAGTCAACTGAACTTTATGACTGCATGAAGGATAAATATAAAGTTTTTATCTCGGCCAAAGGAGAGATTACGTCAAAATACCTGTATTTTAAAACTGTTCCATGTATTTAAAAAAACCCAGAAAATTGTATCCTGTTTCTTTTATCATGTTGTCAAATAACAATGTTTAGCATTATTTCAGCCCATTAGAGAACTGGAAAATTTCATTGAATTTGATCAGTTTAAGCAATAATTAGGTCTTTCACACTACTAACATGGTCATGTGACTAATTTGGAATAAAGTCTGGGTTGCAGAAGTACAGTTTTTGGTTGGTTTTAATGACACTTTTAACCGATTATTGGCTATATCATGCCAAGGAAATGGAAGCGGAGTGCCTTTCCTAAGGACACAGTGAGGTAGCCCACCCAGGCTGGCCTGAGCAGGTATCAAACCCGTGACCCTTGGCTTATGGGTCCAATGCTCAACCGAGTTACTGCAGCTCCAGAATACAGAGACTTGGTGTAGATAGGGGAGTTATTTGCTTAAATTTAGCAAAACTAATATTTTCCAGTTCTCATGGGTTGAAACAGGGTTCATTCTAGGCTGTGCCCTTGTTCCAGTGACCCTTATTTCTCATCTTTGTCATAAAATAGTTTCCTCCATGGCACACAGGTGCATACAAGTCATGATTAAAGATCATTACAGTTTATTTTCGACTGAATTAAGCACATTCCAGGTTTACAGAATAGAGTCCTTCATTGCCAAAGAAGCATTAAGACGATCAATTTCATTGACTGACACAAATGTCTTAACTGATTTTGATTAGCTTGGGCACCATTTCAGAGCACATGGTCAGTGATCATTGACACAAAAATATAGACAAGAAAAGATGAAATCTTCAGCAAAAACTGCTCATTTATTACCAGAGTAGTTTACAAGGAGGAAACAAATGTAGACTCCAAAGTAAATTCTAGAGGGAATGGTAACTCAGGCATGAGGAATTCAAATCCCAGTACTGAAGACCCATGACAGGGGAGGCTGTTAATGACTGCAGGTGCTCTTGTTGTGGATTTATTAATTTCTGCAATAAATATTCACTTTTCCAGCATTATATACTTTTAATCAGTCATTTTTGAGTCAGACTATAGCATGGTTTCTACTATTTCCTTGTCAAATAAAATAACTGTCCTGAACAGAGGAAACGGTTATTCTAGCAGATAAGGGAATTGTAGAAAAGTGTGCTGTTGTCTGACTCTACAATGACTGATTCAGAGCATGTAATGTTGGAAAAGTCAACATTTATTGCAGTAGTTAATAAATCTGATACGAGTGCCTGTGATAATAATGTATTTTTTAATTTCATGAATAAAGAAGACACAGGTAGGGGTATTTGTGATCCCCTTTTTTTAAACATGACCCCACTTTTCGACCTGTTAGGAGCCATTGAACCCTACTTATCCCATTTCTGGAATGAGCACTGGTTAAAATAAAGCTAAAACATCTTTATTTGGCAGTTGGATGATAGCTGTGTGGTATTGTGTCCCATTTTTAGCTCTACTGGACATTGATAGTGTACATATTGGGGCTATCACAAGGAAAAGTAAAATTTTTTTAACTGCACTTGACAAATAAACAATAGTCTTCAAAGCCAGATCAAGGAGTCAACCTACACAGTTTCTAGTTCTAGGTCTCATAAAGAACTCATTACATCCCTTTTTACTCGCTTTTCAAGACTTTGGCAAAACCTATTTATGTTGGACATATTTCTTAACAAATCTTCCATTATTAAATGATTTTCAGGTTTTTTTTAATGGTGGTGTTACAGACTTGCCAACTACTGCAAAAATTTTTATTAGTCCTGCAGTTAATGGAAGAATTTGTATTCAACAAGTTTGCTGTATTTTCACTGCCTTCTGATTTAAAATAAAAACTAATGATTGTGCTTATACTGTACATACATCCTTATGATAAACAAATGATCCTACACTGTATAGGGTCTTCAGGATAGCTCCAAATTCATGCAGATCATCTAACTGTAAGTGTAACACACTAATGGTAAGGCCATTAGCACCCTCAACTCAACACCCCTAAGATCAACAATAGATTTGCTATTTACGTTCATCACCCATGCATTGACATCATGTATGCACTATATAATGGCCAATATTAGGGGAGCAGTTAGTGGTGCAGTTCATTTAAGACAGCAGGTATTTTTTCAGTATATTAATACTAAGAGTCCCAATATTAGGCCCCCCCCCCCAAAATGTGTTTCCGGTCGGCCGACCGTCCCCGTTTCTCATTGCCAACCCTAGCACTTTTCCCCACCTCCACCCCCAATTTTTGTATTTTAATAAAAAAAATCATATTGTCGAAATTGATTTGTGCATCTAATTGAGCTGGTTTTGTCCAGTACTTTGAATCGCTTGAAATATTATTTGATTTATATATAATGTTTTAAAAAAATAAAAATACCTACCTGCCTACCCTAATTTTAAAACCATTGTTTGTTTTTTTTGCCTTGGGTTGTTGCTAGACAAGGTTTGATTGTATACAGTGGGGGGTTTCAGGGGATAAGGGACAGTGAAGCAAACCCCCTCCCCTTCCAATGTTTCCAGTTAGAGTAGGAGACTTTGCATTGAAAAGCAGACACATTTGGCCATTTGAAGCAAATTGATCAAATCACCAGTCCTCTTAGAAAAATGTTGGGTTCCTCCGCTAGTATCTACAGACTGAAATGTACATGGTTTTCCTTGATTAGACATCATACCTCCAGCTGTATTTCATGGGGAGAAACTTTCTGATTAAGTCTCGTGTTGTTGATTTTAAATGAAGCAGAACCCATACATCACTTCAGTCTCTATTCTCACTGTCCAGTAAATGGACACTGTCAGTTGGTCTGGGTGCTAATATCTGATCACCAATGTGCAGAATTTAAATTTGCTTGAATTCCTGCCTGTTTATCTTGTATCCCAGCACCCAGTTTATTTATTACCACTTGTTAGTGTCAATTGTTCCCACTGATAGGCCAGTCTGGGGTTTGTTCATTGAAAACTTTATTTTCTCTCCAAACATTTCCTAGGATAAAATCTGGATAAAAAGGCCAAAGGTGAAAATAAGCATGTGTGGAAAATAAGTGTACAAGTGCCTTCCAGTATTTGGAAAGTAAAAATAAGTGCTCAATGGCCATCCAGTCTTTGGGAAGTAAAAAAGTGCATATATTAGTGGAGAATGAAAAACCTACATGACCAAAATTTGTTTATTCTATTGTTTTGTAACAAATTGATTGAGTAGTAGGACTATTTATAGATCATTATTGTTTTCATTCTTCCTGCTTTTCTTTCATTCCTTGAAGTAACAATCTTTATGTAAGAGGCTGTTAAAGATTTCACTTATAATACTAAATTTCACTTTAAACCTTGCAAATAACAATTGAGGATGTTTTTCATAGCCATGAGAAATGTCTGCTGACAACAGAAGCCTACTTAATCAAAATTTAAGGCCAAATACCTCAGTTCCATTTTGCTCAGTCAGTGCTGTTTTAAGATTTTATTTAAGCAAGTACATGTATCGCTCTCAAGTGAGGGCCTCCTCAAATTAACATTACCACTGTGGATTTTACTCAACTTTACTCATTGATTATGACGACGCAATATATAACACTGTCTATGATAATTATGAACTAATTATAGTGATGCATGCCATTTCCTTGTAAAATTCTGCATGTTGTTGTTTGATTCATTATTCTACCAGTTAAACTTACAGTATAACCACAACCCTTAAAAACAATGTTTGGATTTCCCTGGCTTTTTACCCATGCATATTCAAACTGTACAGTATTCCAATTGAATTGTGTTGGATGGACTGGTTTCAAGAATTTACTTTATGTATATATCCCTAATGCAGTATTAGGAGACTGTGGCGGACCCCTCATTACAAGGGGTACGATTTGATTGGTTATCGTTATCTAGAGGATGATCGACATCAGTGTTATTGCCTGAATCGAGTAAATAATAAAATAAATTATGAAATTTATAGATGGAATAAATAGAGATCTGAGCAGATATATAGAACAGAATAACACAAGCCCCCGTACATGAAATATAACAATTTAATAAATTACATAAAACAAATTGAGATAATACATAACATTATGAAGATACACTTCTTTTGAAATAAATCATTTATTGAATTTCAACACAAATATACTTATGTAAATAGCTGATCTGTTTAAAACGATAGACTTAGTTCATCATAGAATCGAGTGAACAATCGAAGTCATTGCCCAGCATGCCTGCATAACCTGGTCATCACTGGTCACTCCAAATTCAATGTTGCTGTCCAGTCAAGGTTGATGTTCTCCCATTTTTTCCCTTCTCACCCTCTCTTATCTCGCCTCTTTCGGCCCTCAAACTTTGTGTGGGTAGGTAGGTAGGTGGATGGGTGGGTACGTGGATGGAGCTATTTCCCCTTTCAAAATAAACAGAGAAGCAACCTAAATCTTCTGTCAAATATCCTTTTGGGAGTAGAGCATTACTCCACTCTCGTTACATCAGATATTGTCCTATCGGAATTCAAACAGATACCAAACGCTATCTGGTCAGGCCAAACCTGACAGACCATAAACAAACCTAGTTTCAGAAGATTATTGTATTTCCTAACGGCTAATTCATCACTAACTCACATTAACATCGCATGAGACATAACAGTTTCAGTTCCCGTCTTAATTATACTAATGAATCAATGAAATTCACTTCATGGCTTAACTACATTAATTTCAGTGAATACTCACTCAAGTCTTTATCATTCATGAAATCATCTAAGATTTGTAAATTCACACAGATTCTCGCATCTCATATCAAATAAAATAATGCATGAAATTCTTAGAATACATGATTCCTATAACAATCAAGACGACAAATTCAAACAATTTGTCAAACTCATATAAAGAAGATTATTGTACGAATTCAGACAAATGAACTCGAACAAATAGTTATACTCATATGAAGAAACTGATGTACAAATTTAAGCAAATAAATTCAAACAAAAAATTATATTGATATCAACGAATTACATGAGATTGATGCAAATACCTTGTGCTTTCGAGACTTGCTCGCTTCTACCGCCAGAATTGTGTCACACAACTTCTAGACACTTGTCCCTTGAACAGTTGTTTATACGAGAGAATTTCTTCTTAATTCTATCTCGGAGTCAAGATCTCTTCCTCTCGCAGGAAAAACTTGGACTGATTAAATTTTGCGATGTGGAATATTTAAAACATGAAATTTTCGTCTGGGAACACACCTCTTATTTGGCGTAGCCAATCAGATTAAACGTATCTACTGCTTTTTATAAATACACCTCTATTTCGCGCCTATTTAAATAACTGATTCTGGACAATTTCAAAAGATAATACAACTTCTACTAGTCCCTGTAAGCTCTCAACTTTGACATTTTAACCTTGTGTAAGATGTTAACAATGAAGGCTTAATTAAGAATCAATCTGGCCCCCTAACTGGGACATTAAAACCATTGCAGTCTAGCGATTTAATACGGTATCTTTCCTCATAAATCTAATTAATTGTTCTCTGCCAAACTAAATGTGCTCTACCGAATACATTGACAGAAATTTGCACCCTTACATAGACACCAGTCATTGTTTTGAGTTATACTTTGGGAAATAAGGTACATGTAATCAAGACCCTGTTTTTAATTTTCCTCCTTTAAACTGATTTTTTTTTTCTGTGCATCTTGGAGAAAGCTTGACATAGTAATCACTTTGGCATCCATGTGCCTGTCTGTCAGTATGTCCATCAATCCGTATATCTGCCCACACCCTGGAGTAACTTTAGTGTTCGAGTTTTTTACTTTTATTTTATTTCAATGGCATATGTATGTATGTATGTATGTAGGTATGTATGTATGTATGTATGTAGGTAGGTATGTATGTATGTATGTATGTATGTATGTATGTATGTATGTATGTATGTATGTATGTATGTATGTATGTATGTATGTTCAGGGTTTAATGACACATCAGCACAATCCTGGCTGTATAGTGCCAAATAATTTAAGGTATCCCCAATAAGGCATAAGAAAGCAAAGATAATGGCAAGAAAGGGCACAGTCCTTAAAAATGCCAGGTAAGGTTCTTGATATAAACTGTACTTATTTAATAAATCCAAGATCTCAGCTGGAACATCATCACCAAAAGCATCCCAGGGCAATAAAGTTGCCTCAAGCATCCCAGGGCAATTTGATTCCTATGACATACAGGAGGGTGCATCAAGCCTATTCTAAATTCCCGAGCTTACTGGGGGGGGGGGGGGGGCTAGATGGCTATGCAAGTCTAATGATAAAGTTTATTTTGTTATTCTTTTCTTTTGGAAAGTACTTTTTTTTATCTTTTATTCACTCAGCTTTGAAAGAGACCATAAATCTGGTTGATAAGTGTTAATATAGAAGGGTCCCATAAATCTGGTTGATAAGTGTGAATATAGAAAAAGACCCTTAAATCTGGTTGATAAGTGTGAATATAGAAAGAGTTCCTTAAATCTGGTTGATAAGTGTGAATATAGAAAGAGTCCCTTAAATCTGGTTGATAAGTGTGAATATAGAAACTTTGCAAAATAATATAATCATGGAACAATTCACTATGATAACCTCATACAAAAAATGGCACATTTGTAAATTTAAAATATAAGGATGTACTTAATATCCAGGTTTTACAATACATTATCAAGTTTATTTTGTATTTCCTATTCAGAATTATGATTGTGTAATGTTTTCCATTTAGTTATTAATGGCTCGAAATTAGGACTAGTCTGTTAGCCCAAGGCTAGTAAATTTCTTGTCATACTAGTAGTTTTCATAATTTCAATATATTCCAATGGCTAGTAAAGTTTCAGTTGTCACCTGTCGGTGTTTGTAGGAAGGACTAATGAAGATTCAGGGACTAGTAAATTTCTCAGTCTACTTGTCCTTCTGGAAAGAAAAGAAATGTATGTGAAATTCTGGACCTGTTATTCAACAGTAATGTTTTGTATTTTACCACCTTTTAGACAAGCTAGCACTCTGATTTTTTTTTGGCCTGTGAATATGGGGACAATCCTCACTTTTCTGGTACTGAGGTAGATACCCAAATTTGTCTTAATTTTTGTACCCTCTAGTTATGAGTATGCCATGTTATAATTATTTTTTTCTCCTGTAATTTATTGCACTCAACTATTTTGCAACTAAAAGTTTTCGAAGTAAAGGTATCCAAGAAAATAAATAATATTATTTTTACCCATAATTATTTGTATACATTAAAAAAAAATTAATAAAAGGTTTAAAAAAAATTACATAAATAACAATAAAACCGAGACTTTTAATTTAATTATTTCAATTACCAATAATGATCTAAACTATGTTTTTGGACAATATAGTGTTCTTGTTTTTTATCCTGTCTTTATTAAAAATTTAATATTCTTTGAATTGTTTTTATTCATTTCTATTTAAAATATATGAATAAAAAATTCAGAATTTAACAGAAACAAAGACTTGTGTTGCTCCTGGTGCCAATGTACATAATTGGTTCATCTTACTCTTTAAGTTACCATGAACATGTCCATTAATATTACCAGAATTTTCATTGTTACACCCAGACAAGTATTTGACCATTTTAGTGACTTTATTCTGGAATTTGTTTTTCTTTTTCTTTTTTATACAGTCATCCCTTACTTTAAAAATAATGATATGATTCTATATGCTTCAAAATTTTAATATCTCTAACCAACTTGTACATGTATATAATTTTTAATTTCTGTCCATGGGATAAAATCAGGCAATGAAAGTCTTTTTTTTTTTCGCAAATCATTACTGGTGGGTAGTATTTTCACAAATCAATGCCGGAGGGTAGTGTGGCAACCTTTACCTGCTCATGCTCATTGCTAACGAGTTGCTACACACGGAATGAGTGATATTTTTCATTGGATAAATTTCTGTGGTGGGTGGAGCTTGTGGATAGGTCTGTTGATAGTAGGTACTATAATTGTTTGGTAAAACCATTGAAAACTTTACCATATTTATCAAATGGTGTCATTGTTAGAATACCAATATGATCAGACACAGTTATTTACACAACAGCTACAATTTACTGAATCAGAT
The DNA here is from genome assembly GCA_029931535.1 of Margaritifera margaritifera. Classification (NCBI taxonomy): domain Eukaryota; kingdom Metazoa; phylum Mollusca; class Bivalvia; order Unionida; family Margaritiferidae; genus Margaritifera; species Margaritifera margaritifera. The sequence continues at coordinate 2,964,458 of JAQPZY010001610.1, read as the reverse complement.
ATTCCCAAGTTGCAGCATTAGAAAATATAGTTGCTCAACTATTTAAAGCAAAACACAAGGGCAGATACCTACCTGTACTTCCAGTCAGAGGAAGTTACCATTTTTGGCATCAGCATCTTGAGTACTTTTATAGATAATGCAAGTACCAAAGACAAGACATGTAATATATCTCAGTATAATATGTTATACCAGTGGTTTGGGCTTTATTTTAATGTACCTTTGGGCTTGATATTTAAATTGCTTCACTTTTTTGTCATAAAGACCGAGAAGTATTGCTTCTGGTTTTACCTCAGTTTATCATTACTGCAATAACTGATTCTTTGCATTCCTTTAGTAAATGTGGTTGCGGTAGATTACTGTTCAGAACATAACCATACCATTACCATTTGCATGCCTTAAGCCAGGCATGTGCAACCTATGGCCCTGGGGACCAGGTCTTATGTGGTTACAGTTACATCATATGGTGTAGCACAAAAAATGTTAAATTGCCATCTGGCACCCTGGAGAAAGTTGGACATGCCTGCCTTTATCAATTATCCTTGATCATACAATGTAGATCACTGATCAGAATCTAACTATACATGTGCATGCAACTAGCAAGTGTGCTTCCTAGTAGATCACTTATCAGAATTAGTGTGGACAGAGTCCTGATGAACTAATTATTATGGACAGAGTCCTGATGAACTAATTAGTGTGGACAGAGTCCTGATGAACTAATTATTATGGAAAGATGTCCTGATGAACTAATTAGTGTGGAAAGAGTCCTGATGAACTAATTAGTGTGAACAGAGTCCTGATGAACTAATTATTATGAACAGAGTCCTGATGAACTAATTAGTCTGGACAGAGTCCTGATGAACTAATTATTATGGACAGAGTCCTGATGAACTATAATTATTATGGACAGAGTCCTGATGAACTAATTAGTGTGGACAGAGTCCTGATGAACAAATTATTATGGACAGAGTCCTGATGGACTAATTAGTGTAGACAGAGTCCTGATGAACTAATTAGTGTGGACAGAGTCCTGATGGACTAATTAGTGTGGACAGAGTCTTGATGAACTAATTAGTGTGGACAGAGTCCTGATGAACTAATTAGTGTGGACAAAGTCCTGATGAACTAATTATTATGGACAGAGTCCTGATGAACTAATTGGTGTGGACAGAGTCCTGATGAACTAATTAGTGTGGACAGAGTCCTGATGAACTAATTAGTGTGAACAGAGTCCTGATGAACTAATCAGTGTGGACTTAGTCCTGATGAACTAATTAGTGTGGACAGAGTACTGATGAACTAATTAGTGTGGACAAAGTCCTGAAGAGGTATTTTATTATGCTTGAACTTGAAGGATGAACAACAATATTATGACTACATATAAAAGAAATTACACGATGAAAAATCATGTTAATAAAAAAAATAGAAAAAGCTTAGAGTGGCTTTATTGTATCCACAAATATGTATAGCCTGCAAGTTTTAGCATTATATATTAAAGAGGAGTGATTTAGAAATGAATCCTATTTTGCACAAACATGAACTCGAAATGTATCTGCGCCCCCCTCCCCCATTGCATCAGTTAATGAGCAACAAATTTGAAAGTAAGTGTGAAGAAAATTAATATATCTAAACAAACCAAAACAACAGTATTGAACCATAAACTGAAAGTTAAACTAAAAAGAATAAGAATGAAAGCAAATTTCAGAGGGGTGGGGGGAGGGGGAGTTTCATACTCCTGATATGCCTTGTGTAGTTTACAGTTACCTTTTTCCCTTTCTGTGCAGTTGTTTAGGTCCAGAGAATTACTTTTCTTTTGTGGGATTTCTATCTGTGAAATAAAAATCAACAATTCCGAATATATTTTGTTCTGCTTATCATTAAAGTGGGTGTCTACTAACATACCCATTTAAAAGATTTATCAATATACCTATTTATAAGATTTATCAATATACCTATTTATAAGATTTATCAAGATACCTATTTAAAGATTTATTAATATACCTATTTAAAATATTTATCAATATACCTATTTATAAGATTTATCAATATACCTATTCAAAAGATTTATCAATATACCTATTCAAAAGATGTATAAATATACCTATTTAAAAGATTTATCAATATACCTATTTAAAAGATTTATCAGTATACCTATTTATAAGATTTATCAATATACCTATTTAAAAGATTTATCAATATACCTATTTATAAGATTTATCAATATACCTATTCAAAAGATTTATCAATATACCTATTCAAAAGATTTGTCAATATACCTATTCAAAAGATTTATCAATATACCTATTTAAAAGATTTATCAATATACCTATTCAAAAGATTTATCAATATACCTATTCAAAAGATTTATCAATATACCTATTTATAAGATTTATCAATATACCTATTTAAAAGATTTATCAATATACCTATTTAAAAGATTTATCAATATACCTATTTATAAGATTTATAAATATACCTATTCAAAAGATTTATCAATATACCTATTCAAAAGATTTGTAAGTATACCTGTTATAAAGATTTATCAGTATACCTATTCAAAAGATTTATCAGTATACCTATTCAAAAGATTTATCAGTAAACCTATTCAAAAGATTTATCAGTATACCTATTCAAAAGATTTATCAATATACCTATTTATAAGATTTATCAATATACCTATTTAAAGATTTATTAATATACCTATTTAAAAGATTTATCAATATACCTACTTATAAGATTTATCAATATACCTATTTATAAGATTTATCAATATACCTATTCAAAAGATTTATCAATATACCTATTCAAAAGATTTATAAATATACCTATTCAAAAGATTTATCAATATACCTATTTTTAAGATTTATCAATATACCTGTTCAAAAGATTTATCAATATACCTATTCAAAAGATTTATCAATATACCTATTTATAAGATTTATCAATATACCTATTTACAAGATTTATCAATATACCTATTTAAAGATTTATTAATATACCTATTTATAAGATTTATCAATATACCTATTCAAAAGATTTATAAATATACATATTCAAAAGATTTATAAATATACCTATTTTTAAGATTTATCAATATACCTATTTAAAAGATTTATCAATATACCTATTCAAAAGATTTATCAATATACCTATTCAAAAGATTTATCAATATACCTATTTAAAAGATTTTTCAATATACTTATTCAAAAGATTTATCAATATACCTATTCAAAAGATTTGTAAGTATACCTGTTATAAAGATTTATCAGTATACCTATTCAAAAGATTTATCAGTATACCTTTTCAAAAGATTTATCAGTATACCTATTCAAAAGATTTATCAGTATACCTATTCAAAAGATTTATCAATATACCTATATAAAAGATTTATCAGTATACCTATTTAAAATATTTATCAATATACCTATTTAAAAGATTAATCAATATACCTATTCAAAATATTTATCAATATACCTATTTAAAAGATTAATCAATATACCTATTCAAAAGATTTGTAAGTATACCTATTCAAAAGATTTATCAATATACCTATTTAAAAGATTTATCAATATACCTATTCAAAAGATTTATCAGTATACCTATTCAAAAGATTTATCAATATACCTATTCAAAAGATTTATCAATATATCTGTCAGTGTTAAAAAAATCTGATAGCCTGATGCCCGGGGCCTCTCTAATTTCAGATCGGGACCCTCCTATATTTTAAGTGAAAAGCCTGTCGGGTTTGTCGAACAAAAAATTAAATTTGCCTGAGAAAACTTCAATCTTGCTAACTAGATGCAGACTTTTATTTTAATGTGGTTGAAAAATATTTATCTCCATGTGGGCCCCTTAGTCATTTGAAGTTCGTCTACTGATCGTAAATCTATTGAAAGCTGTAAACTTTGTGTACAATGCGAGGAATGTGACCTATGAATCGGGAACAGATTGCCCGGGGTTACATGTACCTATAATTAGTGCTCAGTTGGCTTCAAGGAATAAATTGAGCTGCCCCTTGCTCACGCTTCTCGTTCCATTCTGATACGTACACGACCTTCAATCTTTGAAAGTATTTACCTGGGAAAGTTACTATCTAGCTGAGGATTATTTAATCCCATTATACCTTACAAAATTTCAAATCAAGCCATGTTTCATCTGCGCAAACCTTTTTAATTTGGAAAAGTAAAGTTGTTAACGGCGAGAGCAATGCTGAAGAAATGCTATTTATAGTACAAGCACAGCCTAATACACGTCGTAAGGTGCACATTTGTGAGGCGGATCCTCGTGCAGGTAAAGCTAAAAGTCGGTACATTTATACTGTATAAAACGTGCACAATACCATCCGCTATAATCAGTAAATGTAAAATAAAGGCTACGAAACTACAATGAAAAAAAATTCTGAATCAAAAAAATGTAATGTAAGTAGAATATAGACTTTATCATTTCTTTGTTAATTATATGCCACACATTTCCAAAATAATGCAATCTGAATAAAAATGGCATTATAATATTTTTGTAAAAATCATAATTAAGTACATTTAAAATAGTAAATAATTTAGACATTGATTTTAATTATAGAAGACAAAAATAAGAAACAAAAACATATACACATGTGTGCAGAATAAGTATCAATTAAAATAATAATTAATTATAATGTCTACATTACATGTTCTTTTTAAATGTTACTCAAATCACTGGCATGCTAAATAAATGCTATGTAAATATGAATTATATATGATGGTATAGTGAAGACTGATTTGGTCGATATAGTTGATTTAAAGGCTGCAGATGCTAGTGGTATTTAAAGAACAGCAATTGCAATGTGCAACGTCGTGTGAAAAATAATATGAAAAAATAGGGCCCTTTTGGGAACATAGTATTGTAGTCAGGGCTTGTGGATTTTGAGTCAGGGCTTGTGAATTTGTTCAAGGCACCAGCCCTGGGCCTGTGTCTGAAAAAAAAATTCTTTGAACACTTTCTGTTCAAAAGATATTAAATTATTGCAGAGCTTTACATACATGTTTCATACATGTCACTTTGAGTGAGGTATTGGACACCTGCTGTAATACAGAAGACAAATATGACAACTACTCTTATTTTGAATTAGTCGGAAACAAATTATTTTAAATCCTTTCCTAAAATAGCATCCCCAAAGCTTGGTCAGTTATCATTAAGTATCCCAAAAACTCAATCTGATTAAAATAAAAATCTTTGACATAATGGGGATCTGAGACACAATGAGAAAAGTTAATGTTCTGCATGTTTTGTGGACCTTTGGAATTTACTGTCCACTTATTCTTAGTAGCTTACAGATAAAGTGTTACATTTTGTTTTTGGGAGTCAAGATGTAAAAGCATAATGACTTGAAATCACACTACCTATTTTGTGTACACTAAAGATACTGTCAGTATAAGCACGAGGTTGTTGTGTTTTGGCTGTGAACATAATGAATTAGTTTCAAGACTATGGTCCTTGTAACAAGTTGGGAACCAAATTACAATGAAACCTGTAGCATATTACTTGTGTGAAAACTACAGTACAGGATTGTTCATTTTAAGGAAACTAAATATCGCATAGGCTCTTGTGTATCCATTATGAACATATATTTTGAGAGAGTTACCATTGGCAAAGATTCTTTCCAAATGACATTTTTCACTTTCAGCACTATGACAACATAATTTTTGATTGGTGAATCAAAAGGTCGAAAGAACATCACCTCATGTTGATAACTGTAGGATCGACTTATTGATCAGGAAAGTTCTCAATTGCAGAAAAGAATGCCAGAAATTATCCCTTACAGAAGTGCTAAAATGCAAAACTTGGATAAAGACAGAATTGTCTACACATTTGACATTTGAAAGCATTGGTTTGCCACAAGCTGTTTGTTTTCCTTTAACACTTGGTATGAATAATAGCCAATAGACTTTTTCCTTTAACACCTGGTATGAATAACAGAATTTTTCCTTTAACACCTGGCATGAATAACAGCCAACAGACTTTAAGAAGCCCATTTTAATAAAATTTGCAACATAGTAAATTAACTTGTTAAATCATTAGCCATCAAAATCTAGTTTCCAACACATGGTTGCTGAATGGTAAAATTTTGTTGTCCCAGGCTGCTGACGCATTTGATTCGTCTGTCTTTGCTGCTATGTTTTTTTTTTTTCTCTTCAAGTCGAGGAGAATATAATTACTGACTAAATGCATCAGCATTTTGATTTTTGATCAGAGTTGACATTTTCTGTCATTTTCAATTACTTCCTAATTAGTTTCCAATTTTCCCAGTTTTTCTGTCTGGTACATACCAGCCTAATATTGGGCAGGTGCTTGCCAAAAACACATCGTAATTACTTTGCTCACCAGGAAGTAAAATAAACCCTTCGTTCTCTGTTTGCATGCCCAGGGTCCTTCAAGTGAGGGTCAGTCCCATGAGAATTTCGTGTTTTGCTTTCAGGAGGGCAAACAGAGCAACATACCCCTTGTGAATTTGCTTGTAAAGTGTGATCAAATGCTGCAAGATCATCAGGTATAAAGTAACACTCGTTTCTGTCATGCAAGTCAAAGTAGAACAATCGGAACATCCTCTGCCTTTTTTTTAGGATAAAAGTTTTTTCTACAGATTCATGTAATTGTTATCTTTTTTTTTTCTTCAAAGAATAAATATCTACATTATTCTTTTTCTTCATGAAGATAAATTTATGGTTCATGTAAGGGTGAAGTATTTTACTTTGTGCTTGAAAGTTAATCTGGTAAAATTGTTATAGAAAGTATAGTCTTCATGAAATATTAGTGACAAAAAAGGTAACAGTTTTTCATTGCAACTCTTCTTTGGAAGGAGTCCTATTGTTCATCATGTGAATGGTCATATTGTTTAAATGTTCACTCATTTATATACAAGATGTCTCTATCATAAATTTCATTGAAACTACATAAATGACAGCAGAAGAAATAATTTAAAAAAAAAGTGATTAAGGATCTTTTTTATTGCAAAGTTGCCTGTTAACAGTGCATTTTTTTTTCAAGTGCTTGCATTTTGTACCTTCCTTTTTTTATTTGCAAATTTTAGTTCAACCACATATAAGCATTTTTTATGAATTATTCATTGATATTAAATAATCATTTATTCATTCCATCCACCATTCATTTATTCACTTTATCTGATTTGCTGGGACTATTAAACCACCAACTATATCATGAGAAGTGGTGAGTAGCAGTGAAAGGAGGCAACCATGGGGATGGGGTCAATTCAGAATAAACTGTAAAGCCATCTGGTAAAGGACCAAGTTCCTTATTTGAGTTTTGGTTTGGTTTTGGACATTTCATGGCACAGCAACACTCTGAATGTTATACAGTTCTGAGGCAAGTAAAGTGCCTTGCCATTGGTAGCTGATCTAGGCTATTCAGAGGAGCTGTGGTGGCTCAGTGGTTAAGGTATTGGGCTCATGACGAGAAGTTGTTGGTTTGATTCTTGCTATCAGATCAGCTTGGATTAGCTATTGTGGTGTGTCCTTGGGCAGCCATTTCACTATCCTTGGCACAGTATAACCTTCAAAGTGTTTCTGTGCCATTATGGAGGCGCTCTACAGATATTATGTACTTCTGAGAGAGTGACAGGTGTAAGGTGAAGTTTGAATTTGCAACATGCACAATGAAGAGAATGTTGGCATACCTCTATGCTACTTTCATGTACTGTGGCTGACATTTCTTTACATATTGTACTTGTGGAAATTGTACATGATCTAAGCACACAGATGACAAAAATGGGCACTCCGATGTGCTCTAAAAATCAGCCTGAATTAGTCCAAAGTACACTATTTTTAGCAGTTATTAAAATAGGGAAAATGAATTTTGCCAGAGTAGGCAACACCAGCTTCTGAAAGTACAATGAATGAATTACAAAATATATAAAAAGTAAAACAAGTTATTGGGTCTTTTTTTTTACAATTTACCTTTGAAGTTCAGGAAGTGAAAATGAACAAGTGGAGCTAGCAGTTTTTTGATAGGTGCACACCTGAAGTAAGGCCAAGCTGTATACTCAAATTGCACCCATCAATCATACACCAAAATAAAGAAAATTAAAAGTTATTTTAAAAATACCTAAGATATGCAAGGTCTTTTTTAAATAACCAGGATAACCAGTGAGGAAAACCTGGGAAATTATTTTTCTTTAAAAATCTAACCCTATGCAAAATACGAAACTGTAGAGCGCCATCTGAACACAAAACCAAAACAAAATGGACTGATCTAATGGTGGTAACAAGTCCAGTGCCTTAACCACTCACCCACCATGGTTCTCATTATCTGAAAGTCACTGTCAGTGTTTCTCCTAGAGCGTGGGCTTGTGGATTTCCTGAAATTTGTTGTCCTATGTCCCCCAAATCTTGACCCTGTGCACCCCTCTGGGCGTGCTTTTTGTAAGGAATAAAAATAAAACAAATATGCCCACATTTTTCCTTCGCAGATATGCATCCACATCTGTGTTGGCACGACCAATGGCCAAAGTTGGTAAAAGTGATAACAACCTGTAAGATGGCAATGAATATCTATTTCAAAATCTGGCAATGAAAACATTCAAGGTTTGTGGTAGTCGGCCAAGTTGCTAAAGTCTTTGACCTAAGCTATTGTAACATATTTTCGAGGTTAAAGTTACACCTACGGCAGTGTAGATTTAATTTATTCTCAGGCTACATTAATGAAAAAAGGTACTAATTTATGCAAATACACAATTTGTCATTTGATTAATGATTTAATACTTTGAAAAGAAAAGTAATTAAGAAAAAATGGGTATTTATTATAACAAATGCTAGTAGATAATGAGTGAACACTAAAGTTAAATGAGAGCAAGATCCAGAACAGAAAATTCCATGGTGCAGTTCATTTCAGGTTTAAACCAGATATTCAAACATGTTAATGTTTTCATGAGTTACTTGATCACATGATAAAACATATATTGCAATAATGTAAATGTCCATGGAAAATATGAGAAAGTTAAGGTGGCAAAACTGTGAAAGTATTTAGATTATCTCATTTTTTTTAGCACTTCTAGTGCATTATGTACTACAATTTTCCTTTGTCCCTTTAAAATGTTGTCTCCCCCAAATCTGGAGGGTGAGGGACACATTGTCCCCTGACCTTGGGATCCTAGGTGCAACACTGCTGTGTTGTCAGTACCATAAGCATAGGCAAAGGCTGCCTTTCTTTTTGAGGATTTGGTTTATAGACTTTGATCTTTTAATGTACTTATAAATAAATGTCCTCATGAAGAATGATACAGTGAAATTGCAATATGAACCGAATTCACTATTCTGTATTTTCCACAGAGAAAAAATCTGAATTTCTTCATCTTCTGTATATCATAAAATGTAAACGAGCACAAGATTTCAGTCATTTATATGACTCAGTATCTACTCCAGAAACTTCAAAAAGTTCAAAACACAGCTGCTCAGATCATTCTTAGAGTACCACGAACAGAGCACACCTCACCCCTGCTCTGTACCCTACACTGGCTACCCATTCGATCCAGAATCAAACACAAAATTTGTTCTCTATGCTATGTTTCATTGACTGGCTTCAGTCCAACATACCTATCTCACCTCACCCATGTGTACACACCAGCAAGATACTTACGCTCCTCTTCCGACACTCGTATTCTCATTATTCCCACTATCAAAATTAAGTCATATGGACAACGTTCTTTTGCATACCAGGGCCCATCAACATGGAACGAATTGCCCACTGAACTAAGACACAAAGACACAGTGATCTCATTCAAGAGTGCTCTTAAAACTCACCTATTTCGACTGCAAGAATAGACCTAAAGACTTAATAATGTTTCCTTACCTTAACTATTTTCAGCATGTTTTTGTTTTCTAATTTCATGGTGTTTGTTTTTCGTAATCATATCAATATATGTTTTTTAGGTGGTATCTAAAGTTGTAAAGCGCTTAGAGCTTCTAAAGATTAGGCGCTATACAAAGTCCTCATTATTATTATTATTATTATTATTTGGGCAAGGGAACTGTTTGCTAAAATATGTCACAAAATTGATATGATTAAGTATAAGGCAGCCGTTATTCAGGGTTATAAATATGCAGTAGTGGATTGGCTTCCTGCTTATTGATTTTCCTGCTTTGTGAAAAACCTGGTAGCAGTTTTTTCCTATGAAGAATATAAATCAGAAAGAACTCTGTATTATTACAGGCCTGATATTTACAGATTGAAAACTGTATTTCAGAATTCTTTTGTGACAGAATTTATTTTTTATATGGATGTTTATTATGGTTGATAGTGGTCTGCTTTTTGGGGGTAATGCTGACAATTTCCCATGAGATGGTTCCAAATTAAAGACCATAAGAAAAGCTACTTCTGAAGATATTTTGCTACCAGATTTTCAAGTAGGTCATGAATTTTTTTTAGTTGCTATTTCTCCTTTAACGACATGCCTGTTATTTGCAAAAATTGTCACCACATGCTAGCAGTATATGGAGATAATGTATTTTTTACATCTAATATGGGGGAAATCGATTATAAATAAATACTGTAATTTCTACCTAACATGGCAGCCATCTTGAAAATCTTATTATTGCTACTCCTCCTGAACAGAAAGTACCAGTAATATGGACATGGGTTTTCACCTGAAGACTTCCAATGATGTCTAGTTGGTTCCAAATGAAAATGGTGTTGATTGGAGTCTAATATGGCAGCCTCAGCAGCTTCCTGAAAATCTTATTGCTACTCCTGAATGGATGGTCATATCAACATGGTGTTTTCACTAAAAGACATCTTATGATGTCTAGTTGGTGCTAAATGAAAATGCTGTCTGATCTAATGTTCAGTATGGCCACCATGGCAGCCATCTTGAAAATCTTGCTATTGCTACTCCTCCTGAACAGAAAGTCATATTGACATGGGGTTTTCACCAAAAGATTTCTTACGATGTCTAGTTGGTTCTAAATGAAAATGGTGCTGCTCACACAGCCAATATGACTGCCACTGCTGCCATCTTGAGAATATTGATATTGTTACTCCTCCTGAATGGATGGTCATATCAACATGGAGTTTTTACTAAAGGTTTCTTACGATGTCTAGTTGGTCCTAAATGAAAATGGTGCCACTCAGACATTCAGTATGACCACCACAGTGGTCATCTTGAACATCTTGTTTTCACTACTTCTTCTAAATGAATGATCATATCAGCATGGGGTTTTCACTGAAAGACTTCTTTAAAATCTTGTTATCCTACTCCTCCTGAATGGATGGTCATATCAACATGGGGTTTTACTAAACGACTTTATAATCTCTCATTAATCCTAAATAAAACCACAGTGACGATCTTGAAAATCTTATCACTACTTTTGAATGAATGGTCATATCAGATGGGGTTTTCACTGAAAGACTTCATGTGATACCTAGTTGGTCATAAAATGAAAATGTTGGTGATCTGACTTCCAATATGGCCACCACAATGTCCATCTTGAAAATCTTGTTATGGCTCCCGTTCAAAGATATTGTGCTTTCATCAAAAGACTTCTTATAATATCTAGTTGGCCCTAAATGAAAATGGTGCCAATCTGAATCCAGTATGTCCACCACAGCAGCTAATTTGAAAATCATTGTTGCTGAAGAATATCAGAGATGGTTTCAACACTCTGCAGTTAAAAGGAAAAAACAGTCTTATCTTGAATTCCGGGAAATTCGTTTCGTGCAGCAGAGCATCTGTCCCTTTCAGGGACTCTTGTTATGAAATTATGTAATTAAATTTTTAAATCAAAATTTATTAAACAAAAATAAATTATTTAATTATTACAGATTTTCCATTATCTGAAATAATACAAATGAATTGGTTGATACAATTTTCTAAACAAAATGCATTTCTTTTTACAATTCCAGGTTACAGTGTTGTGCCTTGAGATTACTGTATTTTTAAGAAAAACCTCTGGGGAGTATGGGAGGGTTCCTTATCTGTTTCTTTGAGACAGTCATCAGTCATGATCCATTTTTAAAAAAAATTTGGCACATGACCTGTATCTACTAAAGATTTTTAGCAACTGTTGGTATTAAAGAACTTCACACCCAAATTAGAAGCATAGAAGCAATGCTAAATTCATGTCCTTTACATTGAATCTAATTTCCTTTTATGTTTTGATCAACATCTTATTGTGTGTAATGCAAGCCTAGGAAATCTAAATCTATTTAATATGTGATTTGAAGTGAATTCGCTTTAATGACAGTGTAGGGGTAATTAAAATTCTAATTTGTCCCATCTGAGAGATATAACATATGTTTCAAGCCAATGATTGCTTGTTATATGGTCCACCCCTTTGTTCAAATTGTCTCCCTCTTGCTGGGAAGCTGGGATTAAATTGAATTTATTTTGTTTTCTTTGTAAATAACAGGGTATTATTGATCATGTTTTTGAGGATTTCCTTTGTAGTCATACAACTTCAAACTTGACTGTTGTGTGTGTCCACATAAAAAAATAAATAAAAACTATTTTAGAAGCACTTCAGAGCTGACAAATCTTTATCATGATTTTTCTATTGGTGATTCGGAATGGGGCTTTGGTGTATCATTTTGGAACAAAATTAGATCATTGGGAACATAATTTTCAGGAGCACATAGCTGAAATTCTGCATGATTTTTAAATATTTCTAATTGGTGCAGGGGCCCATTATTTAGACCAAAAGGGTCCCTAAAATGTTCTCTTTATTTACAGTATAATCTTTGTAAACCAATCAGTGATTATTTACAATCCCTAACCAATGCAGCCCCAAAATGTAATCCATCCAAAAGGGAGCCATGGTGATGGCTTAGTGGTTGGCATGCCAGACCTGCTACAAGAATGGTCTGGGTTCAAATCCAGCCCAGACCAGGCTAAGTTGACTGTCATGGCGTCTATCTCTGCAAGAAACTTTACTCCAGTAGCCTCACATGCATGTTATAACCTTTAATGCGTTGATGTGATGTTAAAATAAATAAAGCAGTCAATCAACACTAGTCCATCCTATCTTACTATTGATTTGATTTGTTATTGAGTATTCTTACTCACTGTCCATTCTGGATTAAAGTTTTGGTCCCCTTCATGGTCAGATTGTGCAGGTTACAGAGTATAGTCAAACCAATATTAAACGTCCACCTCTGGGACATAGTAAAACTTACTGCTTAAGACAGGTGGTTGGTTAATACAGGTTCATTTAGAAAATTTGGTTATAGGGACCTTGAGAATGTGCTTGTTTAGGACAGATGATTGCTAAATAGAGGTGACCTTTATAACAAGTATAACTGTTGTTCATAATTATGTACTCATATACTGCATTTCTTCATCAGTTGTAGTGTATAAATGTATCGTTTATTTTTCTTTCAAAAATAGATTGCCACATTTTTTGCGAGAAAAATATGATATTTTGTGATCATTTTAAACTCTTAGTAAACAAATCTGATTGTGAAATGATAATCCATCATTGATATAAAAATTTCAAAAAAAATTGTGATGATTAATTTGGCTATGAAACAATTTGTTATCCAATTAAAGATTGTCAGCTCAAAGAAATTCATTTTCATCTTCATTTTATAAAGGTTAATATTACTATCAATCTTGTGCAAAACAGTATATCCCCATATTTAGTTGGCTGTCAAGAATGTATCCCATGCTTGGCCCCCCTCTGTTGTTAATCAAATTGTAGTGTGTATCTACAGTTCTTGTTCTCTTCATATAGACCATTCATAATGAGATCCTTGTTAATATTTATGTATCATGAAAATGAGTCTAAGCTAGGCAGTTTGGCAATCAAGCCATAAAAAATAACAAACATTTATAGAAGTAGAATCACACTGTCAAGGTACCATCACTTGCACTAACATGACAAAGAGAGGGAAAAAAAACAACAATATACATAGTTCTGAAGGAGCCTTCATAAAGTCTACTAAAACTTATTTTCATCTTGTGCTAAATATATATAGCATCGATAATTACATTATGATGATCATGAATATTAATAACAGGTAACCTGGTAATGTATTGCCACCAGTGTCTATAAACACCCATTATGAAAAGGTACACACTGATCAAAATAATTAATTCATTGACATTACTTTGTTTACTTCTCACCATGATCTTGGTAATCAAGATGTTATTTTGAAGGGGGGTTGGTGGGGGGGGGGGGTGAATTATTAACTTCACCATGATGAGCATATAAACAAGTTATGAATCAGAAAACCAGATTGGCTGTTCTTCAACTGATTGTTCATTGTTACATGAAAAATACCACAAATAAAGTTTTATGTTGAATTTTGAAAGGAATGGCTGCTTGATCAACCAACGAAAATGTAATTCCTGACCTTGAAATGTGGTCTTCCATCATGACATATAGCAACAATTGCTTTCGTCTTGAAAGATGAAATGTGTTGTAAGCTGAAGTCTTTATATACATGTATCTGAAGTCTTTATAGATTCTAGCATTTCCATTACACATGGAACAGAACAATATTTGTCACAGTTTTGCTCCTTGATGTGTTCAGCAGTAACCATTGTTGATGCAATTGCTAATGCAAGCACCAAGCTTAGCCTCACTTTCGATTTAATGACCTGGGGTTGTAATGAATTATAAGGGTCTGTTCCACAGCATGAAATCTTAGTGACTTAAAATCAGGGTCACTGCCACCAAGCTTCTTTTGGGACACATGTACCATTCCCTCTTTTATTTATGGTGGAGGGTGGGCAATCCCTAGTAATCAATTAAAAATGCCATTTTTACCTCTTTACAGTTGCATCCTTTGAGGGTGATTAGCTAATCTACATATACCTACCTGCTGACTGTCTAGATGGTGGAGGGGGGTATTTCACTGTGTTGGACGGTTGAATTCTTGGTAGAAAGGGAGGTCATTAGCCTCTTTATTTTAAAGGAATTATTTGTAAGATGCAGATTGTGTGGAATATGCACACAGCAATGACTGAAATTATACTTAATACATTCCATCTACAGGTTTATGGAACATGCAGAACACTCGCAAGGTATTGTGCTTTAGTTGAAAATAACACTCGGAAAAAATCTTAGCATAACAGATCTCTTATGCTGCAAGAAATTGATCTTCAGGAGTTAAACTGAGATGGTTCAAAATCCTACAGGATTTTTCATCAAACTGTGATATTACACAGTTATGCCTGAGGCCATGATAACTGATAGATCCTAATTAAGATCAAGGGATAAGTTGTGCCCACTATTGTGATAACCTACCCAAGCACAAATTCCAAACTTTAATATTTAAGAGAGTTTGTTTAGGCTGAAGTGTGCTGTAAATTTAACATTTAGTATTTGGACTTCAGTATGTGTACAATTCTGTTCAGGCGTGTAATGATGGATGATTTTAATTTGTGGTCACTTCAGACCTAACAAAATTATCAATTTGAATACAAATCTAATCCTTTCAACTTTGATTTGCAATAAATACAGACTTTTGTTGCTGGTTTGTGATGTGATTATTAATGGATGTAACTGGTACTAGAGAGAAGCAAGAACTTCAAAGCTGTGTCCCTGAGACTGCCACTTTGCCATTTGAAGAGGTTTCTTTCAAGGTTTTTACAATTTTGTCCTGTTTGTCTATCTGTCTGTCTGTATACTTAGTATTTCCCCAATTTGCACTTCTTACTATTTTTCCAAAACCTTGTTATAGATTTACACTAACAGCTTTTGTTATATTGACTTGGCAATGATGGTTGTTGATTCTTCAATGTATTTTATGAGAAGAACTAATTCGTTGTTATTAGAAACCCTTTTCTCATGTACTACTACTGATGGCATTAGAGCAAAGGACTCTTCACTTTCTGCACACATGTGGACACAAAATAGGCACACACAAAATAAAGGTGATATTTTAACTCTTAAAATAAGAAGAAAGCTTTGTACACGGTCGAATGACTGCACATGTCTTTAATTCAAAGATCATCATCATCAGTATTCTAGGGGTCAACTTAGAAGCAATCCAGTTTGAAAATTACATTGAGGTGCTGTCAAACTTGAAACATTATTATCGGCAAAAAAAGAATAACAAAATTTTGCAACTTGTACATTTACTCAAAAGAAACCTTGGCATGGCAACAACTGATAATATGAACAGCACAGTAAAACCAAAACATGCATGGTGTAAGTTTTAAATGACATACATAATGATGTTTATGATTATAGTTGCAATTATGTCGTGACGACACTGCTGTTGATGATAATGATAATTATAAGAACCATCGTGATATAATTGTAGCTATCATATTCATCATCATTATTTCTTAATGTAAATAAATAGGGAAAATTCTGTGTAAAACTGGATATTTTTGTGTTAATCATGTTGTAAACTTTAATTTTGGATTTGATTAAGATGTTTGAATGAAAGAGTAAGAACTACCACACTCAAAGTGGTGTACTATACATGCATGTAGTTACTGTATACTGTTTTACAAAGCATATTCTATAACCTACACATCAGAATGAATGGTCTCAGTGTGATAAATTCCATAGTTAACATGTTTTTATGTGCATTGTTCTAATAGAATGTTTTCAGGGAAACCCTTCTCCAACATCATTGCATCATATCATCAGGCAGCTCTGTTCAGCAAGTCAACTGATTACTTGAAGTAAAGCTGCTATTTTTCACATTTACATATATTCTGGTACAAGTAGGCATGAACAGGGTTTGTAAATACATATTTACATTAGATATGAACTAATGCACAAAAATTTTAAAACCTGTATAGGAATACTTTTTAAGCGAGCCTCATGTAAATTTTGACTGGACTGGAGGTGACTGAGAAAGATTAATAGAACTCTGTTGTTCTAATGTTTACAGTTTAAACGTGTTATGGAAGCATTGACCAGTTATTTGTATTGAAGCATTGACCAGTTCTTCAGCCTTAGGGTATCAAGCTCTTTAGAATCTGTGGTTCTCTAACTAACAATAAAATTGAATAGGACTAACTGATTGATTGTAAATTAAGGTCAATGGATAAAATGTGCCCACCTCTGTGTTAGCCTAACAGACACAAATCCAAAATTTTGCCTCAAAGAGAGTTTGTTTAAGCAGAAGTATGCTGTAAATTTTCCTTTCAAAGAGAGTTTGTCGATGCTGAAGTATGCTGTAAATTCCACATTCAGTATTCAGACAGTTGCAATGTACAATTCTGGTCAAGCATGTGCTGATGGATGGCTTTAATTTGTGATCATTCATAAACTTAAAGGATTACCTATTAGAAGACAAATTGATTCCTTTCCACTTTGATACAGACTTCTTCTTCTTGGCCTATAATGTGATTAGGAGTGCATGTAAATTGGTACCAGATAGAAGCAAGAACTTGTGTCCCTGAAACTGCCACTGAGCCATTTAAGTATGTCACATATTACATTTTTAGATATACTGGTCATAGACCAGATGAGCTTATATAGGATGGTCTCTTGTCTGTCATTCGATGTCCTGTCCATCCATTTAGCACAAGTTTGTTATTGCTACTACTCCTAAACTACATGGAGGATTGCCATGAAACTGTAAACACACATTTGTCCCATGGTCTAATTGGTCCTAAATGAAAATGGTGCTGCTCAGACATCCAATATGGCAGCCACAGCAGTCATCTTGAAAATCTTGTTATTGTTGCTCCTCCTTAACAGAAAGTCATATCGACATACGGCTTTTACCAGAATACTTATGTGATGGTCAGTTGGTCCTAAATAAAAATGGTGCTGTTCAGACATACATTATGGCCACCATATCAGTTATCTTGAAAATATTGTTATTGCTACTCCTTCTGAATGGATGGTCATATCAACATGGAATTTTTACTGAAAGACTTCTTATGATGTCTAGTTGATCCTAAATAAAAATGGTGCCAATATGATATCCAGTATGGCCACCACTGCAGCCGTCTTTAAAATCTTTTCACTACTCTTTCTGAATGGAAGTCATGTTGGTATGGGGTTTTCACCAGAAGACTTCTTACAATGTCTAGTTGGTCCAAATTGAAAATGGTGCCACTCAGACATCCAATATGGTCACCTCAGTGGCCATCTTGAAAATCTTGTCGCTACTCCATCTGAATGGATGGTCATGCTGACATGGGGTTTTTCACTAAAAAGACTTCTTATGATGTCTGTTTGTTTCTAAATGAAAATGGCGCCAATCTGACATCCAGCATGGCTACCACAGCAGCGATTTTGAAAATCTTATTATTGCTAGACCTCCTGAATGAAAAGTCATATCAGCATGGGATTTTCACTGGAAGAGTTCTTCTGGTTGTCAGTTGGTCTTGTATAGAAATTATGCCAATCTGATATCCAATATGGCCACCACAACAACCATCTTGAAAATCCTATTGCTGCTCCAAGATGGAAAGTCATATCAACATCGGTTTTCACCAGAAGACTTGTTATGATATCTAGTTTGTACTAAATGAAAATAGTGCCTATCTGACATTCAGTATGGCCACCGTGGCAGACATCTTGAAAAGTCATATTGACATGGGGTTTCCACCAGACAACTAACTGATATCTAGTTGGTCCTGAATAAAACTGGAGCTGATCTTACCTCAGATATGACTGCCACAATGAACATATTGTTAATCTTGTCGCTAATGGACGGTCATATCAAAATGGGGTTTTCACCAAATTCTAATGGTGTGTAGTTTGTCAAAAAAATATGGCTGCCACATCAGCTGATTTGAAAATCTTATCACCCAAGAATATTAGATAGTTTCAACACTCAGCAGTTAAAAACAAGGAATGGTCTTATCTTGAATTCCTGGAAATTCTTTTTGGATAGTAGAGCATCAGTCCCTTTGAGGGAGGGGCCCCAGGTGGCCGAGTGGTCTAAGGCACTCACCTTTACAGATCACTCACACGTCTCACCACTGTCCGCGTGAGTTTGAGTCTCGGCTCGACCAACATGGGTATGTGAGAAAGCTTGCCAGTAGCTTTCCATGGGTTGGTGGTTTTTCCCCCTGAGTCTCCCCAGGTTCTTCCTCCACCAAATATACTAGCTGCCATGTAATGGCTATCATGTGCTGAAAAATGGTGTTAAACCCCACAAAACCATAAAACAAACCCTTTGAGGGACTCTTGTTTATTATTCACCTATAAATGATACATAGCTCTAACTTACCATTTTCCAACAATCTGATAGTGACATCTGTATCACCAACTAGCATTTTCCGAAAAACTTGAACTACATTTTGGCAACGTTTAAAAGCATAATGAACTATCTATTAGTTGTCATACAGTTTCACATTGCATCCAAATCAGTGAAATGACTGTGCACAAAACTGATGAATTGCAGCATGAAAAATGACAGGTTTTCCTTACACACTGTACAAGTTTAATTATTTGTGTCAGCAGGTTTTTTGAGATAAAGAAAATACACGACTCCAACAAAAAAGGCTTCTAATCCCTAAATAAAACTAGACAAAATCATAAAATAGTCTTCACAAAAAAAGTTTTTGCTAACAGTTTTAATTCCCAGATCATAATTTTTTTTTCAAAACTCAAAATGATGGGTCAGACCGACTCGCACCTTGACAACAATCCTGGTCTCGATCAAGCTTGCACCAGTTTCTCTGTCTCCTCTCAGTCTCTCTATGGATGTGGACTTAATTCTTTCATTTGATTTCCTTCTTGAACTTGGTGTAGATTACATCTGTTTGATTGCAAAACTAACATTGAATTGACTGACCATCTGTTGGTATTTTATAACTTAGTATTCTTTGGCAAGGAAGGAAAGGAGAAAGTTGACCACAGTTGTCCAGGGTTATTTGTTAAAGACACCAGTATATAACTCAAGCTGGAGTTCTTTTGATGTATTTTGAGTGATGTGAATAATTCAACAACTAAAAATGTTTAATGGCTATTTAATGGGGCAATTTCAACTTCCACAGTAACTTGCTGTCTTCATCAATTAGCACACTGGCATGTCCATTTTTCATCCAATTAGGAGTCTCTTTGAATCTCTAGTCCCATAAGGGGTGTTATAGACCCTGAAATTGCGCCATATTGCTCCAGATAAATCAATAAACTTGAAAATGGAGGTGATCAACATTATCCAGGATGTTATACAATAAACTGTGTGTTTTGTTTCAAGTTAAGGTGGGTTTGGTTTGCTTTGGTTTTTATGGCACAGAAACACAAGTAGGTTATTTAGGGTCCAGGTAATTGGAGTAAAGTGCCATGTCCAAGGACACACTATCAGTGCTCATTCCAGAAATGGAATAAGTGGGTCCCAGTGGTCTGTCAGGTCAAAAAGGGGGGGGGGGTAGGAGAAAAAAAAAACAGGTTGCAAACATCCTTACCTGTTTTTTGTTTATTCAAGAAATTCAAACATATCATTATCACAGGCACTAGCATCATGGATTTATTAATTTCTGCAATAAATATTCACTTTTCCAGCACATTTGCTTTGAATCAGTTGTTGTAAAGCCAGACTAAAGCACGTTTGTCTATGATTTCCTTTTCTGCTAAAATGTTCAGGACACAGTTATTTTAGTGGACAAGGAAATTTTAGAAAATCATGCTTTAGTCTGACTGAACAAAGACTGATTCAGAGTATATAATGCTGGAAAAGTGAATATTTATTGCAGAAATCAATAAATCAACAACCTAAGTGCCTGTGATCATTATCAGCCTCTCTGTCATGAGCTGTATCTACTGGGATTTAAATTCCTCATGCTGGAGTAAAATTTAATTTTAGTCATTTGGGTCTAGATTTTTTTCCCTCTACATACCGGTATGCTATTATGGAAAAAAATTCAGCAGTGTTTTTTGCTGAAGATTTCATATTTTTATCTTCACATTTTCTATCAATGATCATTGACCATGTGCTCTCGATTAGTGCCCAAGCTAATCAAAATAATGTATTTTGGCATGTATAAAATGCACTGATGTATAATGCGCAGACTGAATTTTGACTCAGAATGAGGGAACAAAATTAGTTCTGCTACATAATGCACATGTGATATAATACATTTTAAAATCTTGACAATTTTGCTTTGTTTTTTTAGTGCAATGGTAGTTGGCCATTTTGGATAGTGCATGATCATCATTTGTTACATGTTTGAATTGTTTACAATAAACCAGTGCATGGCTGTTTCTCTGGTCTTTTATGTCAGTATGCAGCACCCGATCATGACCAATAGTTTTTTTTAATGATGTCATCAAAGAAAGAATGGAAGAAAAGTGGCAATATTGATTGTATATCTTTCCAATTTTGGGTTGGCCCATAAAAAACTTGTTTTAAGGTTTGCCTTGTTGATGGAATTCATTCAGTTGCATCAGATCCCTCAAATTCTTCTTTGTTGTCGTCACTCTCGAAAAGTCGCTACACGTTCTCATCTGTCATTCTTCTCCACTCCCTAAGAAAAGACTCTCCTACATTGGACTTCATAACAGCTCTGTTGTCATGTGCTTCTTCATAGGGAATGATGGTTAGCTTGTCTTTTACAGGGTTCGATTTTCAGACACAACTCATGTTGATACTTTGTCTATATTCGCTCAGATTCAAAATTGAACACAAGATGCTATGTGAATGTTCAGGCCCAGTATTTATACTTACTTGGACTATCATGACACCTCTGAAATATATCCTGGTGTCCAAGCTAGAATTTAGCAAGACAATGCATCATAATTATGTTTGGCACATCAAAGCTTTAGCTGACTGATCACCTTTAAAAACACCATGCAAAGTCAAATAAACATTGATCAATGTAATGAATCCAAGAAGTATCAAATACTGTGGTTTAAGATGAGAAATAAAACAAAGAACCAAGTTTATTTTCTAAAGAAAAGCAAATAAATTCCAGTTTTACCTGGATAAAGCAATGTAATTATATTTTTCGCACATCAAAGCTTTATATATTGCTGATAACCTTGAAAAGACTCCAGTGAGTCAGTGAAGCACTGATTACTGTGTAATCATGAGAAAATATAAAATACTGTGATTGAAGATGAGAAATAAAACTAAGAACCAAGTTTATTTTCCCCAAAAAAGAGTATTTGCCAATTTCATACATTAACTTCTTATTTTTTCACAATTTGTGTCAATGTTACTGTTACAGACAAACCGTAGTCATGAAAAAGATGTGCCTATGATGAGAACATGAACACTGTTTGAATTCTAAATATATTATTTGAATTCAACCATAAATAATAAAAAAAATTATTTAATGAAGAAAAAACTTAATACATCAACAGTTATCGAATATTAAACATTTACGGGTACAGTAATCATAGTTGTTCCACTGAGTACTTTGCACAGCTTTAATGAAAACATGATAAGAGTAGAACAACAAGCTACCAGTTGTATGTACATGTAGTTCCGGTTGAGACAGAAAACAAAAAGCTACACCGCGATGTGAAATGAAATGTGTTTATTACCATAAGCAATCAAAGAACAAGACTATCAAGGTTTGTAAGCATTATTTCATTTTTTAAAAAGGCTAGTAAACAATTTAGTTGCAATGTGACGGATTTTATATTTCACAAGGAATGAATGTAACTTGAGTAGGCAGTTTTGTAGTGCCTTGATCCTTTCATCAAACTGACCTGGACAAATTTCTTTTTTTTTTTTTGTAAAACATGCACTTCCACATGAAAATAAGATGTTAGGTAAAATAAGTGAACGTTATACACACTAAAATAAGGTAAGTGCTCACGCTAATAAAAATACGTACGACATGTCTGTCTGCCAATGAAATTGATCGTCTTATGCTTCTTTGGTAGGGAGTGCATTCTATTTAGTAAGCTTTTTGATGTACTTGATTCAATCAGTCTAATATCAGCTGTAACAATCTTTTATCTTTATTTTCTGGAGTCTTTTTTAATGTGCCATATAGGTGCCGTAGAGGAAACTTGCTCCAAAGATGAAAATGTAAGGGTCATTCGTGCAAGGGCGCAGCCTAAAATGAACTTTGAACCATGGTACCTGACTGTGCTTATCAGATGGTAGGATTCAGACTTGCAGCCTTTTGATTGTTAGTCTGGCACGCTAACCACTGAGCTGCCACAGGTCCAATCAGATTGTTAAGTTCAAAAGTTTCAGCACATGATGGGCTATACATGGCGGCCACTGCTCCCCAGATAGCCAATGGCAAGCTTTCTTACATACCCACATTGTCTAAGATGAGACTTTAACCCATGTAGACATAGGTGAGATGTCAGTGATCTATAAAGGCGAGCGCCTTAGACCACTCAGCCACCCAGGGCCCCACAGGCAAGATAAACTCCATTATACATTTACACATGAATATATCATTTTTTTGTAACATATTAAAAATTGTTTATATTGGAGACAGTCCAATTTAATTCAGTTTAAATTTCAATCAATGTATTGTCACAAATGCCAAAAAATAATGTATGACAAAGACACATTAGATGATACATTGGGCCTCTTTAAATAGCAGTTTAGGTCACATATCCTTGGCCAAAGAATTTTCATATTTAGGTTGACTAAAAATCTTTTCCAAGTTATCAAAGAGATGAGTACAGCAGACAAGTTACTTTGAAAAGGATCGTTTTCATTCAAGTTTGAGGACATTATTAGTTACCAAGTGTAAAAGAGATAAAATCATTCAGTTAGCCAAGGTGCTAGATGGCTAACCAGATTAGCAGCCTTATCTTTGAAACTGTAAATTGCCACCCACTCAAGCTGAATACTTCTTTCTTTGCCCTGCTTTTTTAATGTCTTTGTATATTTTTCTAGCCATTAGTAGGTTATTGTTTGTAAATCACTCAGCCAAGAACATTGGAATGTTGATCCTTAAATCAGCTGACATGTTGACCACCTGATAGGCTAGTGGAATGCAGGTGCCCCTTCTCAGCCCAGCTACTCCTCCCACCCCATTTAGCAAAAACCCACAAATCTTAGGGTGTGAAAACTACAGTACCATGGAGATGGTTTTACTGATTCATGCCATTTTGTCCTTTTTGTTTGCCCAGTGCTAATTTCCATGGCCTAAATTATGCCTCAGCTAGATAAAGGATTTGTGGGTCATTCAGGGTAGAAAAGTCTAAACATGGCCTACATGCCCAGAATGAAAATTCTCATAAAATCACAAAGTTTCATTTTTCCTCAATTTTTCCTCAATTTTGTGTCTACAGTTCAGGCATTAGGAACTAAATAATTACTTTATTGCTGGATGATGCAAGTGAAATATATTGTACATTAAATCTATTTCTCCATTATAATGTAGATGATAGGATTGATTCCCTAAGTGCCTTTAGCTGGGTGATTTACCCACCTAAATCTGCCAGTGCAACCAGCTACTTTTTGCTGCCTGTATTACTCCAGTTTGGGGAGCACCCCCAACCCCCCTTAATTTGAAGTCATGACTTACTACTAGGAAATGAATGCCCTGCTGTAGTATCAGCAGAATCACTTGCAGCATAAAATCAATGTAGTTAATGTGTTTATTGTTATTTATTTTCTTCCTGTTGCAAAGATTGTATGCTCATAAACAAATGGATCCAAAGGAACCATAGAATAATATTAACTTTAGGTTGTGGTTCAGTAGACGTCTCTTCAATCAAACAATGTAAATATGATAGTCCCACCCCCACTATCTCATAATAAACATGTCAGATGATAGCTGAATTATTCCCTCTTACTAATAGCTCAGTTGGGTTTCATTGTATATTTGGGTTTTGTGGGTTAAAAAAAGCCATTTTTTAGCATATGATGGTGGCCAGTATATTTGGAGGAGGAAGACCATGGGAAGAATCACCAACTCATGGGAAAATAGCTTGCTTACTTACCCATGTTGGCCGAGCCAAGACTCGAACCCACGTTGACATAGGTGAGATGTCAGTGATCTGTAAAGGCAAGTGCCTTATACCACTCAAATACCCATGGCTCCTCATTGTGTGTGTGTGTGTGTATACAAGTTTAAACTTGGTTTTTATCTCCATTTCCTTTCCAAAACACCATTATTTGTTTTAAAAAAAACTTTTTGTGCCTGCTATACCACAGTTTCATATATTATGCTATTCTCAATATATTGCGGTCCCATATATATCGCAGTACTCTGTATAACGCGGTTCAGTACATAACGCAGTTGGAGATGATGGACCCTGACTACCATGTTATAAGGAGGGAGAGCTATATATATATATGTACATGTATATGTAAAGAATACAAATCATATAGGGTGGATTACAGTCCTTTCATGTGCATTGGATCCAGCAAGTGATCATGTATGTCAGGGATTGATCAAGATAATTGTAAACAACTGACAACAAAGAGTGCAAAATTAGTTTTTTAACTAGCCTAAACACTTTCGACTCTCATCATTGAGTCTTTGTCAAAGGCAGTTACAAAACAGAGACAAACAAGACAAACAAGAAAACAAAAGAAAACATTTAATGTACAAAACTTTACATGAATATCGATCTAATAGAAGGATTATTTTAAAATTGTGGATATTGCGTCCTATTGGTTTGAACTCCAATCAATGTCTCTGTTATGTAATTGCCTTTCACAATGACTCAGTGAAAGACTCAGTGAGAATTGAAAGCACATAGGCTAGTTAAAAACTAGTTTTGCACTGTTTGTTGTCAGTTTTTTACAACCACACACACACATATATCTATATATATATATATATATATCTATATATATATCTATATATATATATATATATATATATATATATATATATCTATATATATATATATATATATATATATATATGCCAAGCAAACAGGATTCATGGGCTCTTATCATGTAACATTCCATAGTTCCTTTTTGGGGTCTGGCTGCATTGAGAAGTATCCCAAGAGATTAATTTTCTGATAAGATAATTTGGGATTATGCTGTGCTTTCTTGTATTTATGTCTTTGACATAATACCAAATATTATGTACAACTGTGATACAATATAGAATTCTGCTTATGTCATACCTTTGGACCCAATTTACATTTTGGATGTTTAAAAGTTAATTTGACGTTTGAAGAGAAAGTTTCATTTATTCTTAGGTAAGAATTTTTAACTTTGAGTGTATTAGGTTATTTGATGTATTAATTGTAATTTGTGTTACATATTTGAATACTTCCAGCAACTAAAACATCTTTCTGTCTCATTGTTTTGTTTATGTACACCACAGAAGTGGTAGAGCTATACAGTCTTACCCTTCTGTCTGCGAGTCTGACCTTGGTTAGGTTTTGTATCTAGGTCAGTTTACAGGCACTTTGGTGGGGCATCCTTGTTCCATGAACACATTTCAAGTCTGCATGAAATGATGAGCAATTATGGTGAGTTATATTATTTTTCTTCTTGTTATTGAGCTTGACCTTAATCCACAAGTTGAAACATGCTCTTTAGTTTGATTTGTATCGGCTATTTTGGCTCAGTAGTTAAGGCATAGGACTCCCAACCCATACTATGCATGTTCAATTCCCACCATCAGATCAGCCCAGACTGGCTATCGTAGTGTGTCCTTGGGCAATGCACTTTATTCATCTTGCCTGGGCACAATATATAACCTTCAAAGTGTTGATGTGCTGTACAACACCCAACCATACCATACCATAGTTTGATTTGTGGCTATAATGAATGTCAAAGAACAGTGGATAACTGGATAACCAATGAGTGGTTTTAAATGGAAACACTGACTTATATTTATGTCTTGTGTACTGTAGCTATTAACAGGTCATTACTTGTACTAATGGGGTATAAGTCATTTGTTGTCTACATGAATTATTGTCACATCAGCAGGGATCATAAATCATTAGTCAGTTTGGAAGCTGACCAAATAGTACATATTATTTGCCATGTACAAGAGCATCATTGTCACTCCAATTTTTGACCTGCCACCCAATATTAGATCTGACTTGGTAGTGAATATCTGCTTAGTTATTGTTACTAGACAATTAAAGAGTGTATGTACTCCAAACAATAAATGTACAACACAATAAATGCTTCACAATTCTATTAGAGAATTTTTTTTTTTGGAAGATGTTAACAGCAAGGGCAAGAGGTCATTTGAATGCTAATAGTGTCTTTCACATAGTAAGCCATTTTGATGCAAAAGTTGTTTTGGGAAAAAAGACTTTTTTTATGCTCCCATAGCTTCAGGGCATCTTGATTTAATCGTGACTGACCATCCTTCCTGAGAATTAGCGATATTGTGCAAAAACCACTCAACATAGACAAGCAAAATTTTATTTGCACATTTGTATTCATATGTAGATGACCTGACTAGGTTTTCAGCCAATTTAGGCATTTAAAAAAAAAATGTGTTTAAACATTTGTGAACTATTTTGACTTCACTTTTTTAGTTATATTTATATGCAGATGACCTGTTTAGATTTTCAGGCCATTACAAAAATTAAAAAGTTTCTTTTAGACATTTATGATCATTTTTTACTTTTGTTTAAAACTTTGCTTACTTAGTTTCTTCTGAACCCTTCAAGATAACTTGGTCAAAAATTATATCTGTCTGTCTGTCTGTCTGCCACACATCTTTGGTTACTATCTCTTGAACTTTTTGAGATATCTTCATGAAACAAAAATTGGTGTCCCGTATAAGATTCAGCATTGTTAGATTAGTACTTGAGAATTTTATTACAAATTGTCTGTCCATCCATCTGTCTGTTCATCACACATCTTCGGTTAATATCTCCTCAGCCATTTGAGATCTCTTTCTGAAGCCAGGTAGGCATCTGTATCATAATGAGTTTGTGACCCATACAGAATTTGGCTTTGTCAGATTAGTACTTTTTGCCTGGTTTGAAAAGTTTATTTACAGTTAATATATCTCTTTGACCATTTGAGGTATCATCATGAAACTTGGTATGTTCTTGTATGATGGTTAGACAGTGTCTTTTAAAAAGAATGGGCTTTGTCTGATCCACATTTTAAGAGTTATCCCCATTTTTCAAAAAAAAAAAGAAAAAAAATGTCCATCCATCTCCATCACTGATACCAGGTAATATCTTCTGAACTGTTTTAGACATTGTCATGAAACTTGGTATTCATTTGTGTCATTACATATGTCTCATACAAGATTCAGTTTTGTCAAATTTGTACTTTTCGAGCTTGTGAGTTTTCCATAAGCACTCACTCGCTGACAGATTAATTTTGATTAGAATATATGTGTCTCCATTGTGATCAGTGTTTAGAAGGTTGGTTGGGACATGACATTATCCTAAGTGTACATTTATTTATTGTAATAGGCATAAGTCTGGGGTTCTCATGTTTCCTATATGTGTTCAGTAGGAAACATGGGTAACTGTCAAGTCCTGTCATCTTGTTTCAAGTTATTATTTACAGATTAGGGATTAGGTAGGGAGCTCTTCTTTACATCTTTACTTTAAATACTAACCACAGGAATTGACTTCTGTAAGGTTGGAAGGGAACATTCTACTAATCCTCATTATTGTCAAATAGGAGGTACAGGCTAACTGTCACCTTTTGTTATTTTATTAGATAAATTTTCTAAATCAGATTTCAATTTACAGGCTTTACAGGTAAGAATATCAGCATTGTCATTTTGAGCGATGTACACTAAATGTAATTAATTGATTTTTCAACAGTAGTGTAGTAATCACTATAGTTGCCAAAAGTTTATTTGATATTGTAGAGATTTTGGGGCATCTTTTTTGTTTTTGATTTTCGTTATATAATAAATAAATTAAGATCAATTAAGAATGATAATTACAATGTATATATATTTAATAGATAAAGTTGGGATCATTTAGTCAACGAGGTTTCATTAAATCTTATTTATTGTTCAAGCATGCTGTTAGAAGGCCTCAAAATGAATCTTACCACCTGTAAATAGCTGATGCAAGTTTTTAACATGACTAATTTAAAATTTACTTAAAGCGGTCTGCTAATTTTGACTTTTTGTGACATTCATTTCTTCATGAAAACACATGATTCCCTTATTATTTCAAATCACATAAGTACATATTTATTGATTATTTATTTGATGTTAAACAACTTTACAGCCTGAATAAGGTGATGGTAAAGAACTTGGCTCACATCTCTTAGGTATTGGGTCACTCACTCTGTGCTGCCATATACAAGCATTAGTGCTTGACCATTCTTTGTATGGTCTTCAGACATATGTTGTACGAGAAAATTCAAATGTCCTTTGTGTAGAAAAAAACCCCCTAAAAATTGGATGTTGATGCCATATATTGTAAGTCTTGGACCTTGTGTAAAATGTGTGCCTAAAAATAGAATGTTGATGCTGTATGAAGTATTCTCTCATTTGAGTGCTGTTCATGACGGCCATAGAAGTGGGTGCCTTACAGACAAGTCATCTTAACTAGATATATTTTATTCATAGCATTACTATCACATAATGAAAAAGGATTAATGACCATACCTGCTGTATAAAAGGAACTGTTGTCTGCTTAGGTGCCTTATAGCGAGTGAGTACTGTACCATGAGTCCTACTTTGAAAACATGTCAACTGATAAACATGTCATCTGATCATAAATGCTCTCCTGTATTGTTGGTGTGTAGTAGCATTAGAAGAAGTTCCGGGTCTCCCACCACACCTTGCAATGCAAAACTTAATTCTGGGGTCCCCTTACAATCAAAAAAGTTATTTGATGATTTTTGACCCCCCACCCCAGTTGTGGGGGTTGCTTGGGTAGTTGCTACACCATTGTTGCTATGAAAAGGTATCATATATATGCTAATTTTGCTTCAAAAATAGATCACATTGCTCTATTTTCTATGTTACAGGTACTGATCTCAGATTACAGTGGCTGAAGTGACAAGACCAAATATGGAAAGTCCTGAGTGTGTTTCAGACAAAGAGAATCGTGATGGGAAAGAGGCAGTAAAGGGAGACAATCAGGAAAAGGATAAGGATGATCAAAGCATCCTAATTAGTCCCTACAAGAGACTCAAGTTGGGCTCACCTTTCATGAGTTCCACTATCCTGCCTTCGTTACAGCATTCAAATGCAAAACAAACTTCAGCTGCAATGTTGACTGGGGAACCTCCAGAGTGCCATGGAAATGTGGAGGGAATGTATTCTTCATTGACATACTGCAAAATGGCTTCCACAGGGTCAAGCTCAAGCTCTGCTCTCCAGCCAGATGATCTTTACCCTGGTGGTCAGAAGTTTAGTAAATCAGCTAATGGGTCCAGTGACAGTCAAGGCACTGCAGGGTCAAGCTGGTCTAAACAGATAAGCAGTGGGGGAAAGATTTCAAAAGTACTCCAGAACCAAGGTATGCTATTGTATAAATAGTCTAATAAGGTCTTTAAATGGTAAACAGGGATGGAACTGTGCAGTCAGTCATACATGGTCGAACCACTGCACTCGACTATAATTCAAAATCTATCAATCAATCAATTGTTCACTTATTTTCCTTATTGGTTGTTTCCCTTACTAATTATTCTGTACAGTGACACTCTTTTGAAGCATTTTTATGGAAGGGGATGCAACTCTGTTTTGAGCATATTTATTTCACCTCATGAAGAATGAGGTATTGTTTCATTGTACACCCTACATGCATGGATAGACATGTTTTTATGCTACCACTGCAAGAGCAAAGGGGGCATATTGTTTTGCTGCTGTCCATCCACACATCCACATGTCTCTACATCCATACATCCATTCTGAATCCATTTTTGTGCAATGGCACATACACTATTTAACTTAGAGCAGTATAGTTTCACACTTTATCATCATCATAAGTAGATGACCTGATTAGATTTTCAGGTCATTCCAATGATTTTCATTTTTTTTGTTTTGCACATTTTTAAATTTTGTGGACTTGGAGTTTTTGACATAAGTCTTGTTATTAGCACAATTGATATACCAAGCAAAATTTTGTAGACTTTTTTGCACTTGTATGTACATGACCAGATTAAATTTTCAGGTCATTACGTCATTTTTTTATATTTGTAACATACTTTTGAACATTTTGGACTTTTACTTTTACGACATAAACCTTGTTAGCATGACTTGACAAAATCCGCTTGAGGTAGACAAATGAAATTTGGTATGCAAGTTTTATGCATATATCGATGAACTGAATTGATTTTCATGCCATTATAGCAGGTTTTCAAAATTTTGTACATTTTTGCATTTTGTATAATGTTGTCCATCTGTTACCAATTTTGTTTCCACCATCAACAGTTACCAAACTATGTGGGTGGCTTGCACATCGGGTAAGGAAGAACTATCAATTTGGGGGTAAAGAACTCAAAGGTCAACGTCACTGTAACTGAAAGAAGATAAGAACTTGAGTTCTCCAGCATCTTCAGTTACCAAACTTTGTGGATGGCTTGCACTTTGAGTAAGTAAGAAGCCTATAAATTTTGGAGTTAAAAGGTCAAAGGTCATGATCACTGACACTTAAAGAATAAAAATGGTTTTCACACAATACCAATAGTTCTACATCGTATACATGGATATTTTGCACTTGGATAAGGAAGAAGTCAATAATATTTTGAGGTCAAAGGGTAAGGTCACATTGACTGATAAAATAAAAATGGTTTCCGCACAATCCCAAGGGCAGGGGTCACTGTGCCCCCCATCCTCCAGATTTGAGGGACACAGAACATTTTAGGTGGACAAAGGAAAATAATAGTACATAATGCACTAATAGTGCTGTAAAAATGAGAGATAGTCTCACTTGTTTAGACAGTTTTTCCACCTTAACTTTGTGGTCTGCACTGTACTATCATGTTTTCCTACACTTTCATTATTGCAATAAAAGTTTTATCATGTG
This sequence comes from Margaritifera margaritifera, assembly GCA_029931535.1. Lineage (NCBI taxonomy): Eukaryota > Metazoa > Mollusca > Bivalvia > Unionida > Margaritiferidae > Margaritifera > Margaritifera margaritifera. Next base: position 2,932,743 of record JAQPZY010001610.1, on the reverse strand, counting down.
CTCAAGTAAGTTTGAAAGCACTAACATGTTTGAATATCTGGTTAACCTGAAATGAGCTGCACCATGGAATTTTCCATTCAAGATCTTGCTCTCATTTAACTTGAGTGTACATTATCGACCAGCATTTATTATAATAAATACCTATGTTTTCTGAATTACTTTTCTTTCCAAAGTAACAAATGATTAATTAAATGACAAAGTGTGTATTTGCATGAATTACCTCAAAATAAATTAACTCTTCCTCACCGTAGGGTTGGTTTTAACCTTGAAAATACGTTACACTAACGACCCGTCAAATACTTTACATTTGAATTTGGACGAATACCACAAACCTTGAATGTTTTCATTGCTAGATACATTCGTCTTAGAGTTTTTATCACCTTGTGCGATTTTGGCCAATTCTAGCTCCAACAGAGACATGGATTGACATTCACTAATGAAAAGTTGTAGGTGTATTTTTCAATTATTTTTTTGACGTAAAGCGCACACACGAGGGGCGGGTGGGCAGCGCATAGGGTCAAGATTTGGGGGACATAGGACAATGCTCAATGTGCAGCACTACAATAAGATTAGTTCTACCTCACTTGGATCAAACTTTGTGGATGGCTTGCATTTGGGGTAAGGAGAAGCCTATTGATTATGGGATCAAAGGTCAAGGTTACTGCGACTGAAAGCAGAAAAATGGTTTTTGCACACAATTTTCAGTCATCTACTTAGAGGACTATTAAACACGAGGTGGGCATATAATGTATCATTGATGGTACTCTTGTTGGACTTTGATTTTGTTGCTCTGCAGCAGGGGGCATACATAATTATCATACACAAGACAAGATTCTTTTTAGCATGTTTCTGAGTTTTATTTTTCATTGTCTTAATTACTAATTACTGCTAAACAGTATGCTCTGGCCATGTTTTTGTTCAAATTAACTTTTATACTTATTTTGTACTTAATTCAATAAATTCCATCAGATTGCTTATTATGCATATTTTTTTGTATAAATATACAAATTATTAATTTCAATCAATTTTATGATATGAAATGCATAGAGAAACAGCATTTACTCATTGTCAGATTAAACTGGGATTTATTAAATATTTTTAATACAAGTTTGTAATAAATTTCACACAAATTAAAATAAAAATGCATGAGTAGATGTACTTTTTAAGTTATTAATACAGAGCTTACTGTTTGTTTTATTAAGTGTGGTACTAAAAACCCAACACAACAATACTAAGTGTATTTAGCACTGAAAGACCTTAGTGTACCATAATACAGTACTCCCTGACTACAAGGTACAGTACCTTAGTGTACCACAATACAGTACTCCCTTACTACAAGGTACCTTAGTTTAAGATGGTCCATTTTATAAGGCAGGTATGTTTGTGGATCCCCTTTCATTATTTATTAGTAATATCATGTATGAAATACCTCAGTATGAGGCATCCTCACCTAAAAAGCAATATTATGTAGGAAATACCTCAGTATGAGGCAACCTCACCTATAAAGCAATATTATGTATGAAATACCTCAATATGAGACAACCTCACCTGCAAAGCAATATTATGTATGAAATACCTCAGTATGAGGCTACCTCACCCATAAAGTAATATTATTAAATAAATACCTCAATATGAGACAACCTCACCTAATATTATGTATGAAAAGCCTCAGTATCAGGCTACCTCACCCATAAAGTAATATTATGAATGAAATACCTCAATATGAGACAACCTCACCTGTAAAGCAATAGTATGTATGAAATACCTCAATATGAGACAAACCTCACCTATAAAGCAATATTATGTATGAAATACCTCAGTATCAGGCTACCTCATCCATAAAGTAATATTATGAATGAAATACCTCTATATGAGACAACCTCACCTGTAAAGCAATATTATGTATGAAGTACCTCAATATGAGACAACCTCACCTATAAAGCAATATTATGTATGAAATACCTCAGTATCAGGCTACCTCACCCATAAAGTAACATTATGAATGAAATACCTCAATATGAGGCAACCTCACCTATAAAGCGCTCCATTGCTATGGTTCCCAAGAACAGCGTTATAGGATTATTAAGATTTTCTCAGTTGGTCATTAGATACATTTTATTTTATATTCTTATAAAAGAACTGTTTTAAATCCATCTTAAATGTCAGTTTACTTGTAATTGGCATGTTATGAAAGTTTATACTTTGCCACAAAGCAGCCACATTTCTTGCTGGATAGCCTATGTAGAATGAAACACACTTCTGTGTGTTTTGAGACATTTTCGCAAGCCATGGGCGACACAGACCTGCCAAAACTTACGATCTGACTGCAAGTCTTACTGAAATTACTCATACATTACATACAAATGGAATAATAGCAAAAAGTATGAAAATGCAATGATTGTGGTCAAATCTTGATACTGGCTTGTCCATGTTTGATATGGACCCAGGGTTCATATTAGATTCAGTGGAGTTGGTCAGGGAAATGGACCAACTTTACATTAGCACCTCAGATGCTTTAAACTGCCAAATTTTTTTCAAGCAAAACATTTGCATGACTAAAAGGAATATTCAGATTCTTGGAAAAAAGGAGGAAAGGCAACAATTACATTTATCGGACATCATGTTGTGTTCATTGTAGTATGTCTCATGGGGAGGGGGGGGGAAGAGATGATTGTTGTTGCTATGTGAAAGTGATAAAAAAAAACAATTTGCCTGATTTATCATAGAAAAGTAGTTATAAAAAAGTTAATACTTGAAGCCTACGTTTTTTGTTTGGAGTTCATTTTTAGGCTTTTTTTTATGGCACCTTCTCCATGATTACATAAATGTATAATAGAGGGTCAACAGTCATGACACATTTTAGGATCTATTCATCCTGATGGGGAGAGAAAGAGGAATGGAGGGAAAGAGAGAGAGACAGTGAGATAGAGAAGAAAAAGAAGAAAAAAAAATGAAATGGGCCTAAATATGGAAATACAGGTCTGAATAACATACATAAGGGCAGAAAGTAGTTCCAAAAGTGATATCGCTACTGTGGCGATAAAAGTGGTATCGCCACAGTGGCAATATCATTCTTCTACCACTGATATATTTCAGTATTTCATTATGAAGCACATAATAAAAAGTTTTGTTGAGAGAGTCTTTGGAGAAAAAATTGCAGAGATGCTTCCTTGTGCTTTATGGTAAATCATGTTTTAAAGTCAGAAGAAGCCCAAAAAAATACCAAAACAAAATTACTTTTTGATGCAACATTTCGTGAAAATATGAAACTGCAATATCACAATTTTGTATAAATTCTGAGGTATTGTATGCAAAATATACAAAAAGAATGTGTCTTTAATCTGTTTGATTTTTGGGTTAAAAAACTGATCTTTTTGGGGACTAATGTTGCAAGTTGCATTGTCCTTTTTGCATAATTTTGTCCCAAGTACAGTGAAAAATATCCTTAGTTATTGGTAGACAGTGGTTTGGAGGAATCTTATTGAGGGGGGATTGTGGGGGTGTAGAAATGGGGGTCATCAAAATACTACAAGTGTGTTACTACAGCTGTAATACAACATCTGAAATCCTGTAACTATTAATTAATTTAATTCTTTGATACATTTTACATACTTAAAAGTTAATTGATAGCACTTTCAGAAAAACTGTCGTTGAAACAACCAGATGCCTCTTGAGATAGGGTTGTCTGGAAAAAATTAATTTATGATTATAGAGGAATAAATCTGTCTTTATGGCCATCTCTTGTAACTGCACACAGTTTGTTTCAAAAGCTGCCAAGAAAAGAATAATGTATGGCTTGTTATACAATTGTACTAAAGCAGTACTTTGTGATAACATTTGGGAGTGGCTCAGGTTCCAGCCTGATGAAAGAGGAAACTAACCATGGACAGTAAATTGGTGATGCCAGATTTTATCATGTTTCCTGATTACTGGACAATTAGTCCAGTGTCTTGGATGGCAGAGTTATGGCCAGATTTTGAGGATAGGCATTGTCTGGGCATAATGATTTTTTCACAGATAATCTGGACAGTCATATAGTGTATAGATTCCAATGTGAGACAATGCTCTCATTCTGCAGTGTAGAATCCCATGTGAGACCATGCTCTCATTCTGCAGTGGTACACTCTTGTTGTATGGCACTCATATAAAAGCATAAATGGTTTATATTTCAAGCAAATATGATGAAATATTGATGGATAGATTAGACATGATGCACCTTTATTAAATAGATCTTAAAACTAGTACAAAACGTGTTACTTGTAGAAAAACTAAAAAAAAAAATGTACATCTGAACATGAAAACATACATTGCATTTCTTAAGTAAAGAGTACAGTTTTGAGTGAGAAAATGCTAATCCTCTCTTTGGTACAGTAATCTCATTGTATCACAAGACATTGACAGTAATAAAGTGTAGTACATTTGTCAATCACAAGACATGTACAATAAAGTGTGGTACATTTGTCAATCACAAGACATGTACAATAAAGTGTGTTACATTTGTCCATCACAAGATGTGTACAAGAATTGTGGTACGTTTATCAGTCACAAGACAGGTACAGTAAAGTGTGGTACATTTATCATTTACAAGATGTGTACAATAAAGTGTGGTACATTTGTCACTCACAAGATATGTACAATAAAGTGTAAATCACAAGACAAGTACAATAAAGTGTCGTACATTTATCAATCACAAGATGTATACAATAAAATGTAGTACATTTGTCAATCACAAGACAGGTACAGTAAAGTGTGGTACATTTATCAATCACAAAAAAAGTTCAATAAAGTGATGCACATTTATCAATCACAAGACAAGTACAATAAAGTGTGGAACCTTTGTCAATCACAAGACATACAAATGCTATGTTCAGATTGTGATTTTTGTCTCAGAAGATAGTTCATGGGAGCCATATAACCTGATACTTGGGTGGTAGGAAATTTCAGAAGATGGGAATCATACTGTATGATGATCTGTTTAATTTAGCATGAAGAATTAATGATTCCTAACTTACCATATTTCCCAGAGGTATATCATTATTACATTAACATTTCATGCCACAGGACACACAATAATTTGACACTCCATTATATAGTCATCATTGACCAGGTCTGATTTTTTACTGTTTGTACATGTTTTATATTGTGCTAATATTATAATTGTTTTATGACCCTAGTTCTGACTAGATTAGTTGCTCTTGTTAAGAATCTTGTATAAATCCTGCAGTAGATTTTATATTGATAGGTATGCCACTTCATATAGTCATAGACTGACACCATGATTGAAAACTATTTTATTGCTTTAGTCAGCATATTTGAATCTGAATAGAGGACTTTCACATTGTCAGTGTGCATTCCCAGTGTTCTTTAAGTAATGGTAAATCCCATAATAACTTTCAAGGTTTCACTCAAGGGTGTAAACCTATCATCGACTCCATTGAGAAATTGCAAGCAAGCAAGAATCAACACTTCGCAACATCTTTAGTTTACGCTTTTAACACAAATTCTTGTTACTTAAAAAAGTAAAACATATGGATCCTAAATTTATCTTGGATAAACAAGTTTTGATTTACTGAAGATATCTTTTAACCAAGACTGCTATTTATTATATCACCAGAGAATTGTCAAAGACCTAATTTTAATTATGTTGCTTTGCAGGCATTGACAAGTATATAGAACACATAAAGACAAATCAACACTAGGTTCAATAGATTAAATAAAATAAAAACATGCTGTATTGTCACAAAGTTGCCTAATGGGCAAAGAAGATAATTGTTTTATTGCTTGGTCTAATAAAAAAACAGTAAATAAAACCCCCATTCAAAAGTAACATCTTGTTTATTCTTGTAATTTTTAAATGAAATGTCCTTCTGTGAATAAATTGAAGAAGTTTTCTATTTGATCTTACAATCATACACACAAATAATATTAATTATTTTATCATCTTGTTGATTCTTATTCATGTGTAAATTCATGTTGATTCTCATTCATGTGTAATCCTAATACTCCTATTTGTCTCTCTGTGTGCATTCATTGTTTTTTTTTTTTTTTTGCTTGTTTGTTAATTTGTTCATTCATTCATTCATTCATTTGCTACACTTTTAGTTCCCACTTATCAACATCTACATCTGTTTGTTCATCCATTTTATTGTGTATTCCTTTTAATTGAAAGACGGACTGGTGAAATTTTATTATTAATTGCTGTCTAAATAATACCCATTTTGAAAAAAAAAATTGGCATAAAAAATTTGAAGGCACAAAGTTGATTACAATGATACAGACATCAAGGAAAATTGCTCAAGAGTATTAAAAAAATTTTGTGAAAAAATATTATGTTCAGTGAATTAAAGGATACTATTATTTTATGCAAATTTTGAAAAAAATATACTCTCTCTTTCTGTCACCCTTTCTTTCCCTCTCCCCCTCAACCCCCATAATAGACAGTGTTTATCTTGACCAACCATATCTTATAATTCATCATAGAAAAAATGATGTAAAGATTTAAAAAAAATTTTTTTTTAGATGAATTCAACTTAAGATAATTTCATATTAAAAATACTCTGCTTTTATGGAGGTGTTAGAATTTTTAGAAAGTTGATACAATGGTTTGACAAATGAATTCTATTTTTTCTAATATTTTATATTTAGGGATCAACATAAAATGAATTCAGTTTTCTAATATTTTATATTAGGGATAAATATAAAATTTATTGTTCTCTATGAAGATTATTATTTTAATGAAATTTATAGTAATGTTACTGATAAAGTGTTTTTTATAAATGATCAGAATGCATGGAATGCAATATGGTCAGACTTTTCGAACACATGAAATAATAGCGACAATACTGACAAGCATTCATTGCAACTTTTCTTTACAAGAAGTCGTATTGTTTATTAGATGATTTTTTCTAACATTGTTTACATCATTGACAGGAGATTAAAAATCATTTCCTTATTTCATTGAAACTATGTAAGTGAAAGCTTAAAAAAACTAGATTAAAAATATAATTTTCTTCTACTGCTTACACCATTATCTTTATCTGTTTTCAAGTTCATTTACTAAAATATATATTTCTTTCGTATGAAACATTTATTAATTTTTTTAATTTGTACACATTTCGCTTGTTCACTCAGTGGGATTCACTGGAACAATGTCCCTTTGTCAAACCACACATTATTATGCAAGAAGTGGATAGTAGCAGTTAAAGGGAGGTAAGAATGTGAAATCCTCTATTGTTTGGCTTGTGGATCAGTATCATATGATACAGTGAAGCTGGACATTGTCACAGTGGTACCTTTTTATGACTAAATTGGGGCAGAGTTAAGAAGACTAAGGGAAAATGAGGGTGGTACACATGTGCACATGGACTCGGACCAGCAAGGGGGGGGGGGGATGAGGGGCGTTACACGTGCACATGGGCTGAAACAAGCAGACTTGGGGAAAATGAAAGTTGGTACACATGTGCACATGGGCTGAGACCAGCAGACTAGGGAAAAATGAGGGGTGATACAAGTGTACATGGAATGAGACAAATAGGCTAGGGGAAAATGAGGGGTGATACAAGTGTACATGGAATGAGACAAATAGGCTAGGGGAAAATGAGGCGTGATAAACATGTTCACATGGAATGAGACAAATAGGCTAGGGGAAAATGAGGCGTGATAAACATGTTCACATGGGCTGAGACGAGCAGACTTGGGAAAAATGAGTGGTGATACATACATGCACAGGAGACTATTCATTATGAATTCCAACACAATAAAAAAAAAATCCATGTACTGTTGATGTTTCTTTCAAAAATTTCATGTATTTTATTATTCACATTGTGTTGGAATGTAAGAAAGGATTTTAAATTTATTGCCTAGAATATCCAATTTACTTCCTTCCAAAGATCAGATGGTGAAAGGTTGTTCCCAGGAAATATTGTTATAAAAAAAAAAAATACAGAATGAACTTCTCTTTGCATCCATTCCAGTTCTCCATAAAGTTTACCTGTTCATATATTGTTTAGTAATTAATCTAAAATTGTCTTGGAAGTTATTTAAATAAGATTACATGCAGGCAGTTCTGTATCTTCCGAATTATGAGTTTTTGCTACATGTCTGCTAGCAGTTTCTTGTATCTTTTCTTAATCAGGAACATATATTTCCAAAATAGCTGAATAATATAATACATTCTGCCATATTGAGTTCATCTTTGCCCCAGTAGCACTTTTCCTATAAATGACTCGACTAAAAAATGCTTACTCAGTCAACAGCGCCATACATAGCCTATTGAGATGTTTTGCTCCCATTTCCAAAGTTCATAACTACAAAAAGAATGCTAAAAATAATATTGCATGCATCTCAAAATAGAGATTCCAGATTTTACAAGTTGTAATTTGTACCATGTATTCAATTAAGGTGTCTCCATTGTAAAGAGCACCTGCTTTTGGTAAGTGATTTTCTCAGCAGCACAAAAGGTGAAACCGCCCACCTTTATGTTGTATTGCTGCCTGGACCCTGATCACTTGGGTACAAATGCTTTACATGTCCCTATCAATTAGATATGTCCAAAGAAAAATTGATCATGCAGTCTTTATAGTTGGGATGCTTTATTTGCAGTACCTGATAGGTGTGCTTGTCAATTGAAATGAACAGGTTAATTATGTTTTAAATGAAGGTTGGAATTCAATAAAATGAATATGATAGAGATTATTTACAGTACAGCACTCTAATATTAGAAGTCTGTAAAGAATAGGGTACCATGCCACAAAGTTGTAGATTGTCCCAAGTACAGACTTTGAACTAACCCTCAAATTAAAAAAAAAAAAATCATTGTTCAATTACTCTAGAACGGGCTGACCACGTCTATGAATTAGTCTGGATTATAGAGATTTTTTTGGCCATAAATACAAATATATAGATAGACAATGCAAAAATACAGGTATTTTTTTTCATCACTGAAATTTACACCTTTAAACATACCATTTGTTTCTAATTCCTGCATTTGCTGTTAATTTTATATTCAGAATGTTGCTAGTATTTATTAATATTGCAAGCTAGAGTGGTGGACTGCAGAACATTTTTGAAAATGATTGATTACCTGGATTGTTTTATGACACTTCTTCCGATTTCATTAGTAATATATATAATTGCCATATCCAGGTTCATTCTAGGATTCATGGACAAGGGGCCAGTGTTCTCTCTATATTTTATGAAGGGGCCAGATTAGACTTTGATGGGGAAATATTTCACGTGATTTCTGTTTCTTTTATTTAAATATCAAAATACGCATAATGGGTGGTAGGGTAGGAGAAATTTCACTCTGTGCAATATTAAAATATTAAATGTAAATAAAGTAATATTACAAATTCAGACTTGAATTGGGTAAGGTCTTTTTGTGATATCATCTGCACACTTCCATTATCCATAAGAAGAAATGCTTTTTTTTTTGCAATTAGTGAAGGTCACATGCACTTATTTTTGTTCATGTGCTTATTGACAGGGAAATGTGTCATGATACAATTATGTTTTTAATCAAGTTTTTATATTAACAGTTATCAAAATTTCAGATTTAACACCCTTAAAGGGACTCTTTCAGAGACAAGTGACTAATAAGTGATACAAATACCTTCTAACAGAAAGTATACCAAAGTGAACCATAGTACTAGACTTACTTGTAGCCAAGTTGTAGGAAAAATTAACTTTAATTTAATTTAGTAAAAATATAAATATTAAAATGGTGTCCTGTGTCTTATTTTTCAAAGTAAAACTAAAAACAATGAATTGTATCCTTGTATTGCATGAGCTTTAACCTGGAATGTTTACATAAACTAGACTCGAGAAAACTGTTGATCTAACACTGCTAAATTGGGATACAGTATGTCTAGAACGTGTGTGGGTTAAAAGCCAGGAAAATCTGTACATCATAAACCATGGATATTAGGGATACTACCGATGTAAACTTAGTTGGCATGTGTAAGCATGAATGTATAAAAAATGTAAGATACATATCACTGTTCATAAGTCCATAAAAAAATGTATCATGATACATATCATTGTTGATAAGCATATATAAAAATGTATTGTGATACATATCACTGTTGATAAATGCATACAAATGTATCATCATACATATCACTGTTGATGAGCACATAGAAAATGTATCATGATACATATCACTGTTGATAAGCTCATAAAAATGTATCATGATGCATATCACTGTTTATAAGCACATATAAAATGTATCATGATACATATCACTGTTGATAAGCACATATCAAAATGTATCATGATACTTAATCACTGTTGATAAGCACATAAAAAATAAGCACGTACAATCTTCATTGTTTTAAAAAATAAGCTTATATGCATATTGCCCTGAGTTTATATGCATATTGCCCTGAGTTGACAGTACAGTACTCATTATAAAGCTATCCATGGGAGCCAGATGTAGATGTTGTATAATTTTACTACTACTTGATGAAATTGGGTCTATGACCATAATCGCCTTAAAACAGGAACCATGTTATAATCAAGTGCCTTATAGTGAGGGAGTGCTGTATTTCAATAAAGTTTTGTCCATCATATGGAAAACATTCCATAAGCCCATCATATGGAAAACATTCCATAAGCCCATCATATGCAAAACATTCCATAAGCCCATCATATGCAAAACATTCCATAAGTCCATCATATGCAAAACATTCCATAAGCCCATCATATGCAATACATTCCATAAGCCCATCATATGCAATAAATTCCATAAGCCCCATCATATGCAAACATTCCATAAGCCCATCATATGCAAAACATTCCATAAGCCCATCATATGCAATACATTCCATAAGCCCATCATATGCAATACATTCCATAAACCCCATCATATGCAAACATTCCATAAGCCCATCATATGCAAAACATTCCATAAGCCCATTAGAATAATACAAGAGTAAGATGTACTTGTTGATTTATTACAAAGTTTTTTTTGCCAAAGTTTAGATATAGCTAATTAATAAATTCTTGCACATTTATATTTATTAGATCCCTTTAACATGGACTGTTGTCACTTGTATTCTTTTAATGAATGGTGTCAGACAAGACATGACTAATCTCCATTCCCAGAATAAGGTGCTTGACCAATGGTCATTTTCTATGGGTTGGTTAATAGCTTCAGAGAGTTGCTAATTAAACAAAGAGTATGTCATTTAATTTCTCCATTTTATCATTAATTAAGTACAGTATTACATTTATTAAACAGTGGTTCCAGACAGTTTGAGGTCCTAGGGGACAGGGCTAACCCTTAATTAGTACCAGACCAGTGCTTATAGATGGAGTTCCTGCTGTTAAAGTTAGACCTTGTCCAATGGATTGCTAATGGTTGACTGGCCAGGGGTCACTCAGTTGTCCATCTTCCTAGTCTAATGATTGCTAGCCATATTTTCCTTCTGCCTGTCCTTTCACCATGCAATCATTATTTTTTGTTTGGGAAATTTTGTCAACTTTTCAAGAGACTTAGTGTCAAAGATATTTTACGGCTGTTAATTTGAGGAGCAGAATGTGACAGATCATGGTGAAAGAAGCTAAAGCATGTTCACAGGTGCTTGGTGGACATGTATGTTGTGGGGTTTACTTTCAATGGATGGGAAACCTGTTGAACAAAAAGCCCTGTAGCTTGTTTAAACAGCACTCCAGCTAGATTGAAAGAGAGGGGTGCCCTCTAGCCTCTGTCTCAAACCATCTCTGCCTTTTACCACCAATGAAAAATAGCTTTGTTTCTGGCTACCTCAGACCAACCTATTTTTGCCCTGCTAACCCTAGACATTCATCTGATCAAAAAAAGAAAGAAAATAAAACGAAAAATATTCCGGTTTTCTGAATGTTGTGTGTGACTAGTGTTACGACTCTAGGTCTTAAAATAATGTAACAGAAAGAAAGCGAAACCAGCAATGTAAGTAAAATCAACAAGCAATTTATTTCTAGACAGTTAAAGTGAAAATTCAAGACACTTACTGTAACGTGAATTTAAATTCAAATAATCCAATAATCCTAAGTGTCCTAATCACAAGTCCTAAATATAGAATATTCTGAATGAATTCCAGTAGCCTTGAATGCCCTGATGTGTCAGTAGTCTTGAATGTTATGATGTGTCCATAGTCTTGAATGTCCTGATATGCCTGAATGATGTAAGCCAGAATACCTTTGAATGAATTCACATTAATCCCAAAGTCCAGTATTAATCCAATATGAGAATGAGCACTTTTAGAACTTCTCTGAATTTGCTCTGATTTTCACAACTGTAACATCTGATTACTAAAATAAATTCCTTAATAGACTGATCTTAATAACATGAAGTTTAGTATAGGAATGAAATCTTGTTTACCAAACCTGTATAAAGATAAGTCACCTGACAGAATATTCTAGAATATGAGTAACTCTAATGGAAAATCGCTGTGTATACCTGACTTATCTCATATCAAGAGATGGAAAATTCCAATCTAATTGTTAAATGCTATGTAAACAAGACTGACCTTGAACTCAAATGCAGTAAATATGTTGTTTACAAAATGACAAAGTACAACTTACCTCATGGACACATATTACAAATTCAGTATACATAACACCAGTCCAAATTTCATTTTATTTGTAGGTAACAATATTAGATGTACAACTTATTAAGATACTTACTGTTTCTCCAAATATTTGATAGCCCCTACTGGACATAAACTAGAAAGCATGATTCAGTAATGGTAACCTTTGTGCGCTGTTCACTAATCGTGGTCAGCTTCAAATTTATAGCAAGTTATATCAGACAAATAAAATTAAGTAATTATATTGAGAGTACATATCTAACTATCATATAACATCATGTTGTGTGTAATGCTGACATGGTCTTTTGTCAAAGAAATAAACAGTGCTTCACTTCTGCCAAATGGAAGGGGAAAAATGAGTAAGAAAATGTTACTCGAACTAACTGACCAACCCAGTTTTTTTTCAGGATTAAACGAGAAACATTATGTTTTTTTAGGCCTAACTAAAATAGCTGTTTAAGGCTGTGTCATTCTGTATACTTAGGTTCCTTCATTTTTATGTACCACCACAAATTGCAAAAGGCATATAATGTTGCCCTTGTCCATCCATCTCTGTCCATTTATATGTACATTTACTAACTAATTCTTCCATGATTAGCTCATGATTGATGATAAGGCTATTTCCCACATCTGTTAAATTTTTGGTGATGGTGATGTAGGGGAAAATGTAAAATCCTGACAACTTGTGTTGAATAAAAAAAATTTGAGGTGATTTTTATTTAAGAAAACTTTTTCTTCTTATAAGCATACCCCCTCCCCCCAATTAAACAAAAAATATGTAAAAGCTTAGGTTGACCACTTGGATTCTTTAGGGAAATACTTTACATCCCACCTTGTCCCACATTGGTAAAGTTTATCTTAAGGTCTGTTGTTCCTGCATTGTTGTCTAAGGGGTGGAGTCATGTATAATAAACACATCTCCAGCTCATATTCATTTTGAACCACATGTCAGTATAATCAAGTAATCATTTTTATTAAACAATATAAAATATGAAGCATGCTGTCTCCATTATCATAAAAAAATGCCCCGATTTTGTATTGTGTCTCTCCCTTCTAACCCAAGAACTTCATAGCTGTAGCACAGATTGGGTATGTAAATATTTGAAAAATTCATAAATCAGCAATATGCTTGAAAATTGTCTACTTTCCTGGTGGTTGGTCAGTTCTAAAACCTCAGTTTATGGTCCATAATTATCATTTCCACAGAACTCATTTATACTGATAATGATTTTTACTGACAATTGTTGGAATCTTTGAAAGAGATGGGCTATTTGACAAAGACTGTGACTAATTGATAAGAAAATGACTTATTGGATGAGAAAAACCTAGAGTGAGGAATTTCTATTAGACACTAAAACTGTTTTACAAGCATGGAAAACTAATTCTTCATTCTTGACTGCTAGTTATTGGCTGGTCTAACACAGAAAATTAAAATATCACTGAACTTGTAATTATGCACATAAATCATTGACCATAGATTCTGAATGCCTGTCAGTTCCATTAAAACGATTCTTTCTGCAAATTTCATCAAGGGTTTCCTCATTACCAGTTAAGTGTTTCCTGGTTACCAATTAAGACACAAGCATTAAGATGTAGATTTATAGTTACTATATTTACTCGTGTATAATTCGGGTCCAAATGCAAACAACATAGACACTGATCTGCCATCGCATAATGTTCCGGCAGATCAGGGTCTATGTTGTTTGTTCTACTGATTAATCCTTACAAACCGCATAGAGCCAGATCTGCCGGTGCATTATGCTACAGCTGATCTGGGTCTATGCAGTTTGCAGTTGGTATCGGCTCATGCGCGAGTATATACGGTAGGACATGTTTCCATCATTCTGTAAATTGCATTTTTATATTTTTACAGAATCTTTTTAGCACGGTAGATTATCAACATAAATTTTTAACGAATTTACCGATGGATATACATGTAAATTTTAGGTAATGGTTTTGTAAACATGTACACAATGATAGGGGATTATCAAACCATAAGTAATAGGAATCTCTACCATTGCCCTTTGTCACTCAAACTATAACATATACCAATATCTATGGACCACTGACCAATGGCCGGCAAAGGTGTGAACATCATGGGATTTACAGGTAGGTGCACTGGCAGTTTAGGGACTTTCAAGCCTAATGTCCTTTACCTATCCCACTGTCACTGTATATTACATACAAATTCAGATCATCATAATTTAAACATTTTCAGCCTTATTTCATTAAATTTTCAGTATGCACCTAAAACTGAACACTAATTCACATGGGGTAAGTGTCGACATAAATTACTCTGATTTTATATGATGCGCTATGCTAATGAGTAGGCGTGGATATCTATGCTATGTCAACAGGTCTGTTGATTCAGTATAAACAAAGCATCAAAGTTTTATTTTAAGCAGGTCCATCGTCTTACTAGTTAGAAATCATATGTGTAAAAAAGGCATTCATGAAATGGTTGCTGCTAAACTCCATCTTTGGTTTTAAATAACATGCTGTCCATCTGGATTGTTACCATCCATCTGGGTTGTTACCGTCTATCTGGGTTGTTACTGTCAATCTGGGTTGTCTTTGGTGTTTTTTCATTTATATTGTGATCTTTTCATTGCATAATTTGTATGTAAATAAAGATTTCATGAAATTATTTTCCTTGCTAAATTTGCTAATTTAATGCTTGTGGCTAAAGTATTTAGTCATCCTTCTCCTTATGTACTGTAGATGACCAATCGGACATTTCTTACATGTCATTGTTTTCTTTTTCACAGCTAAGATTTTATCACATGGCTTCCACTATAGTGTTATTTAGGTTAATAAACCCATATCCTAATTTTTATATACTGTATGTAACATATAATAACACATCATGATGTTCAAAATGTCATGACATGTAAGGAAATTAATTTTATGACCGAGTAATCAGAATGTATTTATGATCGAGTAAACAGAATTTATTTCTGAGTCATTTCACTACAGTATTTAGTTTCATCAAATAAAATCAGCATTCTTTATCATGTGATAAATATAATGTTGCATTTTTGCTCATTCTAAATAGAATTTATGAAACTCTTATTTGCTTGCTAAGGCACGCAAGAGATATAAATTATTTGACTTGTTTCATAAATTTAGCTCGAAATTTGCACTCCTGTAAGATCATCCATAAATTTGACATTCTGTCAATACACTCAAGAATCTGTAAAGAAATTGTCTCAGTTTTGACCAGTAATACTTAAGGTAACAACCCTCAGCTGTGTTAATATTTGAGTGCATAAAACTTGACCACTTCTTGAAGAAATAGTCTGTCTATTAATTTAGTAGCATGATTGTGTGAAAAGATTTATTATGAGAGTTACTTTTATTTAATAGATTGGTTCCTTGACTTGTTGGACAATATGGTGTCATCTGTGTGTAATATTTTAAACAAGTCCAGAATGGTTGCTGAAGCAGCCTTGCTATCATTATGTAACCATATCATAATGGAAATGTTGTAGCAATTAAACCTTGACATTGTCTGTCAGCAGGTGCTTGATAAGGCCATGTTTAAGCCTCTCTTACATGACAACTGGGGATTATCCCTTGATGCTTATCTGAATGTGTTACACAACTTCCTCCAAAAGAAACACAAACACAGAATTGAAGCCATTGCTAGTGATATTGATGGTAATTATTTCAAATTGGTGGGCTGAAGATTCTGGCAAGTTGCTGGGTGAAATCTGATATGAACTACAGTTTCATGTAACAATTACACATTATAGTTGGGATTGTTTTCTCATTCACACAGTTATCATCTTCTTCTATTTCTTTAGAGCACTAATCAGGCACTATGTAAAGCATTCATTGTTGGTCATAATTAATTGATTAAGGAATGGAGAAAGATGCCAAATTACTAATTAATTGAAATAATTAGAATCTCAAGCTTACTTGGAGCAGTTATGATGTAAATTTATCAGTGTAATCATAGCATTTGCTTGCTTCATCTCTGTACACTACTGACGACTGTCCATCTACAGTGAAACCTGTCTATAAAGGACACTGGTGACTAGAAGTTTCACCAGTATTATAGCAAGGCCTTTATGTGGAAGTGTCTGCATGGGCAGGTTTCATTAGTATTATAGCAAGGCCTTTATATGCAAGTGTCTGCATGGGTAGGTTTCACCAGCATTGTGGCTAGACATATCCACAGATGCATATGTGTAACATGTAAAAATCGAAATGCCGTGTTTTAAAATTGGGGCGGTATCCCCCCCCCCCCTTTTTTAATTTAAAATATTTTGTATATTGCTTGGCTAGGCATGTGGGATTCATTGTACATGTTATTGCCTGTGGTTTTCAAAGGTTGCTTATTAGAAAAGAAAAGATGTACATTCAGCTATTTGAATTTCACTCAATACATTTCTGGTTAAAACTACGGGAGATAAAAAAGACTTCTTTTAAAACACATTAATTTTGTCTGGAAAATAGATGTACAATTCATACAGTAGTCACATTTTGTGTCTTATTGTCTGTCTTTTCACAGATTTCTTCAATCCAGAATAATTCAGCAAACCATTAAAAAAAATTTGTATTAATATTTGTGGGTGTATATTTTTATGTCACAAATTTAGCATAAAGGTGTCATATACCTCAAGGGGATTCCTTAATTGGAAAGAGCAGTAGGCTTCTCAAAAAAGGTGTGAAATTTGACAGGTATGCCTCGTGTACCTTGGACAGTACTGTTCATCACTAAGAAAATGGTGTCAATGTTGGAGCAATAGGCCCTTAAACAAAGATGTGAAATTTGACAGGTATGCCTCGTGTACCATGGACAGTACTGTTCATCACTAAGAAAATGGTGTTAATGCTGGAGCAATAGGTCCTTAAACAAAGGTGTGAAATTTGACAGGTATGTCTTGTGTACCATGGACGGTACTGTTCATCCCTTTGAAAATTATGTCAATGTTGAAGCAATAGGCCCCTTAACAAATGTATGTGAAATGTGTAACATTGGACAATATTGTTTGTCACAATGAAGGTTGTGTCAATGCTGGAGCAATAGGCCCCTCAACAAATGTGTGAAATGTGTAACATTAGAAAATATTGTTTGTTACTATGAAGACTGTGTCAGTGCTGTGAGAAATTTGACAGGCATGCCTTGTGTATCTTAGACAATATATAATGTCAAACTACAGGTATTTGCAAAGCACAGTTGTACTTTTCACATTTGTATGTAGTTCAAGTTTGGCACTGTTAATTAGTTACACTAACCCCTCATTTTAGCACAGTGTGGTGATGGCTGCGAGGATTGAATCTCACGCCGATGGTCATACATCGTGGCCAGCTTTGTAAAGATAACTCTCTGGACCTTAATTGTGAGACTTGACACCTCTGTCTATTTGTACACCTGAAATTACACTTGACCACACCTTTCCCAGGTGACCACCTCTCTTGGATATAAATCAGGGTATAGTTCTTGTAAATCACACAAAAATCCCATAGGGATTCTGGTTCACATTTCTTGGCCCAAATCATGTGATCCTTTTCTGTGCAAGATTTTGAAAGTTTCATTCAAGAAAAGAAAAAGAAAAAACAAATTGAATATCTTTAAGTGGACTATAGTTTAGTCTTTTTGTACATATACCAGATATATATTTGTCACACCTGTTAGTAGTTAATTTTGGGTTGGACTGTAACTTTCTAAAGCATTGAAATGTTAGGTTGCTCTGGTATCCAAAGGGTTAGATTGTTAATTATAATTGAACCAGCATTGACCCAGGTGAGGAGGATACTTAATTAACTGAATATACAGTAGATCATGGATTTAACTGACACTTTAGGACATGGAATCTAATTTTTTGACATTCTTCAAGGTCACATTTGGAACTTGTCTGGGCAAAAATTTAGCATTATTGTTTTTAAAAAGAAATAGGTAAGTTTTTCTTCCTTCAGGTGATAAATAGTTAATTGTGTTATTTTATTTCCTAAATAAAGAGCTGATTCAAAGAAAAAAAAGCAAAATGCCTCGAGACATATTTAAAAATAAAGGGGTCAAGACAGCAATATGCACAGATTTGACTTTCTTGTTTGGGTCTCATTTTATTAGTGGTTGATTCAGAGTGGGGTGGAAGGAGGAGAGGGAAAAGTACATGTATTTACTTTTTAGTTTAAAATAGTGCATCTTTTTAGTCAAATACTAAAAATGTTGGCCATTTGAGAAAAAAAAGACCACTCACTTCTTTTTTTAAAAAAAACCAGTAGGAAAAATCTTTGCTCCATCTTGGAAGTACATGTTTATAGACATCCTCAGATGTTTTAAAATGAAAACTAAAATCTAAATCACAGATTTTTCATTTGCATAAAATTGTCACAGGTTTAGTGAGCCCAGTAAAGTATATTTAACTATATGAGTGTACATAGTGATCCCAGTAAAGTATATTTGACTATATGAGTGTACCATGTCCAGCATACATAGTGATCCCAGTAAATTATATTTAACTATATGAGTGTACCATGTCCAACGTACATTGTTATCCCAGTAAAGTATATTTAACTATATGAGTGTACCATGTCCAGCATACATAGTGATACCAGTAAAATATATTTAACTATATGAGTGTACCATGTCCAACGTACATAGTGACTATAATTACCATCTTTACCCAGTATTTTCAGATTCCAAAAAAAGTAATTATCTTTCTTGATGTCCAAAAACTTCGGGAAAAAGAAAATAATTCCCAATGAAAACTGTCAGATTGGGGTGGAGCAAGATTGACCATTAGTTATGTTTATGGAATTGGCAGAAAAAGAGTTATGTCTGCAAATATAGATACTATGAAATCAGAATCTTCGTTGTCCATAGCTAAATTGCTTTTGACATCTTTTATGTAAATTCTTTTGTTTCCAAAGAAGAAAATACCTGCATAAATTTTTTAAAAAAAACGGCAGTTGGTCAGTGCCAGTGGATTAAGAACCAGTATGGCGTTTTCAGAACTGCCATGTTTGATTATCTCATTGGGCATAAGATTAAACTGTTTTAGATTAATCGGTAAATTGAATCGAGACTGTCAAGGACTACTGAAGCCTTCATACAAAATAATCTGACAAATATTGCTATTTTTATTTATATATTTTTTATTAGAGCCCTGAGAATGTCCCACAATTATGTACACTGCTATTTTCATACAGACTGAACAATTAGCCAATCAGCGCTTGCACTGTAACGGACCATTGATGAAGTGGCACGTGGTATCAACACGAGGTGCAAGTGTGTTATTATTATAAGTCAGCCCTCATGCTAGGTTGGTTGGTATTTAGCAGGGTGAACATTATTTATGTTTGAGCATCATGGTCTCTCTCGCTGTCACTCTTGACTCGTACAAAAGAAACAGTTTTTATTGACAAATATATAAGACTAAAGTCATTTACCTAAAAGGAGAAGTAATATAGTAACTTGACTGATTAGAATGGGATTTTAAAAATTCCCAATGTCAGGTATATGTAAAGATAAATGCCACATGATTTTCATAATCTAATAGAAGAAGATGTTTTTCTTTGATTCACAATATATGTATCTATTAGATAAAGGGGCAAATTAAGCATAATCTTTTTACAAGACATTTTACAATTTAAATGTGGCATTGAGGATATGACTTAACATGGACAGACCATCTTAACTAGTGATTATGTGGCTTACATAGGATGGATTCAAATAATTTTCAACATTTTTAAGTTTACCCATTTCGTCAGTTTATCCTTTCTGTTTTTTTAATGTTAAAATCTTTTTCTCTGGGGAAACAATTCCAAACAGAATTTCTTACTGCAACTGATGCAATTCTTTCTCATTATTATTGTTTATTATCCCTTTCAATTAACTTGAAAATAATTATATATAGTATAAAACTTGGTAGGCCTTAATTTTCAGACATTTTCCCACAAGATAATTATGTGAAACTACGTTTCATAATCTCAAAATTTTAATTATTAGTAGACTTTTTATAAGCAGAGTACCTCACCATTGTTTTTGATTTTCAGGTACACA
Organism: Margaritifera margaritifera; assembly: GCA_029931535.1. NCBI lineage: Eukaryota > Metazoa > Mollusca > Bivalvia > Unionida > Margaritiferidae > Margaritifera > Margaritifera margaritifera. The sequence goes on along the minus strand of JAQPZY010001610.1, from coordinate 2,912,160 downwards.
GTGAAATATTAAATTAAATTAAATTAAATCTGTTTCTTAATACAAACTGCAACTGATCTTATTTGGGATGTCAGAAAATGAGGGTAAAATAGAATTTTTTTGCCATGACTGTCTGAAAACTTAGGTGTCCAAAGACTTGAGGAAAAAATGGTAATTTGTGAAAATTAAATATCAAGTAATTCACACAAATTTTATGTTGTAAATGTACTGAACTATGACTCTACAGTTACATAAATTTGGATGATATTAAAATATTATGATTTACAAAAACTTTCGTTTACATAATGATGATGGTAAATAGTGATACATCTTTTTATATGCCCACAAAAAATGAAAGATTCAGCTCTAATCCAAGGTGACAACACCTATTTTTTATTCATGATATAGTGGCCACATCAGCTCAGTGATAGATACATGAATCAGCACTTGGAAATAAGGTGACAGCTGTTGTGATGTCCGTTATGCCATTCCAGATATTTCATTGTAAACATTGTTACAAACACATCAGGTTTATTGCTTAAATTCTTGTATTGAAACTTGCAACAGTGACACCTTTGAAAAATGTTTTTCCACCCTTTTGAAATTGAAAATCGCAATATCCACAGAGAGAGGGAAAGGAATGCTTGAAAGAAAAATAAGTTTTGATTCAGTCTGGTGTAAAAATCAGTGTGCATTACCCTTGCTGAGTAACTAATATGTTCTGTCCATCACTAATTAATCTCTGTCCCTGGTCTGGTCAGATTCTCCCTGGGAGAGTTTTCTTTCCAGCACTCAGAGGTGTTGGGGTCAGGCATGAAAATTGGCTATGATTTACTAAGGGTTAGTTTGACATCCCAGCTGGGGGTCTGTATCAGCTACCTTGCCAGATATTGTGATGGTCCTTATCTGATGGTTCTAGCAGGCCAATGTTAGTTCTGGTCTGAGAGACTGACCAGTGGTCAGGAGAGAACCAGTGGTTGCTGCAGGAAATGCTGCAGTGATAGCTAATGATTGTGAACAAGATTATGATAGAAGGTACAAAGATTTACAATGCTAGATGATGGGAGAGTGAACAGTCCAATAAACCCCATAAAGCTGTTAACACAGGAAAAAGCTTGTTCAGTTACTGTGAACTATCAAGGAACTTTTTTATGGCTGATTTTGTAAGGTTCAGACACTTTCTGGGACTTCTTTTTCTTTCAGTTGCTGTGAACTAACTTGTTCATAGATTTTCGATTGCAGATAATTTCTGTGTATGGACACAGTGGAAAATCTCTAATTTGACTTGTACAGATCAGTAAACAGTAGATTCATTTCAATCAAATATAATAGGATTAGACTGTGTTTAATTTCCTGGCCAGCTATGAAAAGGATGCGGGATCATGACGATCGTGTTGACATGATGTACAATTTGGAGAGGACTTCTAGTTCAGAAAACACTAGTAGTTCAATGCTTCTAGCAGGTATGTACATACATGAATTTGTTAGGTATGCTTTATAGTTGTCAAGGAATTATGCTTTATAGTTGTCAAGGAGGTATTAGAAGTTAACAAGTTTCTTAAAGCATTTAAATCATTTCATTTTGTTATGGTTTCATATATAGTTCCAACAGGTCTTACATAACAATTAACCTAAATTACTGCTCTGACAGGGTTTTCACTGTAATTAAATTAAATTACTGCTCCAACAGGTTTTGCACTATAATTAACTTAAATTACCACTCCAACAGGTTTTACACTGAAATTAACAAAATTTTTGGTTAAGAATCTAAAAGAATTCATGTTGTATAGTGTAATTAGTAATAATTGTTAAAGAGAAAAAAAGCATATATATGAAAACATTGATTTTAAAAAAAAGGTATCATTATACTTTATTTGATCTGTTAAAGTATATTTTATTTAGGAATCTGAAAATTGGTCTTAATTGATCGTTAGTTCTAAGTTTTGACAAAAAGAAAATGCTATAAACAGTGAATATTTTTATAAAAAAAGGTTTAATATAAGGTCATTCTGGGTTTTTTTTTTTTTACTTGTAAACCCAGCGTTTATTGCATTAAAGTTGTAGATATGTGCTGAATTTTGTAATCAGCATATTATTTTACGCTTATTGTCATTGTAAAAAAACAAAAATAGGCTGTTTGGTATTCATAATTAATTTGAGGCAGTAAATGGAGATAATCAAATTGTTTTGTATAATGTGAGCACACATTGTTTCTAGTATAAGATATATTTAACTAGTATTAGACCATTTAGTTAATTTGTTTGAATCTGGTTTGAATTAATGAGGTTTCCATGAAACATTAATATTAAGAGCTGGTTTTCCTTACATGCTAGTTTCAGATGTAAGTGATATATGATGCCTTTTATGATTCAATATGGTTCTTATATTCATATCCTCATGTTAAAACATGTCACAACAGTGTTAAAAGCAGTTTATCTTACTGTTGCTAATTTGTGGGATTTCCTACAGGCAATATTTGCTTAAGTTGTGCCTCAGATGTTAATGTCTCTAACTAGAGTGACAGCTGTTTTTGATTCAGTTTGAATTATGTCCCAGTTTCTTGAGATTGAAGAAGAAAAAGTCTTAAAGAATTCATTTAAAGCTTTGGTGTAGAAGTTTGTTAATGCCTTTGATGATTGCCTGGGAATAGAGATTTGAATCATGTTAATTAATGGTATTTTCTACTTGCCTTGAATGGTATGGAGTTGGGGAAATGCATTCCTAGATGTTAATAGCTGCACACACTGTATGAATATGTAACAGTTGCAGACATGAGGTCCATGATCTAATGAATTCCCATTACATAGCGCTCATATTAGGAGGAATGAACTTTGCTTTACACACACCTGGGCTAGAAAATCACTTGTCCATCAAAATAAGACAAGTTGAAAATTTGGTTTGGCAAGTAAAATATTTTTTCACTTGCCAAATACTAAAATGTCACAGACATTTTTATTTTAAACCAGTAGAGACTTTTAGGATTTGCCCAGCCTTGGTGTGAAAACAAATGTTATTCAAAACACTGTCTTGCCTGTAAGAGCAAAACCCAGGTGTACAGCAATATATGTGTGTGTGTGTGTGTGTGTGTGGTCTGTGACTCTATAAAGCGTCCCATTGGCCATAAAATTTACATTTTATGTATTTGGAAAATCTTTCCTGAATAAAATGCAGTTTATTTCATGCAAATATCACGATTGTTAATCAAGATACAACTGTTTGAATACTTAATACTACAATGATTTGACGTAAAAAATTCCTTTATATGAAGTTGTTTTTTTTTTTTTAGATGACATATTGTCGAAAGGGACATTTTCTTGGCTAATATATATATATATATATATATATATATATATATATATATATATATATATATATATATATATATGTATATATATATATATATATATATATATATATATATATATGTATGTATATATATATATATATGTATATATATATCCTACAGGTGGCTCATGCAAGCTTAATGTCGACATAAAGCAATAGCCTCAAGGAAGAAAAATCATACAGAGTGACAAAAGTTCCTCAGATTACTCTTATGACCTATTCTGACACCGGACCCTGTCTATGATACTATAAAAGAGACAAGATAAAATAACTTCCAAACACTGCGTTCACCTAACCGTTGATCTTGGGCTGCTATTCCTGTCCATACCATTTAGATTTATAAAAAATAAAGTAAATAATGACTCTACTCAAATTTTTTATTTAATTGCTAAAAATGTAATTAGTAACTTCTGAGCCAATTATCTTATGCCCCAAGTTATGTGTTATCTCTTTTATAGTATGATAGACAGGGTCCAGTGTCAGAGCAGGTCATAGGAGTAATCTGAGGAACTTTTGTCACTCAGTATGATTTTTCTTTCTTCAGGCTATTGCTTTTTGTCAACATTAAACTTGCATAGGCCACCCACCTGCGTAGGATCCTAGTGAGCAGCAAATTCATAACTGGGATCCACATAGAACTGACAGAACACCCTTTTCACCTGTGATTGGCCCCATTTAAAGTTCAGCTAATTAACACAATTATATACCAGCTTTGTCCATTACATAATCATCCACTGCCTTGCATGGGTTGTTTTATGTACTTGGATGATATAATAAGACAGAATTAATTTGAGCAGATTACCACCAACTTTAACTGTTTTATTTCAAGAGACAAGGTGTTGAAATACCTGCGGGATTAGCCATACATACATAGTTGTTTTGAAGGGTAACATCCAAGGCATTCCTAATGGGACAACTATTTCTTGCTTAGAATCAACAATGTGTAAGAGTTTCAGATTGATGCATATAAGAAACTATTGAGTGGCAAACAAACAAGCGAATACACAAGTAAAGAAAGAAAAAATTTCTGAAAAATAGTTTTGGAAAGCTTTTAAGAAAATGCTGCATTTAAAAATTCTTCATAGGATATACATGGCTATTTCTTGAATTACCTCATTTTGTCACCAGGTATGCACTTTTCTAAAATCCCATTTTTTTTAGTATTTCATTATCAGGGTCTATTCTAGAACAGAAACTTAGGGTCAGGGGATTCTACTTCCATTTCTGCATACAGGAGGGATTTAATGAATAAATAAATGTTGAGCATGAAAAAATGATGAACAATTTTTGTGCATTTGGTTAATTTTTTTTATATTAGCATGAAAATATAATGAGCACTTTTTGTGCATTTGGTTAATTTTTTTATATTAGCATGAATTCCACAATTGCAAGTCCAAGAATAGACTTTGCATTATTAAAATAAATGTGCAGTACTCGAGTCTTCAATATAAAAACATGGGTAGAGCATTCTGTTTAAGATCATGCAAAATATTTATTTCCTCTTGTCAACAGTAAACACCATATTTATTGTTAGATTCAATAAATATACATTTGCAAATGTAAATTATGTTTATAAGTTATTTTTTCCCTCACTTCACCATACAGCTATCTCACTATTCTATCATTTTTCTGACTGGTGTTTGAGCTGTGTGAAGAGACTGTGTTTCATCATTTCAGCTAGAATATGAAGAGGGCAGGATGCCAGTCCTCCAGAAAGGGTGCAGAACATGTGAAATTATTTTTAATTTTGTTTTATTGTACAGGAAACAATACATCTCCAGCTTTTAATTGACTTAACAAAAAATTTAACTGTCAAAAATTATTGTAGAAATTTATTAGCTCCAAAAAAGTGTTTTTTCTAGTGGCAGTTTGTTAAATATTTTTACCAATTAGCAATTGCCATAATGCAGTCTAGGTACTACTAGCAGTTAGAATTAATTGCAATTATAGTTTTTGCTGTGCACATTTGAATGTTTTATTTTTAAGAATCTGTCCTTATTTTATCAAATTTCAATACTGATTGAGAATATACTTGAAACTTTGATGTGAAATGTCTTTCAAGCTATGGACCATCCTTGCAATATAGAATGTTCTCATTAAAAGTAGACTGTGAAAGTCATAAACTATAGCTGTCATCAAAAATTGACCTTTGGCCTGTTTGCTATGTAAAGAAATTGTAACCCTCCTACTGGGTTGAGGTGGTCAACCAAATTAAAGTTAGAAATCCTTGAAATCCTGTGGATTTTACAGTCTGATTGCTCTTTTTTCTCAGAAGGGAAGTCCATACTAATTATGGGGTGATAGCAGAAAATAACCTTTAATCTCCTCATAAGCAAGGATTTTATGATGCAGATGAAAGAATGTGTATAGTTATGACTGGGAACATGTGCTCTCCAGCTGGGGGTTGTGGCTGATCAATTCCTGTGTAAAGGGAGATCAGTCAGTGATGAAACCCAAGGGTGTTTCCAGGATTGTTTTCATGATGGTTTGATTTTGGGATGAGGTGGTGCTGAAAATGGATACATTTCTGTTTTTGTTTTTTTACTAAAACAAGGAAGGGAAAAGTAACTTATTTCAGTATGGAAAAAGAGGACTTTAGCTGAATACAACACACATGCACACATTATCAAACTAAAATTTCTTTTAAAATGCAAATTAAAGATAGAAATATTATAATAAAAATGGATAAATCAAAAGTTATACACACACACACACACATACATATATATATATATATATATATATATATATATATATATATATATATATATATATATATATATATATATATATATATATAGAGAGAGAGAGAGAGAGAGAGAGAGAGAGAGAGAGAGAGAGAGAGAGAGAATATATTACCTAAACCATACAAAGTTGGGACCATAACTTTTAGGCTGAATTATGGAGGTGGTCAGTTTGTGAAGGTTTATGTGGTATTAAAATGACTTCATTGAGACCAAAATATATGGCCTGTCTAAAGAAGGAGGCCAGCTAACAAAAGGGGTCAGTTTAAGGAAGTATATATACATAGAGAGAAAGAGGTTTTACGTGATATAAAGAGCTCTAGTTTATTGTTTCCCATACAAGGAGTGCCTCATTTGATGTAATGAATGACATGGTCTTTACTAGTATATGCACAATGATTTTGACAAAAAAATTAAGTCACTTGAATCCTGCAGCGGGATCAAGATGAAGTATTCACCTGTGCCAAATATAAGCGATCATTTCAAAGTGTCCTGATTTAAAATTCCCCTGCTCTCCCTATATATATATATATATGTGGTGTGTGTGTGTGTGTGTGTGTGTGTGTGTGTGTTGGATAATCCTGCTATAACACACTTCGTTATAACATGAATTTGGATATAACACCATAATATAGTCAGGTCATGGGATCCTGATTTTTGTTTTAAATGTCCCTTCAACTTTAGCCTATATACCATAATTAATGTTCTTACATGGCAATGATTAATTTTCATTGAGCATGGGGATATTTATCTGAATCCTGATTGTGATATAAATTAGCAGTTAATAAAACGATTAGTATTCATTTGACTCCCTTTTTGTTTTTATTCCCACACATACACACGCATACACACATTCATCAAATTTGTGATCATTCTCTCATTCTTGTTGTACTACAGTTCAATACATAATGCAGTCATCAGTTATGGACCCCAACTACCACATCAAAGAGGGATTCCCATGCACATACATACATACATAATAGGAGCCTAGTTTTAGTCCAAGACTTTGTATTTAGTTGCACTCCAACAAACAAGTTGATAGTCTGCAATCTGACATTAAGTTTACGGTCAAAAGTATTAACTTGGGTTTTTAGCTGTACTGGCTTGTGTAGATGATAACATAAATATGTATGAATGGATTTTGTCAAGTCCACTTTGTGCATTTATCTGTATAATACCTTGAATGATGCCAGTTCAGTAACTTTGATTTTTTTCTTCCCAAAATAATAATCATAAATTTAACCAAACTTAGCATGTGGATACATCTTGACATTGTCTGAGACAAGCAAGTTAGGTGATCTTTTGTCCGGTTTAAGGTCATGACAAAGAAATTTGTACTTCACTTGCAGGTATCTTGAGAACATGTTAACACTGTACTCCCAATAGACGTTTAAAGCGTGGAGTCGGGGTCCCCCAGGTGTAAATTTCCGGAGTTAAAAGGCTTTAAATTTAATCACCTTGCAGTATTTTGTATTTATCAAAATATAAAGAAGAAAAGCAAAAGATTTACCAACTACTTTAGAGTGACTTGGGGATCTTAGTCTTGCATGTGAGAGAAGTATTTTTTTACAAGTGAAATAAACTTGTGCCATCCCAGTTTATTTAGTAAGTTCTTTTGTCATCAGGTGTGTGAGAGTAAAGCGACAGACATTGAATCGACTGTCAGTTAAACGTACATGTATCTGTGTGTGTGAGAGTAAAGCGACAGATAATGAATTGACTGTCAGTTAAAGTACATGTATCAATGTGTCTGACTTCTCTGCCAGAATAGCCCAAAGTGATTGGAAAATAGAGTCAGGGACATGACAATTTAGGTTGATTTCATTAGATGTTTTATAGCATATCAACACATGTAGGATATTTAGTGCAGAGCAGTTGGAGTAAAATGCCTAACCCAATGACACACCACATTAATCAACCCAGACTGATCCAGTGGTAGGAGTCAAACCAGCACTTTTGGTTGTTAAGTTCAGCATGCTAATCACTTAGCCATAATGGCTCCAAATTTAAATTTTAACGGAGATTTTATTAATTCTTTGAATTAAATGAATATACAAACAAAAAAAATACTTATCAGACTTGATGAAAATATAATTTTTTTCACATTTTTTTAATTGGAGGGGAAATGACAAGACCTTGAATGACTATTTCACCTGAATCCCACCTCAGAGTGGACACTTAAATTTAACTGATTGCTTTTGCATAATTAACACTAACCTATTGACTCGGTGATGTTAAAACAACCTTTAATGGTTGTGTACTACATACAGGGTCAAAACTGGAGACATGTCTTGGAGATGGGCACCACATTACAAATATTCATGTCAGCAGGACTCCCTGATAGAAAAATCATATATCTAACTCTGATTTCATGTGTGTTTGACCTGAGCTCTCACATTAATGAGAATTTTGTCTCTCGAACATGTAACACCAAAAATTTTGCCAGATTTGATAAGTTGTAGTTTCTCAAGAATATCAGAGATTGTTTCAGTATTCATTAGTAAAGGAGAATAAAAGGACAGAAGAAATTGGCTTATCGATTCTTCACACGATACTGTCAACTGATAAATCCATCACTAATTCATCAGTACTTGCATTGTTCCACACAATTTGCTCTGTTTTTAATCATATTAAACATCTCTCTCTCTCTCTCTCTCTCTCTCTCTCTCTCAGTGATGTAGTAAAATATTCCGATATTTTAGAGATAGTCTTGTTTTATTTGCTAATACATTGTAATGTGACTGGGTTTTTCTGGTATGGTAAAATATACATGCCTGAGGAAGATCCACAATAATTTATAGGAATAGGTAGGAAAGAGTGAATTTAGGAGCCCATTGTTTTAGTGCTAAATGTATCTAGGCCCCACCCCCGCCCCTCTTTATTTGGGATTGGGGTTGGGGGTAACTTTTACTTTATACTGCAACCCTCAACCCTCATCTTTTTCACGGTTTGTACATGTACAGGGTCAGCTTATTGCAATTCAACAAGTATGATTATTTTGTACATTAAATACTCGCTTATTGTTTTAAACATTTTAAGATTTTTCTTAAAAGATGGTATCCTTTTTTCAGGGCGAGGACAAGCATGTCATATATACTTGCTTATAAGTCGAATCCATATGCAAACCACACAGAGCCAGATCTGCCGTCGCATAATGTGTCAGCAGATCTGGGTCTATGTTGTTTGTTAGGAGTAATCAGTTGAACAAACAACATAGACTCTGATATTACACACATGATGTGCATGATGCAATGGCAGATCAGGATCTATGTTGTTTGCAGTTGGACTCGACTTGTAAGGGAGTATGGATGGTAGTACTTGTTTAGTTCCGGTTAAATACACTCCAGATTTTTTCTTCTTCTCTTAGATGAATGTCTTTAAAGAAATATAGTTGAAGTACTTTATTTCAGTCAATATGTAGTCCCAGTTAAAAAAGCAGTCATATGCACATTGGCTTGATAGTTTAATCCAGTTTTCATTGAAGTTAATGTTAAGTTAATATGTATAATTGTGATAAGCATCTTGTACTTTGGACGATTACTGCCTATCATGTGTGATCACTAATTTATTAAATGTATGTACATTAAACAAATTGGAAGATATCACAATCTCCTTTTGGGGGATCAAAACCCAAGGTTTTTACTCTATAATTATAATTACTGGTGAAAGTAGTCTAGGACAAACAAGTATAGGATACACCGTAAACTTCTTGGGAAAATTTTCATTTTTAAATTTCTATAGCACTGTTTGCTTTTTTATTTAATCTACATGTGCATCATATCTTTAGTATTATAAATTATGTTTTCATTTAAAATTCTAGTGTGTGAATTTTTTTGTTATGTTTTAGTTATCAGATTTTGGTTATAAATTTTTATTCATCAAATTTGCCCCCCCCCCCCCCCCCAACAACAATAGACAAACTAAAACATAGACAAACTAAAACATTAATTAATATATTTCCTTTGAGGTAGATCTGCTATCTCAGTAAATATTTTGCTTGCATTAAGGAGAATCCATATTTTTTAAAAATTTTCTTGGTATTTCTCACACTGTTTAGCTCACCTAGCCAGCCATAAGTCCAAGTGAGTTTATGGTATGCCCCTTTGTATGTCGTACATTGTCCATTATCCATTCCCACCTCCTGCAGGTCGTACATGAAAGAGGTGACTAAAGGTGGCAGGAGCCGCATTGGTTACTTTGACGTATTCATGACTGAAAAGGTGCTGATTCAAATCCTATCATTAGATCAGGCTGGTTTGGCTACTGTGTTGTGTCCATGGGCAAAGCACTTTATTCCAATTGCCTTGGCTACCGTATTGTGTCCATAGGCAAGGCACTTTATTCCAGTTGCCTTGGCACTGAGTAACCTACCTGTGTTGCTGTTCCATAAAACACTAAACCAAACCAAAACCATCACCTGTAATCAGTTGCTATTTAAACTTCTCAAAAGCTGATGAAAAGAATTTGACCAAATTTACAGAAAATAATCTGGCATGAAGAACTTTCAAGTTTATACAAATGATGTCAATATTCCATCAATTGGGGCTGCTGTTACTAAAAATACATGTAAAAGAATATTTAAACGGCTTCTCCAAAACTGCAAAATATAAATTTTACCATAATTTTTATAAAAAGCATCCAGCTTGTACAAATAATGATCTGCTATTAAATTTGGCTGCATTGCTAAAAATATTAAACAAAACTTAAAATAACATCATTTCAAAAGCTGCTCAACTGAATTTGACCAAATTATGCATAAAACATTGTGACATGAAGGCCTTTCGGTTTTGCACAAATGATACTGGTCCACCATTGAATATAGCAATTGTTACTGAAAATAAAATACCTTTAAATAGCATCTTCTCAAAACCGGTCAACAGAATTTGACCAAATTTCACAGAAAACATCATGGCATAAGCCATTTCATGTTTGCACAAATGATGCTGATCTTCATTCCAAAATGGCCACCATTACTAAGAAAACACAAACACCTTTATATGTCAGAAAGTGTCATATAAACCCAGATTGCTTGGCCAACTACAACTGCATTTTGCTTTTTAGCTAGATGTCAGTCAGGCAGGTGAGCGATCTCAGGCCCACTTGGGCCTCATGTTTCTAGTACTGTAATTGTGATGCATCATATATCCTTATTCGAGCATGCTGTTCTTAGGTTTTATAATATTGCCTAGTACAAATAGAGAAGTGTCACATTAATGTTGCTTTGTAATTTAATCCTGTTTAAAAGTCCTGTTTTTGGGGCATAAGTGTTTTGATTGGCTTGCTTGAAAGTATAAGAGGCAGATGGCAAGGCATAGGTATTATGATACTAATGACTAGAATGAAACCTCAGGGTTATGAAGCCTGATCAGTGTCAAAAATAAGTTTGCTTGCTTCAGTGCACATCATTAGCATGCCTGTAACTGAAGCTAGGATCTTGATTTTTCAAGCTGGTTGCCCATGGACGACCATGGATTTTCAGAATTCTTCTGCCCCTGTATGTGTATACTTCTATATCTGTACAGTAGCATGCTGATTATCCAAATTGTTCCCACCATCTCCCACAAAATGTTAGATCCTCAGTTGATCAAAACTGATCATCTGATCAACAAAATCAGTCTCCTAATAATTGGCATTTTACGATATTCAGCATGGTGATTGTGTAATTGTCCAGATTTTACCTTATCTGGCATAGTGATGGTGTAATTGTCCAGATTTTACGTTATCTGGCATAGTGATGGTGTAACTGTCCAGATTTTACCAGATTTGGCATTGTGTTGGTGTAACTGTCAAGATTTTGCCATATTTAGCACAGTGATGGTATAACTGTCCAGCTTTTACCATATTTGGCATAGTGCTGGTGTGACTGTCCCAATGTTACTATTTTTTGGCATAGTGCTTGTGTAACTGTCCAGATTTTACCATTATTGGCATAGTGATGGTGTAACTATACAGATTTTACTATTATTTGGCAGTGATTGTGTAACTATGCAGATTTTACCATTATTTGGCATGGTCATGGTGTAACTGTCTAGATTTCACCATTATTTGGCATAGTGATAGTGTAACTGTCCTGATGTTAATGACAATCATAGAGTAAGACAACTGTACATTCTGAATTTCTTATCCCCTTCAAGGCTCCAGTGAGTTCTGTTTAGGGCCCCTCTTGACCAAGTCAACAGAACCTTATATAGTAAAAACATGTCTTGAGAGACCACCCCTTCTGCCAACAAAGAGCGGTCTCTCACGACAGATGGTCTCTCATAACAGGATTGTGCTAAGGAACAGTTTCCAAGGTCAAAATTCAACACTGTTTAAGAAGGAAAAATGCCCACAACCATAGTACATGTATTGTATTCTTTATTCATAGTTCTTGTTCAAAATATTGCATGCATTCATCTGAAATTAATTTTATATGGCAATATAGATATACATCAATCATAAAACATTTACATTTATATTTGAAGTGATCACATGTACATGTATTAGTATATGAATGGCAAAATTAACAAAGGTAATATTTATTTATCCAGTCAGTTAACTTCACTTCTTTCAATTATATTAATTCTTTCCTCCAGTGTTAGAATTTTCTCTTTTTTGTTGGAGGTTCTGCCATTGTTATCAAGGTGTTAATGTTATCAGTGATCAATTGTAATAATGACTGTAGTGGTTTTGATCTGGGTTTGGGTAAATATGGAATATATATATATATATATATATATATATATATATATATATATATATATATATATACCGATGAATGAAATCAAACGACATAGTTAAGTCATCCAGAAATGGAATAAATTTAATTAGAGACAACAGACAAAGACTTAATTCACCGACAACATAAATGGATTAACTCTATAAACAAAGGGTGTAACTGGCTGCACTAAGGTGAACAGATGACAGCTTGGTGTTTGGGTTGTAATCACTGTTACATAAAATAAAAGCAACAAACAATACATTAAGCCTTTAACAGTGACAATCAAATCCGGAAAACGAATATCACATACTAGTATTAAAGATGAAGACATTTGTTGGGAATGAAAGCATTAATTTCTACCAAACTACTTAAGTTATGTACCACAAGCCTTGATTAAATTTAGTACATGGCTTGCATTTAAGACAAGGAAGACAGTAATTAATTTTAGGTTCAAAAGGTTACAACTGAAGAAGTCTAAAAAAAACAAATAACTTACATAAAATAACTAGAGTCCTATGCTACAAACCATGACCAAGCTTTGTGGATAGTATGCATTTGAAACAAGAAAGGCACCTATTGATATTGGGATCATTCGGTCAAAGGTCAAGGTCACTAAGTTTGAAAGAAAAAAAATAGTCTCTACAAAATGTTATTTTTGTGTCATTTAACTGAAACATATTTTCTGGCTGAATTGCATTTAAAGGAAGGAAGACACATATTTTGATTTTGGAATCTATAGGTCAAGTATCCGACAAATGAAAGAGGGTTTTACATAAAAGAAGTATAATACTACTACCATATATACTAGCTTGTTTAACTACAAACAACATAGACTCTGATCTGCCATCACATAATGCGCTGGCAGATCCAGGTCTTTGCTGTTTGTTTTACTGATTACTCCTAACAAACTGCACAGACCCACATCTGCCCACACATTATGCAACAGCAGATTTGGGTCTGTGAAGTTTTCAGTTGGACTCAACCTGTAAGCAAGTAAATACAGTATTTGCCACATGGTGGGCATGTGATGTATCATTTATGGTACTCTTGTTTATTGTTAATTTATCATTTATAATAATTCAGATTGAATAATTTGATTGCAGATATTTGTACAATATTAATTAAGTAGAATAATTATAATTACCTAAGCTTGTCAGAAAAAATTTCTTCTTGACCTATTATAGGCTTATCTTATAGGCTTATTTCTGTTTTTAAGTAAATGTTGATAGCTTGGTCCCAAGGATAATGTTTTATGTCTTGACTAACACCTGCTCAATAGGAATTTCTTTGCTTACAGCCCTTGGTAACCTAGAAATGATATTTAGTTTGTAATTCAGGTTTTGTGGCCAATCAGAACTGCCATACTGTTATGACACAAGACTGTCGCGTGCCATGCCACGCACATTCCATGAGGGAGTGGGGCAATTTTAAATTTATGGATGAGTAAATACAGTCTATAATAAATGTCATGCATCAATGCCTATCACAAATATCTAAATATATTGCACCGTATGTCTGACAGTACAGTAAAACCTGCCTTAAAAGACATCAGTGTGTATATATATATAACTTTCAGGAATTCCCAGTAAAAGTCCTTAAATAGGTGCCCTATATAAAAAAGAAACCTGTCTAATGTGAACAGAGGACACTTGTGTTTGATAAAAATGTGTATATTTTCACTGCATAAAAAGAACATTAATGCAAAATAAATTACATAAACTACATGCATCAAAAATAGTGTTTTTGTTGGTTTTAAAGGCATTTTGAACACATTATTGGCTATATCATGCAGAGGAAATGGGAGCTGAGTGCCTTTCACAAAAACATACCGAGGCAGCTGACCTGGGTAGGTATTGAACCCATGACCCTTTGATAGCAAGTCTAATGCTCTATCAATTGAGCTACCGCAGCTCCTTGTATCAAATACAGATTATTTCATTGCGTACATGTTCTTGTTATTACATAAATTTAGTTTTGGGACTTGGATGATGTTATTAAATATATATTTGTACTATTAAATCTTGATATACAAGTGGAAGGAGTTTTGTCAGAGACAATAAAACATTGGTTAAAGTATATGTGTAAAGTCAAAGTGCATCAAAAACGTCCTTCCTATAAAGGACAACTGTCTATAATGGACACATTTTTTGCCTGTCCCCGGATTGCTCTTTACTGACATCCAACCAGTTCAAGTCAGCAACCAGTTCTTGTCATGGCCCAGAGAGCACAGATTTTAAAATGTAAATTTTTTGTTTATTTTCTTAGCATTTAGTCCCTTTCACAATGAGTTTGAAGGGGAACAATGAACATCAACATGTAAATGGTTTTATGTTAAAAACAGACTTGAATCATATTGAATTTATCTTGTGTACATAAACTTAGTTGTGTAAAACACCTTCTGAATTCGCATGTGCACAACATAAAACAAAAAAAGTCGAAATAATAAAGGTCACTTATTTTGCTACATGTACATGTCTTTGCAGAATAAATAAATATTTTAATGATAAATCAATTAGCAATAAATTACATGTAGCAAATGCATTTATTCAATGGATACCATCAGCTTAATGTTATTGTGATATCCACCAGTTTGTACAAATTTGGACAGTCACTGTTCTAAGTTATGATGTCATATCTCGATGGATAGTGCATTTTAATGTGATTATCACTTTCAACATAATTAAGTACAATAGAATAAAAGCGACACTTTTAACACATTCTTGACTGCATCATGCATAGGAAATGGGAGCCAAGTGCCTTTCCCAATGGCACACCGAGGCAGCTGACCCCAGCTCACTTTAGTGAATATATTACAGTGCCAAAAAGTGACTGAGGAGAACTTTTATGTACGTGAAGACATCTGTTCCAATTTAATCTGTGTTAGATAAATTTATGTCTTAGTTTGTTTTTAACACAGAAGTAAACTAATTTTTATCTTTAAGTAATGAAATTGGATTTTAAGAAGGAAATAATGCTTGTAATCTTGACAAAAACTAGTAGGATGCTATTATGGACAGGTTTCACAGTACTCACTGAATATTTGTTAGAAATGGTTTTTGCCACAGGTGTGTCCACGGTCACCATTAGTTGCAACAAACCATCACTTTTTTGTTTGGGGGCCCTGGGTGGCCGAGTGATTTAAGACGCTCGCCTTTAGAGATCACTTATAAATCTCACCTCTGTCCGCATGGGTTGGAGTCTTGGCTTGTCCAACGTGGGTATTTGAGAAAGCTTGCCAATAGCTTCCCGTGGGTTGGTTGTTCTTCCTGGGGTCTGCCCGGGTTTTTCCTTGACCATATGGTCACCGTGTATAGCCTATCATGTGCTGAAAAATGGTGTTAAACACACAAAAACAAACTTTTTTTTTTTAAGCTAAACATTCTGTTCTGCCATAGTATATGCACCTTTACATAAAAAACACCTGTAAGAACTATATTTATAAAAACACCTGTAAGAACTATATTTTTAAACCAATTTTATGCTGTATATACTTGTGTATAAGTTGGGTACAACTCCAAACATCATAGACCATGATCTGGTGTCACATAATGTGCTGGGAGATCAGGGTCTCTGTTCTACTGATTAGTCCTAACAAACTGCATAGACCCTGATTTGCTGGTGCAATATGTGATAGCAGATCAGGGTCTGTGTTGTTTGTTCTGCTAATTAGTCCTAACAAACAACATAGACCCAGATCTGCCAGTGCATTATGTGACAGCACACCTAGGTCTGTAGTTTGCAGATGGATCTGACTTGTACATGAGTGTATACAGTAGTTTACTTACATATGTCATTAATGTATACAGGACATCTGATCCTAAGGGTCAAAATTGCATGATCCCTCGATATTTCTTTAAAAACAATTTTTAATATTTGTCCAGCCTTTCATTTAGAGATCCTTCTACCATTATGTGTGACTAATTATGTTTGCATGTCAACTAAACACCTGTTATTATAACCTACAAATGATATTCAATACATTTTTAAGCAGAATAGAATTTCACTTCACGATACCGTAGCCAACTAAAACTGTCATATTTTTGTTTGCACACAGATCTGTCACATGTCATCCACGTGCCATGAGGAAAATTTTTATCTAGTTTTTATTGCTTCCATTTCATAATATGCATGGAGTATCAAATCAAAATTCTTTGTATAATTGCCTTTCTTCAAACACCTGTGAAGCAACAGTGTAAACAAATAGCATTCATATTCACTTGATAAATTACATGTTAAATTGTCAATGTTGAGAGATGTTGCTACACAATTGTCAGAGTTTGAATAATTATATTTTCTCAAGTCTGACATTATTCTGTTTGGACTGAGTCAATCAGAAAACTTGCACCTGTCCTTATAGCCCTGAGGTAAATAGAGACAAGGGACCCTTCTAGGGTAACAATCAGTTAAAGAACTAAAGTGCCATGCATTAATTTGTTCAGATTGCTTTAATTACTGTTCAATGATTTCTCTGCTAAAGACATTAGATCAAATAATTCATTTGTAATGTTTTCTGTATTTTGCAAATAATGAAGGTTACGTTTTATCCATGCCCATTTCTTCCTTGTTGTAAGAGTCTGCTACCATTGAGTGATGTTTTATGATGACATTGGAACAACTGTATTGATTACTTTCACTCCGTGCTCATCAGTGTGTGGGATTCAACCCTCTTTTCTTATGAAATTTGTGGACATTTTATTACTAGTAGATCATTAGCTCTTCAAAATCAAATTAGGGGAGAAATTGATATTGCCTAATATTAGTGTATAAATGTGAGACAATAACAGTAAAATATACATTAGCATTGTATTCATTAAAGGATAGCTGTTTACACACCATATGCTGTCCTTTACCATTGCCCTCATCTGTGAAATGTTATCCTTTACCTTTGTCCTCTACTGAGAGTTGTTTATTTTTATCACCATTTCCAGTATAATATATAAAAGTATTGTAATATTCTCCTTCTTTTTTTCTCTAATAATTCCACATTGGTGAACTCGGGAACTTGGCAGTATTTCTTCATATTACATTGCATCAAAGTGCACAACATGCTTCCAAGTTTGCAGTGTTGTGCACATGTGAATACTCGGTGCTAATTTTGTTTGTGGTTTATTTGCATATGGTTGTGTATTCCCGCAGAATCAACAGAAATGAGACTAGTTTGCTTCAAGTAGTGCTTGCTTTTCATTATTTAATAAATAATGCAATAAAGAGTAATCTGTTTCAATTGATAAATACCAATATTCGATGTTTGAGTTTTAAATAATCCCCTAGCAAGCCAGCAATGGCGTTGAAATAATACACCATAACCAGTAATGATGTTGAAATATTACATCATAACCAGTAATGATGTTCAAATATTATATCATAACCAGTAATGATGTTCAAATACTACATCATAACCAGTAATGATGTTGAAATATTACATCATAACCAGTAATGATGTGTTGAAATAATACATCATAACCAGTAATGATGTTGAAATAATACATCATAACCAGTAATGATGTTGAAATATTACATCATAACCAGTAATGATGTTGAAATATTACATCATAACCAGTAATGATGTTGAAATAATACATCATAACCAGTAATGATGTGTTGAAATAATACATCATAACCAGTAATGATGTTGAAATAATACATCATAACCAGTAATGATGTGTTGAAATAATACATCATAACCAGTAATGGTGTTGAAATAATACATTATAACCAGTAATGATGTGTTGAAATAATACATCATAACCAGTAATGGTGTTGAAATAATACATCATAACCAGTAATGATGTGTTGAAATAATACATCATAACCAGTAATGGTGTTGAAATAATACATCATAACCAGTAATGGTGTTGAAATAATACATCATAAAGAGCAGTACTATTGGTGATGTTTACAGGCATCAAAAAAGTAGTTTTTTTGTGAAATATAAATTTTTTTATTCACCATGCATTTGGAAAACAAGAGTCTCTAATAAATATGTTACTATAGTAAGATGGGAAAATATAAACTTGTGGTTTTTTTTCTGAGCAATACTGCAGTCCTTACTTCATGCAGTATCACTCCTACTGCATTCCCAATGTTGTGCAGTATTGCTCAGAAAAAACTTGTTCCTATTTCCCCCGATACAGATTATAAGTATTGCGCAAAACTAAATTCCTTGTCTCTTGTATTGTAATACTAGTACGTCTTGCCAGCATTATATGATTTTCATGCCCCACATTCCCCATACACGAACCTCAACTGGTCTTTGTTTGGCCTCTAACCACTTCACCTTCAAAACTGTTTTGGAATTAAATTTGACATCTGTCCAGGTAAGACCTTACCATGAGGACAGGTAACTTACCTGGAGGACAAACTACTGAAGTTGCCTGTCTTTGTATTGCTGGATGATTATTAACTACTATTTGCATATTTTGAAAAGTTTTATAAAATGCGTACAGCACTTTTAATCAAAAGTATTTAAAACAAATTATTCAACTTAAAAGTTTAATGAAGAGGAGAATATGTGTCTGAAACTTTGATTTTGTATCATACTTTTGGGAATATTGCAGTGTTTGTGAATGATATTTTTTTTTTATTGCCACATCTCTTTGGATGTGTAAAGATGTATTCCTTTGAAATTGTGTACAGCTATATGGTACAAGTTTAGTGTTTAAACTGAACAATATTTCACGTTAAAATTGGTGAAAGCTGAATCAATGAAGGATAAAAGCAATTTTGTTTGCAAATTTAGATGACCCTGAACGTGACCCTATGCTTTTAATTAGGGGATTAAACAGACACAAAAATAGTGCAGGCATGTCACAGACATTGTGCAGTGTGATTTATGAATTCATTAGTATTCAGACACTGTGGTTTTAATATGGAATGATTAGTATAGAGTTGACCATATGGAAGGCTGATAATAGATCAATTGAGATTAGCTATTTCTGTTCCAGAAAACAATAGTCCTTTGATGTCTGTTTTCAACTCAGAAACATGGACTGCATCTTGATTAATTCAAATGTGGTGATGCAGAAACTTCATTTGGAAACACAGATAAAATGACCTTTTTATTACATGGAAAGCTACAGAATTTAACGAAAAAGTAGGAACAAAAAATGTTACAGAATATGAGGAAAGTGATATAATGGATTTCTTTGAAATCACTTTAACTGCTTAAAAAAGGTGTATATATATCTTTTGACCTGAAGATGGGCAGTGTCTTACTCAGTTTTAATTAATTGGTTTGGTTTGGTGTTTTTATGACACAGCAACACAGGTATATTATTTAGTGCTGAGGCAATTGGAGTAAAGTACCTTGCCCATGGACACACCACAGTAGCTGACCTGAGCTGGTCCAAAGGAGTGACTAGGTAAAGGAAATTGTGGTTCAGAATGGTTCATTTTTGTGGATTTATGACTTGGAAAAATGCACTGTGAGGACCAAGAAACCCCTTGTGACCCTGTGAAATCCGTTGTAGTCCCAGGGACTTTAATTCCTTGTTCTTACTTCATGAAAGGTACATTCTAACATTGTACACACACACACACACACACACACACACACACACACACACACACACACACATGGATATTACATTATAAGACTACTTTAATAGATGGTGAGCTGAAAAACAAGGAACAAAACATGTTGACAGCAAACTACTAGTAACAACAGTATCAATTCATTTGTAATTCTGTGACTGATGGAGAAAAAAAATCCACAGATTTTCCCATTTTAAAATTCAATGATGAACATTTCAATCAATTTCTGAGCGTTCTCTTTTACACTATCATCTTGTCACTTTTCTTTCCCAATCAACCACACCTTGACATGATTTGTTCACAATGTAAAATAGTTCTGTATGTTTCAACCGTGAGAGTAGGAGGACAGGAGGAAGTACAGTTTATCATCATGTCTGTCATTCTGTTTAATCATCTCATCTTCATCTACTCTCCTCCTCCCTTATTCCATCAGTGAAGGTGGCTATTTGTTCATTTGTGTTACAGTTGGTCCTGCACAAAATCCTCAATTGTCAGGAGTGCTAGGGATGTTAGAGAGCATTTTGAATGCTTTGAGTGGTATAACTGATGTGTGAGGGAGGGTTGGGGGTATGTGAGGCCATTTATTTACCAGCTTAGCTGATCTGAACCATGGTTCCTGCTCCTGACTGGGTGACAAAAGAACTGAGGTTGGTCATTATTGGTGATTATACTTTATTACAGATAGATACTTTGCTGATGTAATTAGCAGAAATGATGAGCCTTATGTAGTGCGACTGGTCATGTTTCCGGATACAATAACAGAGTTTTGCCAATTTATGCCGAGTTTGTAATTTGTATTGGAATTTTATCAATAGAACAAATGTGGGGTTGTAATGGCCATTTACAAACAGCAGTGACTTAATGCATTGCATGCATTTCCTACAATTACAGTATAAACTACCGTTATACTTGCTTATAAGCCATGTCAAACTGCTAACAACATAGACCCTGATCTAATGTCACATAATGTGCTGACAGCTCAGGGTCTGTGTTGTTGTTTTACTGATTAGTCCTAACAAACTGAAGAGACCCAGATCTGCCGGTGCCTTATGCTATGGCAGATCTGGGTCTATGCCATTGGATCTGACAAGAGCGTGGAAAAATACAGTTTTTATAAGTAGCAGCCCATCTTTAGTCAGGTGCATTATGTTATGGCATCCGTCAGTCCATTTATCATCGACATGCATTTGGCAACATTTTCTTCTTTAGCTGACTACTTTGTAAGCAGCGGAGCGATTAGGAAGCAGCTTTAGAGATATACTGTATAGTATGATTGACTTGAAGGAGTGTGTCATGTACAATAGTCAGACCCCAAGCTCAAAGGTCAAGGACACAGCAATGGAACAGTAGCTTCTTGACCTTGTCCTTGTCTACACTGTGACTTTTGAACAACTTAATATAAATTCATGAAACTGTATCCAGATATAGATTATGACTGGACAGTGTGTCACATACTATAGTCATGACCCTTACCTCAAGTTCAGAGTTAAGGAAAATGTAACTCTTGGACCTGTTTTTATCTCTACTGGTCATAGACCAGAAGAGCTTATGGGATGGCCTGTTGTTCATCATCTGTTATCACTACTCCTTTTAAACTACTTGGAGAATTGCCATGAAACTTGACACATATTTATCCTGTAGTTCCCAAACTTTTTTGATTGCGACCCTAAATACCATCTTTTGCAGCCCAAAATGCAGCACCAGTATAGGGTCTCGAGGGTCCTCGCAAAACTCGGGGTTTGGTAGCCACTGGTCTAGTTGGTCCTAAATTAAAATGTGCCAGTTAGACATCCAATATGGCCATCTTGAAAATCTTGTTGCTACTCTTCAATGGATTGTCATACCGACATGGGGTTTTCACCAGAAGACTTCTTATGATGTCTGGTTGGTCCTAATTGAAAATGGTGCTGCTTGGACATCCAGCATGGCTGTCGCAGTGTCCATGTTGAACATTTTGTTATTGCTACTCCTCCTGAATGGATGGTAATGTCAACATAGGTTTTTTACTTAAAGACTTCTTATGATATCTAGTTGGTCCAAAATGGTGCCGATCTGATTTCCAAGATGGCCACCATCTTGAAACTTGTTATTGCTTCTCCTTGGAAAGTCATATCGACATGGGATTTTCACCTGAAGACTTTTTATGATGTCTAATTGGTCATATATGAAAATGGTGCCACTCTGACATCCAATACGACTGCCAGAGTGGTTATCTTGAAAATCTTGTCATTGCTACTCCCTTTAAACGGAAAGTCATAGCAACATGGCGTTGTCACTAAAAGATTTTTGTGATGTCGACTTGGTCCTAAATGAAAATGGTGCCAATCTGATCTACAATATGGCCACCAACAAGCAGCCATCTTGAAAATATTTGTTATTGCTTCTCCAGAATGAATGCTCATATTCACATGGGATTTTCACCAAAACACAATCTTGCATCTAATATGGCCACTACAGTGGTAATTTGAAAATCTTGTTATTTGGACAAAAATATCCGAGGTTGTTTCAACACTAAGCAGTTAGAATGAAGTGGTCTTACCTTGAATTCCTGGCAATTCTTTTTTGTTCAGTACAGCAGCAGTCTCTTTGATGGATTTTTTTTTTTTAATATATCTTGGCTGTAACTCTAGAACTTTACTGAAACTTTACCCAAATATATATCATGACTAGTTAGTGTGTTGCATATCACAATTGCTTCCTATGTCAAGATCATGGCAAGGAAAATTGTAATTGAGTGATCTGTTTTCTTGCATGGGCTGTAACTTTTTATACATAAAGGATATTTTCATGATGCTTAATACCCAGATATACATTATAGCTGTAAAGTGTGTCACATACCACTTATTCCCTATACATCAAAAGTAAAAGGTCACAGGAAAATGTAAGTCTATGACCTGTTTCCTCACCTTGACTAGTTTTTGAGCAACATAAAATATTTTATTGAAACTTCTTATAATAATCATGTCATCATAGTCTTGACACTGGTTGTACCCCCTACCTCAAAGATGAAGGTCATCTGGTGGTAAAAATTAAGTATGTCACCTGTTAGTCATGTCCCTAGCTCAATGGCCAGATGACCACAAGGGAAATGTGACAGAACAGGTAAAATATGTGATGTTTGCAGTGCTCTTGATGGACATAAAATGTACGATTTGAAAAGAAAATTCATATTAGTAGATTTTTCTGGCATTAGCTTTATAGGAACTATATTTAAACAGTCCAGTTTGCAAGTTGTAACTTTTTTGCATGTAAAGCCCCCCAAAAAATATGTTTCCGGTCGGTCGACTATCCCTGTTTCACATTGCCGACCCTACCACTCCCCCCCCCCGGAAACAAAATTACATTACTGAAATTGATTTTCGCATCTAATTGAGCTGGTTTTGCCTGGTACTTTGAAGTGCTTTAAATATTATTTGATTTATATATAATATTTTAACAAAAAAAACAACAACAACAAATACCTAACTGCCTACCCTAATTTTAAAACCAGTGCAATAGGAAAGATATTTTGGAGGGGGGGGGGGGCCTAAAGTAATGTGTCGGTTGCTTACAAGTTGTAACTTTTTTGCATGTAAAGTAATGTGTTGGTTGCTTACAAGTTTATATGAAATAAAATAGGGCAAACAGGATTTTGATTAAATTTCACAAACAAAAAATCTGAATGCTGAGTAAGCAGGAATTGGCAGACTTTTTAGCCTTGCTTCCTTCCTTCTCAGGTGCCTATGGGACTTGCGGTACTAGTCTAGAAATGCGTGAAGATTAAATAGAGTATATATGGGTTTTGCTGACCAGGATTGGTTGATAATGAAAGTAAAAGTTTTGGCAAAAGAATCTTTTGAGAGTTTATTCTAGTGGTAACTGAATAAAATAGAGACCATGTTTTACTGATGAAATTTCAGTCCTTTTATGGACTTGAGTTTGGAAAAGGCATTTCTGAAATTAGCACCTAACTCTTTGGTACGGAATTGAAAGCACATGTTTCAAACACATGTAGATCCAGAAAATCCCATGGCTCATATTGTTTTCTCTACAGAGAAGCTTGCATCAAGGATATGAAACAGAAACAGAACTTTGTTGATATGATGTATGCAAAAAAGCACATGGTCAGTACAATACATAATTCATATACAATACACTGTTGCATAAATGAATGAATAAATAAATAAATAATGGCAATAGAAACCTGTGTAGACATGAATCCTCGGAGAGAGAGTAAGAGTGAGAGAGAGAACTAGACAGCGGAGAAGATAATCTAAGTTGGAATGCATTATACAAATATTTATCTAGGTATTTTACAGTTGTTAAATCTTCATTTTTAAGTAATTGTAGTAGTTTATACATGCTTGGTTTCTGCCAGTAATAATGATCAGTATAAGATTTTCTAAGTGATAGGTATAAATGACAAATTAAGACAAAATGGTATTCATCTTCGAGCTCATTATTTACAAAAAGTTTACATTTCCTTTCATGCCTTTTATTTCCTACATGCCTACCAGTCTAAATACTTAATGGGTGTGATGAAACCCTTAATTTACTTAAAGCCTTTATGTGGCTGGCATTAGCAATTATTCTAAGATATGAAGCGGTTTCGAAGATATCTTTTATATCTTGATACATATATGAAGTTCTTGAAGCAACTGCTGAACTACAGTCAGAATGAAATATATCTTTTAGTTAAAAAGCGGTAAAAGAAAGATATCTAGACTGAATTAGGGTAATACCAGACTTCTCCAAAGCCTGAAATCAATAGTATATTTCTCACATTAGAAACAAATTTTTTTATAATTAATTCTTTCGCAATCCGTAAGCATTAATTGGTATATTTTTCGAAGAATACAATTATGTGTGTTTAGCAATTTGAATCAATACTTAATGATGTGTGCATATCTATTTAGATAAAGTGGATATCACCCAACTCTCCATATACAAACAGTAGATATGTCTATACTTATAAATATAGGTTTGATCATGAGCATTTAGAAATTTCAAGTTATTGAATTTTTAATATTAGGATGTTTCATTGGGTTTACTATGGGAGCTGAATTAGAAAGGTGAGTGAGTACTTTGTCATGGGTGGGCATGACTTTCCTGTACTAGTGACACATTTCACACTCAGTGCTGCTTGGCTGAACCCCTCCACCTTAATTAGGATATTATACTGTTGGATAGTTTTTTTATGGTCAATTAAATTTAGGGAAATTCCCAATCACTGAATATTGGTCAAACAGTCCTGTTAATTGTAAGTAAACCCTGAGGCACATGTCACCTACTCTGATCTAATCAACTGTCAAATATCATTAGAATATGTCATTAAGGCACAAGCTGTATCAATACAATTGTCATCATCTAGCTGTTAAATGGATTTATTTAATTAATTTATATATAGTTCATATGACCTGCCAAAAAAATGGCACAGTACAGTACTGCAGATCTATGAAGATAACAGTAGCTATATTAATCTGTTCTTTTAAAAACATTGGACAGTGTAATACCAGTAAATATCCTGTGATAGAGGTGGAGAAACTTGACATTGTGTGATACAGATGCAGAAGTTTGGGATTTTTTGTAAAATTTGTATACTCCAAAAATTCAAATATCAACTGAAATTCAAGCAGAAAGGAGATTAATAAGTGGATTTATTTTGATATCACTTTGTCATTAATATATGTACTACATGGTTTTCACATATTCATCAGAGACAATGAAGGGGAATATGATGGTGAATAGAGGTAAGTTTTACATGTGACAATTTAAAATGTGATTCTTTTTGCATATTTTATAAATGAAGATTTATTTTTGGAAAAATAATTTGGATAAATATAAGAAAATGTAAGTGTTTATTATTT
Source organism: Margaritifera margaritifera (assembly GCA_029931535.1). Classification (NCBI taxonomy): domain Eukaryota; kingdom Metazoa; phylum Mollusca; class Bivalvia; order Unionida; family Margaritiferidae; genus Margaritifera; species Margaritifera margaritifera. The sequence continues at coordinate 2,886,013 of JAQPZY010001610.1, read as the reverse complement.
ATCATTGATATAGATAAACATAAATACATTTTGATTGCATTAAATGTTCATTTTGATATGACAGATGGAAGGGCTTAACATACACATGTCCATTGATGTCAGAAAGCAGAAAGTTAATTTAATGCATAGGAAGTTTATGATCTTTTGGAAAGGTTGGGGGGGGGGATAAAGGAAGGATTTTTGTGTGGAAATTTGATTTTTTTTCAGTTCTTGTGCCTATCTTTTTTGGAACACCTGTACTCAACTCTACCTATGTGCACACTCATTCATTGGTTTTCTTTTTAAATTATAAGAAACAAGTAGAATGAAGGGCATACAAGTCTTGCCATCAAATCAGCCATAAAGAGGAATCACCTTTAGTGACAATTGCTAAACACACATCTTCAGATGGTCAGGAGTGGTCTCTATTCTCAGTGGGCTTGGGAATTGGCTTGTGATCCCTTTTGTGTTCAAATAGCTTTAACAGGGATGCAGTAGAAGGATCAGGGAGAAGATTGTCACAAAAAAAACTCGGTTTAAGATTTCACAGTGGATCAGATCTTAAGAAAACAAGTATGTTAACTTGACTTACTTATCTTATTCAAGCTACTCACAGCTACTATGATATCTTGTATCTGTGATATTAACACTTGTACTTTTGAAGTATGGTTTCAAGAACACTTGTGAAATATGTGAGGAATTGTGTCACAATGAAAAGAAAATATACTTTACATACTTCAATGACTTGAAAATATTTGTTTTTTTTAACCAGATTACTCATAATAGTTGGACTAGAAAAGTCAGGTTTGTTCTAATTATTGAAGACATTATTGATGGACTCATTCTATTTGTGTTTGTTGGTGTGTGTTTTTTTAGGATCAGTTTTGATAAATACTTAGATCACTTCAGCCAAGCTGGTAACACAATGTAGTTGCTAGATATAAGCTGGGTCAGTTTATAGACACTGAAATAATGCTCAAAGTTTTAAAGACAGACAAACACAATCAGACAGACATATGCTCAATTTCATGCAGGTGTAATATGTGCATTGCAATCGTAAGGCATTGCAAAATAATGTTTTAAGTTTCTATTTAAATTTGTAAATACAAAAATTACTTATTTCCATCTCTAATGCAGTCTGTGCAAGCTGAGATTGATATACACAGTTTACCATTGGAGCTTGTTCTTTGGTCTTGCACCATCAGTGTCTGCAGAAAATAGATTTACCTTCTAATGCAATTACAAACCATTTTTCCCACATGTAAGCTTTTTTTTGTCTTGCATTTTAGAAGATGAAACATTGATGCAGAAAGAAAGAATTTCTTTTCTTTTTTAATGAACCTAGGTGAAATGTTTATTTGGGATGTGATACAATATTGGAAATTCATAGTTTAAGAATAGAAGAAAAAAAAGATAAAGCTCTCTTGGAAATGAGTGATACTACAGACGTTTTGCTTTTTAGTTCTGTATTTGTAGACTAGAGATATTCTTGTGATAAGTGGGTCATTTCATGAGTGTGATAATGTCTGGATTTAATTGAAATATTCAATAAAAGCCATTATCCATTTTTGGAATTCTTTAGACCTTGTGAGTGTTCATGATCTATTGGGTCAAATTGTTCAAGTGGAGGCTACCTATTCTTTAGTCAGTGCCTCAGGGCACTGTTAAAACTTGAGTAATAAGTGTTGCACTATCTTATCACACTTCCTACCACAGGGAAGTACATATATATGACTTCCATCCCACAGAAATTAACTTCTGGTATTATACCTTTAGACAGGCTACCCATGTTGCCTCTACTGCCAAGTGGGTATACTGGTGGGCTAGTATTTACTGGATGTGTAGGATAGACAGGTTAGATTAGACAGGATATAGACCTGATAGAATAGACAGGATAGTTTCATTCCAAAAAGTTCTTATGTATATTGTGTGCCCAAAATAGGATGGTTTCAAACATTAGCTGAGTTTTTCTCTGTCTGGATTCCTGTATTTAAACATTTGTGTTACAAAGGATAAAGGAGTGGCCTCGTTTGTATTGAGTTGTCTTCTGCACTGTGTACTAGAATGAAGTCCTTTGACTCTAAAGATTCTTCACTTGTCATCAACAAGCAATGTATACCTTCTGTTCGATTTACAGGTCAGCTCAAAGTGTCCATGTACATGAACTTTGGCCTCCTTACAGTCCATGGTAAGCAATTTATACAATATATTTACAATACTATTACTGTTAGTAGTGATATTGATTTTAGATATTGTATTATTATCATTATTGATATTTTAAACCTTTTTAATATAATATTGTAGGTTTGTTTGTGCTTTGAATTTGAATTGAAACTGCCACATTTTACTACTCAGTTATAGACTCCTAGTCCTAGATTGGCATTGGATTGATGAATTTCTTGGCAAATGTATTGACATTTATTCACATATAAAATTAAAAATATTTGAGAAATAAAAAATTTCTTGTTTTTGAAATTAAAGAATTTGGCATACCACAGTATCCCATTATCTTTAGTATCAACATTACCCAGACCCATATAAAAAAGATATCTTCTTGATTTTTAATCATCTATTCATGTAGATGTCTTTAAAACATGTTGGCAAGTATGATAGTACACAAGTCTTGATTAAATATTGTAAATAATTAAATATCATTTTGCAATCATTTTAGTAATTCAAGGGAGGCAACTCTCTTCCAAGATGAAGTCTATGTGTGATTCGTTTGTCAAGGTAAGATAGTTTAAATAGTTTCAGCTAAAATATTAGTCTTTAAATATCTTGTACAACTTAGAAAATTTAGCTAAATATATTCTATATTTTGGATCTATATTTTGTACATTTTCGAAATATTCTTTGACATTTGGATGATAGTTCTATTTTACAAAATCTTAAAAAACTAAATTGGACTAATTAGTATTAATTATAATTATTGCCTTTAGATTATTGTTGAGCCCACCTTGGTGTCTGCATGCATGTCCATCTGTATGTTATCCACACCCTAGAGTAATGTTAAAGTTTTTTTTAATATATGTTGTTTTCTAACTAAAGGGGGTGGGGACTCCGCAAAAAGAATTCTCTTGTATTGGGAGATATTTATCATCATTATTTCATTCTTTTCAGTTGTCCCTTATTCCTGATGATGGCAAAAGGTCAAGATGCAAAACAGAAGTGATCCATGATTCAAATAATCCACTTTATGATGAAAAGTTTTCATTGTAAGTATTAGTTTTTTTTGTTAAGGTCAGATATGCGGTGTCGTGGTGCAGACTGCTGTAATGGAGAAAGAAAGTCTATTGACTGATAAGAAAGTCATGAGTTTTTTAAAGGGCTATTCTTAAAGTAGTTTTGGGTATACAGTATTTATCACTAATTAAATTCTGTAAATAACCAATAAGATTGTGTTTGGGACATTAGTAGGAATATTACTATGTTTAAATTATGGATGGGTGAGAGAATCACAGGTAATCCTCAGATAGCAGACCGGTGTGTGCCACCTTTACATCATCAGATGTCATTTCTTGCATTACACCAGATATATCACAATCTATAGTGTTAACCTGATTTCTGTTACCTAGAAACAGGCAGAAACAAATAGCATGTCTTTATTTCCATTGTTTAAATAGAAATCTTAAAGCTGTTAGATCTCCTCCCATGGTAAACAAATATACTGACCCATTATTAAAATTGATCATTAGATGCAATTAGTTTGTGAAGTTCCTGTAGACAATATTTTTACCTGTCCTTTTGTTTCATGATACTATTTCAAATCTGTTATATGCATTCTTCTCATTTTCAAACAGCTTCCCATTTAAGATGATTTAAAAGTTATTATTTTAAAATGTAAAAGTCGTCTTCAAAAAGTGGTAAGTGGAAATAATAAGTGAAATAATAATATACGTGTTATCATAAGTGTCATTAGTCCTAAATGTCACAATAGTCCTATGACTCTTGGATTTTGTGTGATGGAAACTGTCTAAAACTATGACTTTTTTTTAAACACAACACAGTAGAATTGGTTTATTTCAGAAGTGAAAGTTGGTTTAACAGTAATTGAGCTGGAAATTGTATTAAAGTGTCTGAAAAATCTTAAACTGATGGCATAGAAAATATCATACAATAACTGTAGTTGCAATATATGGATTGTGGTTATGTATTATTTGTCACTGGCTAAATCCAATGTGAATCTCTTTTAATTTGAAAGTTGTAGACTAGTGGTTTGGTATTCAGCAAGAAAGACTTGCAACTTGACGAATGCAGGTTTGAATCCTACCATTGGTTTAGCCTGGGTTGGCTGCCATGATGCACCTGTGTGAATTACTTTATTACAATTGCCTCAGCATGATATAACCTTGATGTGTTGATGTGCTGTAAAATACCATGAAGCCACTCTTTTCATTTGATAGAAAATTAAGAATAGCACACAGTTTTCTGGGTATTTAATACAGTAAAACAACTAATATTAATTAGCATGGGTATTTAATACAGTAAAACAACTAATATTAATTAGTATGCCAAAACTTAAGCACTCTCACATCTACAGACCTTCATATTAATGTTAGCACATATCTAATTTTTTTTTTTTAAGTAAATAAAAATGGATGTATACACTATCTTTGCACACATAGGGCATTCATGCTAACATTTTTCATGAGCCAGTATCAGCCATTTTACAGTTGTTTTTTTATTATTTCAGTGAGTTAACCGAGGAAGACCGTAACAAGAGACTATTGATTTCAACCTGGCATTATGACCAGTCTTCCAGGTAAGATCCTAATTAGGTCAACTAGACCAGACACATGCTTTGGTAATTACAACTTGCGGCCCCACAATAAAAGGTATCAGGTTGCCCCTTTCCTTCAACAGTTACATGGCCGAATAGCCAAAAGTGACTTAAATTCAAATAGACAGACTTTCCTTCAGTCTGAATTTGTCTGTTGTAGAGAAAATTTCCTCCTGGTCATGATCTGATTGTCTGTTAGACAGTGGAAACTACCTGACACAATGATTGACAGGTGAAACATGACACCTAATAGACCAACTGTTAATTAGCTAAAATTCTATACACCATGAGAATGACTAAACAGGTGTTTTCTTAATACACCTTGTTTGACACAGGTAATCAAGTTCCATCTACTGGACCAAAATTTCAGGATTTAGCCATTAACACTTCAATATTGAAAGAATTATTAAACATAGCATTATACTAGAATGGTAGTAGACTCCCCTCTTTGTGAGGGACAGGTAATTATGTATTTGAAAAATTAATTAGATTTATCGTCACTAATCAAGTTTTACTGGTGACACATCAGTGAAGTCAGTAATTTTTTTATATTTGTGACAGTAAAACTAGCATAACATTCTCCAATCTTCAAACCTTTTTATCCCATTTTTACAGACTTTGCAAATCTTTGTTTGAAATGTAATTCTCTGTGGCACACAATCATGGCAATCACAGTTGCATCAATTTTTTTTTCTCAATATGTTGTGGATTTAGGTGCAGCAAATTTTGCTGTACTACACATTTACAGATGTGTTAGGATACAGTTTTTATATGATTGTCCTTAAATGTAAATCTTAGCAACTTAGCTTCATTATACTTTTTGCAAATTTTGTTACATTTTTTCAGTGTAAAACTTGCATAAATAAATGATGAAATGCAAGTAGTTCTGGCTCTGAAAAATGTTGCACAACTTAGTTGTTCTCACTGGAGTTTTTAAGATGTTCTGCTTTGGGAAATTGTGATTGTTAAGTATGCATTCATGAATGAGAAAGATATTCCATACAAAGTTTTGTAGTGTACAAAGTCAATTTTGTAATGCACAAGGTGAATTTTTAAGTGAATTTGTGCACATGTTTCTAAATGTTTTCTTCTCATAAAAGTTGAACAAGTTGAATGATTGTTTGATTCTTTTGGTATTTTTTGCCCCCTGAAATTAATTATGTTCAATAAACACGTTGCATATGAACTGATACTATCAGTTATTTCATCCATGAATCCTTAAAACCATAAGGTAATTAATAATATAGGAACAATTAAAGACTGTTTACCACACAGGCTTCTTGAGTTTGGTTCTTGTTTGCATTTGGTTTCCCTCTCCCAATCCAAACATGTAACAAATTATCTACAGTACCAGCAGAGCTTTATAGGTAATATGTAATTAAGACTACTGGTCAGGCAGGGATTGGATATCTGGTGGTGGACTCAACAAATCTGGTAGAGATTTAGCCAGTGGTCAGTTTTCAGTTATTTGATAGTATATTAGAGTATTTGAGAGACTATGAGGCTAGAATGTGGAGATTTTAGACAAAAGTGTCAAAATTTGGATTATGAATACTGCATTTCTAGAGGACAGGAGTCATAAGATGTAAGTTGTTTTCTTCATTAATTTTTCATGTTCACATATTAAGCAATGACTTGTATTTTTGCATATCATCACTATCTGCAGCAGATGCACAATTGTTATCATCTGTTTTATATAATAATAATAATAATAATAATAATAATAATAATAATAAAAACAATAATACAGATAATAAAAATAATATTAATATTAGTATTGTTGTTGTTGTTACCTTTTTTTTATATAAATATATAACTTCATTTTTTTTATCAATCCCTCCGATTGAAAGATAGGTAATGAGATGTAAATAAAGGGAAAACAACTTTGGCATTGAAAATGTTATTTTTTCTTCAGGGTATTTTAATCAGTGTATTAAATCATAAGTTTTTTACATTGTACTGCTACATAAGTGACTCAATCTTTGTTATGTTAAACAAATAGAATATATAAATTTATGACCTCTAGATATAATCATTTCAAGCTTACTAAAATAAAGTCAGAACTGTCTTATAATAATTTTAAATATTGGTTATGCTTTTTCTTGGTTTGAGATTTATTTTGTAGAAATGTAATAACTTAGACATGAATTTTATGTCAGGCTAACTGACTCTATATTACTTCATGGAGTATGTTGAACAAGCTGTAAGCTATATGTAAAGTAGACTATTTGCACCAGACATGGATCCAGCCTTTGTGTAATGAAGACTTGACTAATTAGCCAGTAGTACCTGGCTCAAAGGAAACCAATGACGTTTCTTTAAAAAACAAAAAAACAATCAAACAAACTAATTAGCAGATTAAGGAGACATAAATAGATTTTGTACATCACATGACCTCATGTGAAGTTGTATTGCTTCATATGTAGTTTTCTTATTAAAATAGAAGCACCAATAGCAGATTAGGATGGCAATAATAAATTTAGTAACTGTGTTGATGTGTGGCAATAGTGCCTGGTGAAACAGGTGTAATGATCATTGCCATCTTGGAATCAAGGGGAAATGCAGGTTCTTTCCTAAAATAAATCCTTGTAGTTAGCCAATTAGAGCTCAAGAATGTTTCAGAGCACTTGGGAAAGACTTACAACCCTCTGTTTCTAAATCTTCCCTCATGCTCTGGCAAACATTTGCATACAGCCAGCCATGCATGATCCCAATAGAAACAAAACAAGGTCTTAAAAAGCTGTGTGAAAAGCATCGTCCCCATGGGCTGGGGAGATGTGGCAGTTTGTAAAGGGCTAATGATCAGCAGTAATGAAAGACAATGTGGCTTTAAGAATAACAGAACAATGGGGATAATCTGGCCTCATTGTTCACTTGTCTGGTCTGAAATAAGTGGACAATGCAATCACCACTACAGGGATTTGGACAAGGGTATGAGAAAATAATAATTTGTGGTCACATATCAGATGAGCATAAAAAAAACAACATAAAGTCAATTTCATTGTCTACTAGTTTAAAGTGTTTGATAAAATTCTGCAGTAAAGCCTACAAATTTGACCACCAGTTGTAATAAGAACATGTGCTTAGGGTTTGAATGGGATTTGAATTTAGAGGAAACATTTTCAAAGTAAATGGGAACAACAGACATCATTTAATTGATAGTGGTGTCATTTTTTGGGGGGTGGTCACAAGGAGAGATTCTTACTGTTCCTCATTACATGTTGCAGTAAAATGCCAATTATCCTACCAAAGGGGAGATAACTGATAAATGTATGCAAAACAAGATAGGTATTAAGTGAAAACTTTGTTGGTCCATAGGATTGAAAAGTCCAGAAAAGTGATGTCCTTATAATTATCATTCAAAATGAAGCTTCTTAAGAAAGTATTGATCAGGTCAAATTTAAACCTATGGTCATAATTGAAAAATTTAATAGCTGCTTTCTGATCTGTTGGTTTTACAGATTGATGTTATGATTTTTAAACTGCATATCTGTCATATTTTCACCATGTAATATTTGTTTAAAAATTTTAATTTTATAAGTACACATGTTCTCTTTTGCAATTACGATTTATGCATGTTTTTTTTTTTCTTCAGTTCAAATCAGTTCCTTGGATGTATGTCATTTGGAGTCCGACATCTGACAAATCCTAAAAAGGTTTGTATCATGTTTCATTGGGTCTCTGCAAAAAATTAGCACAAATTTCTCATTAGTTATGTGTGTTATAATTAAAATTAGAAAACAAATTCCTAGAAGTTATTCAGCCCATGAGGGAGATAAGTTTTTGAATATGTCTAAAATATAATTCAAAATATAAACATGTAGCTCCAGCAAATAAACAACAATCCACAAATTTTAAAAAGTGAATTTCTGGGACAAATATGGAAGAGAATCCTATTGAATTGTAATTTTATACTCGGATGAAGAGGTATGTATGTACATTAAGCAATAGGTCGTTTACCACTTTCATTGTATGCATACAGATAATGATTCTCATGTCTGCCCTTATATGGTTGTCGTCATTGATTTGTTGATTGTCAAAAAGAGATTCAGCCCTCCTTCCTGTTGCAGATCTGTGAAAGCTTAGATGAGTAAACACCTTAATTTACAAACTTTTCCATAGCAAAGTAAATCGAGTTGTTATTTCTGGTGTCGTAGCCCTAACTCCATCAATGCTGATGTTCTCAACCAAAAAGCTGAATTTCTCCTGGGTTTACTAAGGTTGTGTTTTTGCACCCGACTGTCCTCTCTCACACTCATTAAGTACAAATAGTAAAGGTATTGTCTTTTAATGGTCCTCAGAGGCCAAAATGGACCCCTGTCCCAAAAGAGAAAGATTTCAAAATTGTGTAGAGCTCCCAATTTTAGCAATTTACTCCTTTTTTTTTCTTCCTAATTGGTCCAGTTATTTACCAAAATGATAGGACATGGCTTCATTACCATATACCCAAGAAAAATCCCTGTAGTATATCCTGTCCACATTTGATTAATCTCCATCTTTGCCCTTCAGGATTCCAGTGGCTGGTACTACCTGTTGACTGAGGACATAGGAAGGAGAAAGCATCTACAAGTCTCCAGCAGGCAAAAACCACAACTCAAACTTCGAAGTAAGCAATCTCCTGCAACATAATTATAGAAAACAATAACATGCTTCAACAATTCAGTGTTTTTGTTATGTTACAAATTTGCAAAACATTTCAAGAAAGTCCACTGATCAATCTAATCATAGTATGGACAGATACATTTTCTACATTACATTTTGCATATTAAATTTGCATACTTCCTGATACCATCAAAATAGGAGGACAATTAATTCAACATCTTTAATCCGAATCACATTGTGACTTAGTACAAGTACTATGTAAATTCAGCGATAGTATTACAGTTTACAATTTCTGTCAGCTTATTTCGGACTTTTAATCTTCTTAAGAAATAATATCTTTTTTTGCTGCAGTCTAGATATTCAGCAATATCCAAAGTTTGATACTAAAAACAAACTTATTGTCATTCTTCCCAATTGCAAGTTAATTAATAGACATGAATTAATTGGCATGAGAAATGTTGCTGTAAGTAATACGATGAGAAATGTTGCTGTAAGTTATTAGCATGAGAAATGTTGCTGTAAGTAATTAGCATGAGAAATTTTGCTGTAAGTAATTAGCATGAGAAATGTTGCTGTAAGTAATTAGTATGAGAAATGTTGCTGTAAGTTGGACAGTATTAGTAATAAAAACATTTTCCAGACTTTGTGACTTTTCTGCTGAAATAAAACATTTGTCTTCAAATTGTTACTGTAAGTATCTGCCTTTTTTTAGTGAAGACTAAAAATCTCAAAGGTATGGAAGAGTCAGAATTAGCTTCAACAAAATTTGTATCATAAGTTTTTTTCCTCTCTTCCCAGGTCATTCAAATATTCCATCGATCAACAAAGATGTATTGGGAATGGAATCACTACAAGTAAGTATTCTTAAAAATAATACCAAGACATAGGTAAATTCAAAAGGAGTATATTTCAAATAAAGGATGTTTAGAATATTTATATTATTCAACATATATATATATATGTGTGTGTGTGTGTGTGTGTGTATATATATATATATATATATATATATATATATATATATATATATATATATATATATATATATATATATATATATATATATATATTTATATATATATTATAATTAAAAACAAGATAGATGGATGGATGATTAATTGGTATGTAGGATAACAGTTGCTGGACTGGCAAAGACAGACAGACAGAGATAGATAAAACTATTATAAATTAATTATAGAAGCATTCTCATTGATGTTTTCTTTGCAGATTAACCTTACAAGAGGAAAGCATGGGTTTGGGTTTTCAGTGGTGGAAGGTTGTCCAGTCAAAGTTGGTCGAGTGGATGGAGGTAGGTGTCCATTTTGCCAGTCTTGTAAGCCTGCATTTGCATGCCCTACTGAGCAAAAATGTAGAAATGAAAACAACTGAATCTAAATAGTAGCCTTAGAATCTAACATTGTGCTCACAAGTACATAAATCTAATTACCACATGTACATAAATCTAATTACCACATGTACATAAATCTAATTACCACTTGTACATAAACATAAATCTAATTACCAAATACATAAATCTAATTACTACATGTACATAAATCTAATTACCAAATACATAAATTTAATTACCACATGTACATTAATCTAATTACCAAATAGCCAAATCTAATTACCAAATACATAAATCTAATTACCAATTCTATTGCCAAATGCATAAATCTAATTACCAAATACCACAGGCATAACAAGTTTTGACTCTTCATTAAGATTATCTGAATGAGAAATCATCCTTCGAATCTTCAGATCTGAAAAATTATCATGTAAAGTATGTACAAGAACTGAAAGAAAGAAAATACCTGTAAATCTCTTAAATCTAAATATAGGTCTTGTTACAGTTTGAAAGAATTAAAATACCTGTAATTCTCTTAAATCTAAATATAGATCTTGCTACAGTTTGAAAGAATGAAAATACCTTTAATTCTCTTAAATCTAAATATAGGTCTTGTTACAGTTTGAAAGAATGAAAATACCCGTAAATCTCTTAAATCTAAATATAGGTCTTGTTACAGTTTTGTAGAAGTCAATTTATAGTTGAAAATTTACTTCAGTAAAACATACAACAAAGTTACCAGGACTGTAAAAATGACCTCAAAGTATCCATAATTATTAATGTTCCATTTAAGAATATGTTTGTTCCGCTTGATTATTTCTCTAAATTTGTTATATCTGTGTTCATTTTAGCCATGTTTTACTTTAAATTATACTAACTACATGTATTTACCGATCATTTATTTATTATAACATGTACATTAAACAAGCAAAGTTCCAAAAATAACTGTTAGACTGTGGGCAGTCATTATGAATGTGCTGTACAGAGAATATTTAATAGAAGTATTTCTTCGTAATAGTTGATGGATAGACTTGTTCTCTGATCGATTCACTGATCAATAAATATTGGGGAAGAGAAATATATCAGCATATAATGCATATTTCAATATTATTATTATTATTATTATTATTATTATTAAATAGCTTGCAAATGTTATCTGACCATTTCAGCCTCCCCAGCTGAACAGGCCGGCCTTCATAAAGAGGACATAATCATTCGAGTCAATGGACAAAATGTCTCTCGATCCACAGCCATCAGCGTGGCCAAGCTGGTCAAGTATGTATTATATAATTTAACCGAGTATTTTAATTCATCGTTGGATAAGAATATTTTCCAAACAAACTGCTACAACCTGAATTTGTAAGAAATACTGGCAAAGAAAAGTTGCTTAGTTAACGAATGTATGTAGCCATAAAAGTAACAATACAAGTTTTTGTCTTTGTACTTAAAATTTAAAACCAAAAGGTTGAATACAAAGTTTATGAATATTCTAGATGCTTGTAGGAATTTTTTTTAAAATATGAGATCAGCTTTATTTAGTATGCCTGTTGGGTATATTTTCAAATAAAAGTTTGTGCTAGTAACACACCTTTCAAAGAATCAAAATAGTTTAATTTTAGCGGGACCAGTCAGGTCTAATTTGCATTTGTTCATAAGTGCACATTTCATGCAGTAAGGGGGGTAGCTCCTTGTAGTAGATATATATATATATATATATATATTTCAATTTTGTTTTAATGTATTTTTCATTACTTTCAGGCATTCCAGTAATAACCTTTGTATTGAAGTGCAGAGATCACAACAGATGGCATATGAACAATTGGATTATCCCACATGGCAATCCACTACCACTTGTCCCAGTTTCCCTGGTAACCAGGTGACCTCTGACCCTCCAAAACCACAGGAAGAGAACATTTATCATACAATTTATGAAGAACCATGGGTGGATTATTGTGATGCTAGGAAAGAAAATGAGATTTCTGTTGATGATGAAGATGCTTTGTTCAACCCAAACATGGCTACAAGTACTCCACTGCCCCTGCTGTGTAATGGACATAAGGTATTATTTTAGGAACACTCTAGATCAAGTCAGTAATTAAAAATATAAGTAAAGGCAAGAAATGTAAATTATACATGTTCAGTCAATATTCTACATGCATTTACATGTACTTTAAATAAGCTGTATGAATGTTTATACCACAATCTTGCTTTTTTAAAAACTTCTCAACCAATTTGCACATGATTTTACAGGGAGCATTTAGGCTTCAAGGTCTTTCAGATTTGTGCAAATGATGCCTGTACATCATCCAATATGGCCACCTATAATAAAAATAGAAACATATTTGAATAATTTTTAAAAATTACTACCAAACAAAATTTGACCAAATTTGACAGCAAGCTGATCAGCCTTCAGATAATGCTGCCTTTACTGAAAATAGAAAAAACTTTAAAACGACTTGAGAAAAAGTGATAGACAAAATTTGGTCAGACTTTGATAGAAAGCATGATTTAAAAATAGAAAACTTGTAATGCTTTCTTCACAAAAACTGCTGAACAGAATTGGACAAAATATGACAAAAAGCATTCTGGCATGAAGAGCTTTCAAGTTTAATACAAAGATGTATATCCACAATCAAATACGTCCACTGTTTCTAAAAAAAAACGACCTTCTTAAAACAAATTTTTTTTCTAAAAAAAATCACTTAACAGAATAAGACCAAATTTGACAAAAAGCACCCTCGCATAAAGGGCTTTAAAATTTGTATAAATGATGCTGATCCACCATCAATATGGCTGCTATTACTAACTACAGACAAACATTTAAAGAGCTTAATATCAAAAAGGCACTGAACAGAATTTGACCAGCAGAAAGTATCCTGGCATAATGACCTTTCAGTAATGGACAAATAATTCTAATGTGCCATCAAATATGGATAGGATACAAAAGATAGAGAAACCTTGAAACAATTGTTTTCATAACATCTGTGATCAACATCATTGGAAGAATTTTCTACACAAAGTATCCTATTCACCCATATTTCTTGGCCAGTTACTCTTGCATTTGGCAGTTAGGCAGATAGCTGCCATGTGAACGATCTCAAGTCCACTTGGGCCTCTTGTCTCAATATATATTTTTTGCTGCATTTGTACCAAATTAGTATGACAAAGGAGTGACACATTGACGTATAAACAGTTATAATAAAGTTATTTATAAGTACATGCTGTTCACTGTATTTTTCAGACAGTGGTCACATCAGAAAGGCGGAAACAGGAAGCTGTTCACAGACTTCTTAGTCTTGAGCTTGATTTTATCGACCTGATGCATTCTGGAATGCAGCGATACTCTCGACCCCTACGGCATTGTATTTTGAAACATACTTACCACTCTGCTCTTTTTCAAAATATAGAAAAGGTAAGTCAAAATCCTTCTCACTTGTGATCAAGAGTGTGTTTATGCTAGAAACCAGAAAGAATGAAATCTCTGTATATTTATTTTTTTTAAAAAATCAAACAGACACAGAAAAATGTATTTGGATAATTTTTGTGGAGTTTACGTGCCTACTTTTCTTAGTTTTTCAATTCCAGTTCATGGTTCCTTATTTAGCAAACTTGAATGTTCACATTACCCAGAGTTGTCTCATTAATAACAATCAGCAATGAACATAATGCATGTCATTCTTTTTGAGGTCTTAGAAACAATTAATCATTTATGTATTCTATATTTTGTTTTAATTCTCAGTTGACGACAATATCCGAGTACCATGTGAAACAGATGCATGACAATGTGCCATCCATGACCTCAGATGACACAGACACATCTGGAGAGAGCCATCACTTTGTAAATTCCATTGGCTTGATATACCAGTCAAAGGTGTGTAACTCTGATTGTCCTGTGTGGAGAAAATAAACCTGAGCATTGCTTTAAGCTCACCTGACTGAAGCTAAAATTAATTAACTCGGGTAACATACCTACATATATCCAGTTTAAAAACAATCTTTAGGAGAAAAGTAAAAACCTTGTTTTATAAACAAATATTAATTTAAAAAAATGATTTTGAAGCCAATCATTTTATAATCTGGATCTTAATCAAGACTTGGCTAAAATGACATTTTCTCAAATCCAAGTTATCAACAGAATCCAGAATTTAGGAAGCATATGCCTTCAAAATCTGTATCAAGAGTGGACTATTACAATTTTGACCTATGGAAGTTTTCTGCTTGTATGGGCTGTTAATAGAAGTAGACTAATACTTAGGGACAGATTTATCTCCCCTTCATATACCTGTAAAGATAAGATTGCATCCAAAGGTAAATGTACATGATGTGTTGTTTATGGGTCATATTTCTTTGCATATGTTTCATATCCAGAATTATATATGAACATTGTACTAATTATATCACTTCATGTCATTGTGCCACTGAAACAGAATAATGATATATGAAAAGAAAGGATTTTATTAAATATAGGTGTGAGATTCTTATTCGCTTATTTAACCTAATTTGGCCCATAATTTTGCCACCAGATTCAAAGTTTATGGGCCCATTTCAGAGAAGAAAATAGAATTTTTTAATTTTTTTTTGTTGTTGCTCAGGAGGAGACTGCACAGATATAAAGTATAAATATTTGTATCTGTAGTCTTATGCTATTTTTAACAAGGAAAAATAGTACGCTATTATGTGCACATGGTGTGTAAGCTTCTTGTTAACATTCATAACACTTAAGATCGACAAAATTTAGCAGCTGCAAATGGCAGGGGTTGAGAATGTACTCTGAATGATTTAGACCAACATCAATGTCTTTATTGTACACCTGATAATATGCAACCAGACAGTCAGTTTCACAGAAAGCTGCAGTGGCTCAGTGGTTAGTATGTTGGATTCACAATCAGTGGGTTGTGGGTTCAAATTCTACCCAGATCAATCCATGTTTAGAGTAGTAGTGTGTCTCTGGGCAGGCAACTTTATTCCCATTGCCTCGGCACTACACTTCTTTCATGTCTTGATGTGCCTTCAAACACTAATCAATCAGTCGATCACAGAATCAATCTACAAATTCCTTTTTAATCATCTGATGTGTTGTGTTGTCTTCCTTCAGGTCCACATGCTGTGTCAAGCATATGAACTTTATGCAAAAGGAATTAGTGAGGCAAACAAAGTGCTGTCAGACTTGAGGAAATCAGAGGATTTTATCAAATTTATATCGGTAAGTTTGGTATATATTTATCTTACCAGTGTAGAATTCATTGAACAAGTTCAGTTTGCCACTGTTATAATTTTAAGTTTTTAAAGGTGTAAATGACAATATATGAAGATTTTGTTCTTTAGAACACTGAAGAGTAACCTTTAGACCTTTTAAGATAATCAATAGAGTTAAAGATATCTGGTTCTTAAATAGTATTCAGCAAACTATATTTTAATATTGGCATTCCTGGCTAATTAGATTCAATTGCAAATTAAACATGCAGAATTAGATGAATAATATAAATCTTGGTCATTTGTATGTCATTGCTCGCTTCCAGTGCTGCACTTTTCGTAAGCAGCTTGTCAGTATTCTATGGCAATCTTTCAACTTATTTCCCCACCAACATTTGAACTTAGTGAAACTTTTTTGTTTGCCTCTTGTTGCTACAACATGACAAGGAATTTTTTTTTTTTTACATTTTATAAAGCAGTTTTAAAAGTTATGAAGCACTTGCTCACAAAACACATCCCTTACATCTTACAGAACCCACCATTAAAAGGAAGGCAACCCAGTATAAGCACATTCATCTTTCGACCTGTGCAGCACATAAGAGAGTTGTATCAGGTATTACGAGAAATCTTCCTCAGCACTGCAGCAGAGAGTACCGACTATAGCTGTCTGAAGCAAGTAGTAGAAGGTAAGTATTAAATGAAATTTAAAAAAAAAAAATAACATGGTTCATCTAATTTTGTACAGTCAGCTTTAGAATTCACAAGACACTGTCTACAAAAAAGATATCATGGCAATAACTGTGTCAGATCATCATTTAGTTCGTAAGGTTGTTCAATTTGGATCTCGGCCCCCATCCCATCAAACTCTTAACAATTCATTGTACAAAACATAGCAAAAAAGACATGATGTCATTCATTGATATTGTGTCGATTTGGATAATTTTGTGAGGCACACCTTGATGGGGACAGTCTGAATATTTAGAACTTTATAATTTCAAAGAGTCCGGCTATCTGAGTCGTTTCTGGATCCATCCCTAAACAAGCAGGAATGTTACTGAAATTAAAGTCACCTTTACAGACTAAAATTGTTCTTTCTTTAAATGTGCTGTATTATATCATGTAATAAATTTGAACTGATCAGTTTTGTATTATTGTCTAGGTCTACAGGAGTGTGTAAACAACATCACAAACTTTAGCTGTGAGCGGGTGGAGAGTTTGACCTCCCTAACCTCAAAGGACAGCAGGGGCAGTTTCACAGGGAGCATGAAATCCCGTTCTTCCAGTGCAAGTAGTAGCTCAGGCAGCAGTTCTGCATCAAAACATACCACAGGCGCACTGCAGAATGTACGGACAGTTGACACAGAGGTCATGAAGATACAGGATCGTCTTGTTTTTGCACCTCATGTACCAGTAAGTGCATTAGTAAATCAGATTTGGGTACATATGCTTGGTTAAGAGACTTTAACAGTCTTTGAAGAGTTACGTGCATTACCAGTAAATGTTGGGTATTCATTGCACAGTTTGTATCGCTCTTTTAATAATTACTACATGTGCAAATTCATTTGTTTATATGTATATACATGTGTTTGTTTATGTGTATGTTGCATGTATGTATATAGATACACTAAATAGAAGCAATATGGAGACAAAAATTTGTCACAGAATTCTGAAACCATTCGGAATCAATGTAGTTGTCAGTCTGTATCAAACCTCAAGGGTAGGGAACATTTGGAACTTGACTATGAAACTTGTATGTACAAACTTGTAGGTCATATATATGTTTGTGTGTATGTGTGTGTGTTGGCAATAATCATTCAATGTAAAACTTGTTATTATGTTCCACAGATAATGCAACTGTGCCAGGAAGGAAGACATGTAATTTTCTCTGGTGACATGTTTATGTGGGAGGTGCAGCAGTGGGTTAAGCTTCAAGTCTTCCTCTTTACTGACATTGTCCTACTGACCCGCAAGGAACCAGATGGCTTTCTGCATGTGCTGGAACCGCCCACCAACCTCAAGGATGTGTTTGGGATTGATGCTCAACGCAAGCATGGTAAAGATATTCTTTTGCATCAGACACATACATATATCAATGAATACACACATGCCAATGTACAAACATTGACATGCCTACACACTCTAGCACCCAGACACTTACATATATCAATGAATACACACCTATGTCAGTGTACAAACATTGACTTGCATACACACTGTAGCACCCTGACACTTACATATATCAATGAATACACACCTATGTCAGTGTACAAACATTGACTTACATACACACTGTAGCACCCTGACACTTACATATATCAATGAATACACACCTATGCCAGTGTACAAACATTGACTTGCATACACACTGTAGCACCCTGACACTTACATATATCAATGAATACACAGCTCTGCCAGTGTACAGACATTGACTTGCCTACACACTCTAGCACCCAGACACATACATATATCAATGAATACACACCTATACCAATGTACAAACATTGACTTACTTACACACTCTTGCACCAAGACACAAAACTTAAAAATTTTTATATGTAGAGGACCAAATTGACCCTTATTGACAAATCTTTGTAGTGTACAGAGTAGCTGAAATGAATAACTGAATATTCAAATCAGAATATTTTTTTTTTTTTTTTTTGTTGAGAATGTTGAATAGAAAATCAGTGTTCATATTTTCATCTGTTTACCTAGCAAGTAGTGAAACCTACAATCAGACTCAGTAGTCGATCTTGCTGACCATATATCTCCATAGTTTGACAAACAAGGCAAAATGTAGCTATGCAATGTTGAATTAGTTTGACAAACAAGGCAAAATGTAGCTATGCAATGTTGAATTAGTTTGACAAACAAGGCAAAATGTAGCTATGCAATGTTGAATTAGTTTGACAAACAAGGCAAAATGTAGCTATGCAATGTTGAATTAGTTTGACAAACAAGGCAAAATGTAGCTATGCAATGTTGAATTAGTTTGACAAACAAGGCAAAATGTAGCTATGCAATGTTGAATTAGTTTGACAAACAAGGCAAAATGTAGCTATGCAATGTTGAATTAGTTTGACAAACAAGGCAAAATGTAGCTATGCAATGTTGAATTAGTTTGACAAACAAGGCAAAATGTAGCTATGCAATGTTGAATTAGTTTGACAAACAAGGCAAAATGTAGCTATGCAATGTTAAATTAGTTTGACAAACAAGGCAAAATGTAGCTATGCAATGTTGAATTAGTTTGACAAACAAGGCAAAATGTAGCTATGCAATGTTGAATTAGTTTGACAAACAAGGCAAAATGTAGCTATGCAATGTTGAATTAGTTTGACAAACAAGGCAAAATGTAGCTATGCAATGTTGAATTAGTTTGACAAACAAGGCAAAATGTAGCTATGCAATGTTGAATTAGTTTGACAAACAAGGCAAAATGTAGCTATGCAATGTTAAAATAACCAGAAATTCAAACACCCATGCACATGGTAATCAAGATGTCAAAACAATGGAATAATCAGATTGGTCACATCATTGCTGTTTTTATTCATTGTCATTCGTCTGCTACTGAAAAGATAACATGTAGTACAGTAAGTTGATAAAGATAACATGTAGTACAGTAAGTTGATAAAAAATATTGTATAGAACAGTCATATCAAAGTCAACAAAGCCTTTATGTGTCAATCAACATATCCAAATTTAATTCTGGTGTTTTCTGCACATTATTGTTAATGACCGTGTGTATGAATGGTCTTCAATTTTTTCCAGTTAAGTCAAATTACATTAAAGTTGATTTTAGAAATTTACATTATGAATAAATCACTTTCTACAGAATTATCTATTAGATAGTTACATTATTTAAGTAATTTAGAGTTACAAACCTTTTCACCTACAGTCTGTCTAAAGCGTTTCATTGAATGTTTTTGTTCATACTTTTTTGAAAGATAAAGAGTAAAAAATGCATACATTCATTTGATTTTTAGTCTGTATCCAAAAACATATTTTTACTCAATAACCCTAAAATGTCATTTAATTAGGATTAGATGACCAAGTTCACCGTGTTTTCAATGCAGCTTGGTGGTGTGTGTGTTGTTAAATACTAATGAAGACAGAAAAAAAAGAAGAAAAATGATTGATTTGATAGCTTTATTATCATTGAAAATTCAGATTGTATCCAAAATATTTTAACAGGATAATTTGGTATTCATTTCAGCTTTTGTACAGAAAAGTTGACAGAGTATACAGAGTCTTAAGAATGGAACATAGTGTCATTATTCAAGTTTTCATGTTGCCTACTTTTTAAAAGATACTGTCAGTTCACTTTTTTTCATGGGGTACCAGTTTTAATTGATTTTGTGATTGCAGCAAACTACAAATTTAAAGGCCCAATGGACAATGTACGTTGATTGAAACAACAGGGCCCTTTTCCATGCCCCACAAAAGACCCAATGGACAATGTATGTTTATTGGGAACAATAGGGCCCCCTTCCACGCTCCACAAAAGACCCAATGGACAATGTACATTCATTGGGAACAGTAGGGCCCCCTTCCAAGCTCCACAAAAGACCCGAAGGACAATGTACATTGATTGGGAACAATAGGGCCCCCTTCCACACTCCAAAAAAGACCCAATGGACAATGTACGTTGATTGAGAACAATAGCCCCCCCCCCCCCCTTCCATGCTCCACAAAAGTAACAACAAAAATGCAGCAAAACGATGAAAATTTACACACGCAAAACTAATAAAACTTTGTATCATTATTCTTTAAAACAAATGTAGAGTTTATGCAGAGTTACAAATATTAAGGTACACAGATTCACAGTGCATGATGTTTTAGTCTTGATCATGTAAAATATCTGTCATAGATGTACAATTAGAAATATTTTTTGGCTGTTTTGGAATTTGGGTTAGTGGGAAGGGGTATCAATAAAAAGCAGGGAATATACTGCATTGTGGCATTCTCCTTTCAGATTTGTTTATTTTTAACCTTATTTTCGTTTTTTACTTCTTGTAGGCACAGAATTTGTTCTTCACTGTAGTGGAAAAGGTTCCTCATCCAGAAAGGTACATTTCCGGGCACCCTCCACAGAGCAGAAGTATGCTTGGAAGAGTTTGTTGGAGCAGAGAGTGTACTCTTTGCGAGGATCATTAGAATATTTCAGCAGCAATAGTGATTTGTCATCAACAAGTTCTGCAATTGTTATATGAAGTTCTCAGCTGTTTTAAGCTAAGGAAAAATCAAGGTGTTACTATTGTGCTATGTACTGTATACACATTACACATAATTGTATGTAATCATAAGAAACAATTTTTACATTTATAATATTCTTCAGTTGTGCCCCAGTATAGTGGGCTGTGAATGTTAACATGCATATTGACATTAATATCAAAAGTATTGTCCAAAATCAGAAAATAAGTAAAATTTATCAGCAGATGGAGAAATTCTCAGTGTAAGTGAAGTATACACTATATGAATATTACAGCTATTAGAAATAGTAACTTGTGATCATATGGAGTTCTGTTTGAGCTTTATTGTTTCTAGTGTTGGAGAAATTGTCCAACCAGCTGATTTTTATTTCCTTGTTCTGTTAAAGAACTCACTTTTGTTAAAAAAAATTCTTTGTTATTTTAAATTAAATTTATTTTATAAAGTAAAAAGAAAATCTATGTCAGATAAAAACATATTTGACATAGAATCAAGATTTAATTAGCTTGCCTTTGTTATGGACTTGTTATATTGACACAGGAAGAGATTTTTCAACTTTGATGATGCAAGACTCACTGTTAATTATCTTTTTAATACATTGTATTGTTATGTATTAGAGAGATGACATTCAAGACAACCAATTTATACAATAATAAGTTTAGGCCCAGAACACTTTCAGTTTTCAGAGTTCTACTGTATGTTTTTATATAGCCTTGCAGCCAGAAAAATCTTTCAAGTGAGATACTGTCAAATCGAGATGATAAGCTTTTGTGGAGAAAAAGCGAATATGGAAAATAAAAGCACACAAGACTTTGACTAATTTTTTTTATATATCTGTGTGTGTAAAACAAACTAAGACTTAAATTTGCTCTTCAGGTGTTATTTGGTTCGTAATTAGGTCATTAGTATGAGTTTTATTTGGTTCTTAATTAGGTCATTAGTATGAGTTTTATTTGGTTCCTAATTAGGTCATTAGTGTGAGTTTTATTTGGTTCCTAATTAGGTCATTAGTGTGAGTTTTATTTGGTTTCTAATTAGGTCATTAGTATGAGTTTTATTTGGTTTCTAACTAGGTCATTAGTATGAGTTTTATTTTGGTTCCTAATTAGGTCATTAGTATGAGTTTTATCTGTTTACTTCAATATTATTCTGCCTTCTTGCTATCAGTTGTTTCTCTAATTAACCCTTTTTATATAGTAGGCCATTAAATTTGATTGCTAAGAAAAAATTAAACAAATGTTATAACAATTTTACAAAAATAAATTTCACTATCATAAGCACATACAAAACACATAAGTGCATACGATTTTTACCTGTTTAAAAAAACATAAGTGCATACGATTTTTACCTGTTTAAAAAAACATAAGTGTATACGATCTTTACCTGTTTAAAAAAACATAAGTGCATACGATCTTGACCTGTTTAAAAAAACATAAGTGCATATGATATTTACCTGTTTAAAAAAACATAAGTGCATACGATCTTGACCTGTTTAAAAAAACATAAGTGCATACGATCTTGACCTGTTTAAAAAACATAAGTGCATACGATCTTGACCTGTTTAAAAAAACATAAGTGCATGCGATCTTGACCTGTTTAAAAAAACATAAGTGCATACGATTTTGACCTGTTTAAAAAAACAAAAGTGCATGCGATCTTTACCTGTTAAAAAAAACATAAGTGCATACGATCTTTACCTGTTTAAAAAAACATAAGTGCATACGATCTTGACCTGTTTAAAAAAACAAGCGTGTATGTTTGTTAGCCAAATTTTACAGTACCGTATATACTTATAAGTCTGATCCAACTGCAAACCGCATAGAACCAGATCTGCCATTACATAATGCACTGGCAGATCTGGGTCTATGCCGTTTGTAGAACAAACAACACCATGATCTGCTGATACATTATGTGCTGGCAGAACAGGTCTATGTTGTTTGCAGTTGCACCCAACTTGTAAGCAAGTATATACGGAAACTTCTCTTTAATGACTACCTACAAATACTTTATTATTGATTTGTTATAGTTCTGTATTGTTACATATCATTCATCACTTTTACAATCTAAAGACAAACAACTGTTTTATGTTTATTGTCTGATATTATGAACATAACTTTAGTTGTATAATCTCAGAAGGTTTTTGTTGTACGTAGATTTTTTTTATATATACTTCTGATATATTAATATTAGTTTTCTAGTCCTTATTGATGTACATAATTTTCTTTATTGACATGTATGTCAATCTAAAATAGGTCTTTGTACAAAAAATTTACTATTTATTTTGTAGTAAATTGAATCATTTTAGTACTCCAGTAGTGTGTAGTACTCAATTTTAGTACTCCAGTAGTGTGTAGTACTCAATTTTAGTACTCCAGTAGTGTGTGGTAGTCAATTTTAGTACTCCAGTAGTGTGAAGTACGCACAGTTTAGGCCAGTAATGGTTAAAACTTCAGTGTAAATAGAAAATCTTGCTTTTAGCTTAGTTCAGAATAATTTAACAAGTAACAGTAATTTAAAGTCACATCTATAACTATCAGTCTGTCTATCTCTCTGTCTCTCTCCATCTAAAACTGTTTGTCTGTCTGTCTCTCCAAACATTTTAGCACATTTAGTATTATTTATAATTATATGGTAACTTCTTATGTATAAAAACAAGGGTACTTTTTACAACTAATATTAAGATTGTATTTTGCTTTAAGATTTACAGCAAAATGATATTTTTGGCTAATAGAAGCATCATTTGTTTTCAGTGTCTAGCAATGTAAACAAAAATAACATAGATTTTTGACCCAAAATTTTGTACTAGAGATGCTTTGTGAATTTCTGGTGGGATGCTTCTTGATTCCCAAACAGAACGCAGCATTGAACTAATACATGAAAAATTGTCAACAAAAATGGGAGAAAAAGTCATTTCCCAAATAATTCTTTTCAGCTACAAATTTAGTGCTATGTGTTCATTGCATAGCACCAAAGTTCTGGAAATCCAATCATACATGTGTTATTATGAATCATATACAAATAAAACATAATCATGACAATTTTGTTGAATTTTCTATTGTATCATGGACCATTCTATTTTGACATCAATTTAAAATATTGAAAAATGCTTCCTAATCATCTTTCTTGACACACAAGTCCCTCAAGAAATGTGATTCCTAGTCATCTTTCTTGACACACACAAGTCCCTCAAGAAATGTGCTTCCTAGTCATCTTTCTTGATACACAGAAATCCCTCTAGAAAAGACTGCCGATACATGGTATTTGTCTAATTTTGATGCCTTGTGAGTCCCATTTTAAATTTTGGTTGCAAACATTGTAATTTCATTGAAATACAATCCTCAGTGGCCATTTGCGTTCTGACATCTTTCTTGGGTTAATCAAGGTGCTTATGTTATACTTAGGTACACTTTCACAAAATAATTACAATTAGACATTACAAGTGTTTCAGTGAACTATGTATACTGGTTTCACAGTTCACCTATATAAAATTGTATCTGACTAGAAAATTGAAATCTGACAAAATTGATCATAATGGCATATTATGTGGTTAAACAAACTTTTCATTCCAGTTTACAGTTTGCCCATGTGAGATTCATCTGTCTCGCACTAGTACACTTGCTTCTCATTCCAGTTTACAGTTTGTCTGTGTGAGAATGGCATGTGGGATTCACCTATCCCACATGAGTACACTCACTAAACAAACTTAATCTCATTACAGTTTGTGCATGTGAGAATGGCACGTGGGACTCATGAGCACACTCAAAGGCACAGTATATTATGTCACTATGCTTATGACATGAACATGTACACTATTATGTCACTATGCTTATGACATGAACATGTACACTATTATGTCACTATGCTTATGACATGAACATGTACACTATTATGTCACTATGCTTATGACATGAACATGTACACTATTATGTCACTATGCTTATGACATGAACATGTACACTATTATGTCACTATGCTTATGACATCATGAACATGTACACTATATTATGTCACTATGCTTATGACATGAACATGTGCACTATATTATGTCACTGCTTATGACATGAACATATGCAATGTATATTATGTCACAATGCTTATGACATCATGAACATGTGCAATATATATTATGTCACTATGTTTATGACATCATGAAAAGTGCACTGTTTCTTGCATTTTTAGTATTGAAAAGACAAATGTGAACAGTATTCCTTTAAAACATTCTTTGTTTTAAACTAAACATTTAAAACATTCTTTGTTTTAAACTAAACATTCATGCATCTTCTAATAACCTCCCCCATTTTTTTTTTTTAATTCTGTATTTATAAACTAGATCAATAATTATAATACCCAACTCTATTTCCTTATGAGAAATGAGAAAAATAATTGATCATATGCATTGATGTGGAATAGGAAATCCCACCCTTCAGGTCAGATTGCTGGAGGAAAACGTCATACAGTAAAACCCAGACTTGTGACCACCCTAATGAAAATTGGTTTAACAAAAACATTCTTCCTTCTATATGGATCTCATGACTATGACCACCTGGATAACAAAGACCTAGTTTCTCAAGTCCTATGAGTGGTCTTAATAATGAGGTTTTACTGAATATTAAAACCACTTCACCTCATTGGCATCCCATGAAACATAATTGAATAAAAGACTCTGGATAAAATTTAATTAAAAGAAATCAACACATTGTCATATTTTAGAGTTTAATAATTTTAAATGAGTACTATATCTCTTAATAAAAGTCCTGTAAGACAAATTCATCCTACAACATTCTGACTTTCCCCCTTGTACCTTATTGTCAAGGTCAGTCATAGAAAATTTGCATTTTTTTCATTTACCTATATTTCCTAAACTCCTTAATAGATTATCATCATACTTGGCATGAATCATTATGAAGCTAAGACAATTTTTTCTACAACATACTCTCTCTCCGAATTTACATTGGGGTCAAGGTCACAGTGAAAGAAAATTTGCAATAAGGTTTTGGTTCATGTGTTTTGTTTGCTTATATTTCCTAAACACGCCTGATAGATTTTCTGGATGAATCTTTATGAACCTAAGACAGTTCATTATATGACATGTTTGTTTACCCATTGGGTCAAGGTCACAGAACATTTGCATTCAGGTTTTGGTTAAAGTTCTTCATTTGGCTATATTTTGCTAACTCATTGATAGATTCTCATCATGCTTGGCATGAGTCATAATAAAGCGAAGGCAATTTATTTTACTATATGCTTGCTCATGCCTCTTGCCTTCAGGTCAAGGTCAGTCATAGGAAATTGGTGTTAAAATTTTGGTTGAAGTTTTTCATTTGCCTATATTTCCTAAATCCCTTGATGGATTTTTTTCATGCTGGCGTTGAATTGGTATGAACCTAACAATTCATTCTGCAACATGCTTACTGGCCCCATTTACTTTGAGGTCAAGGTCACAGAAAATTTGCATTAAGGTTTTGGTTATTTTTTTTTCATTTGCTTTTATTTCCTAAACTCCTTTATGGATTTTCTTCATACTTTATATGAATCATTATAAAGCTAAGACAATTGTTTCAGCAACAGGCCCATTCAGTCATGATCTTGGTGTAAAGGTCATACATTTCACAACAATGCTTAAAATGTGGGCTCAGCATGCAGTTCTTGTCCTTATTCTTCTTTGAGTCACTTTGACCTTGACCTTTGGCACCAAAATCAAACAATCTCTTATCTCAAATGCAAGCCATTTACAAAGTTGGGTCAAGTTATCTGATATACAAGTCAAGTTATTTTGTGGAAACAGTTTTCCTTCTTTCTGTCACTGTGACCTTGACCTTTGTTCTTTGAGACAAAAGTCAGTGGGTTTCTTCCTTGTCCCAGATACAAACTACTTGCAAAGTTTGGTAATGGCAGATGGTGGAGAATTCTAGTTATTGTACAGAAATAAAATAAGAAAGAGATGGACATCACCAGACCATGATACACTCCACCTTATGATGGGCATATAAAAAAGGGAATAATAACAATAATAATAATTATTAGCTTTACTTGTGAGGGTTAACCCTAACCCTTTTAAAAATCCAATTATGCACTAGCATCGAGAAATATGCAATAAGAGAAGATATTACATAATCTTTGATGATGGTAAATCCATGAAAAACACCATTTATTGTTATGACCCCTGTCATCTAGAAATACAGTGCTCATAATTCACATCTGGACACTTGTTTCTAAATTTCATTCATCTCAGCCTTTTAGTCTCCCAAATGCTCTAGTGTAACATGAACTATGTGACAACTGACCCTTGGCTAACCCTGTCCTCTAGAAATACAGCATTTATAATTCTCATTTTGACACTTCTTCCTAAAATCTCTTCATCCCAGCCTCTCAGTCTCCCAAATGCTCTAGTGTAACATGAACTCTATGATAACTGACCCACATCTTAATCCCAGGAAGACTGGCATAGTCTGATACCAGATATCAAGTTCCTGACTGATCAGTGGTAATAATTTATTTACAAAGCTCTGCTAATACTATTGGTAATTTAGAAAGTGAGATGGCAACCAAATCCATAAAAGAACAAAACTCGGGAAGCTTGTGTGGGAAACAGTGCTTAATTTATTTATGAAGAGGTTAAATTAATGAAGAACACAACTTAATCTTATGACCCCTGTCTTCTATAAATACAGTATTCATAATTCACATTTTAATACTTCTTCCTAAAATCCACTTATCTCAGCATTTTAGTGTCCAAATGCTTTAGTGTAACATGAACTATCAGACAACCAACCACTGTCTAAATTCCAGGCAGATTGGCATAGTCTGCTACCAGATATCCAATCCCTGACTGACCAATTCTATAATGGGTGTATCTACAAAGTTGTATTGATACTGAAAATAATTTGTTACTTGTTTGGAAAGGAAGAGGAAAACATCATACAAGAAATTGGGAAGCTTGAATAAGAAATGGCACCAAATTCTTCTAATTCTTCTGAAAATAATTTTTTACTTGTTTGGAAAGGAAGAAGAAAACATCATACAAGAAACTGGGAAGCTTGAATAAGAAATGGCACCAAATTCTTCTAATAGTATTATCTAATGGTATTTAAGCATTCATTTGGCTGTTATTGAATTAAATAATTGATAGTATCAGTTAACATGGGAAAAGTGTTTTTTAAACACCAATTTTTGGGAGAAGACAAGTAAAAGATCTTATAGCTTATTCAACTTCCATGAGAAGTATATATTTGAAAATTAAGTGCAATTATAGTTCATGATGCAACTGTACACTAAAAATTGACTACTTTGTACACTACAGAAGTGACTTTGTAAGAAATATCTTTCTCATTCATGTATACGTACTGAAAATCGCAATTTTACCTAGCATACAACTTTCAATACACTAGCGAGAACAATTAAGTTGTGGAATCTTTTTTTCAGAGCCAAAACTTTGATACGAGAGAAATACTTATTGTCCATTATTTATTAATGTGTGTTTTATGTTGGAAACATGTTGTAATAATTAAATTTGCAAAAGATTAATGATCTTAATTTATTATAGTTTAAATTTAATGATAATTATGTGAAACCTGTATCCTAACACATCTGCAAAATATAGCACTCTTCTTTGCGGCACTTAAATCCAGAATTTGCTGAAAGAAACATTGACACAGTTTTAATGCCATGATTCTCCACATGAATCAGTGCCACACAGAATTACATTTTCAGCTGCTTTATTTTTGCCAAGCCTGATAAAAATAGTTGCAACTAACCAAACAATGTTATTTTCTAACATTGAATTATGTGCCCATGTCATGTTTATTAAAACAATTTATCTCCCTTGGTGCTGATTGAACTTGAGGATTGTCACTACCAGTGATCATAAAAACTTATCAAAATAAAATAAACAGGGTCAGCGGATGGGATCAAATACTCGTACTGAGTTAAGTTGT
The DNA here is from genome assembly GCA_029931535.1 of Margaritifera margaritifera. Taxonomy (NCBI): domain Eukaryota; kingdom Metazoa; phylum Mollusca; class Bivalvia; order Unionida; family Margaritiferidae; genus Margaritifera; species Margaritifera margaritifera. Next base: position 2,856,972 of record JAQPZY010001610.1, on the reverse strand, counting down.
CAAAACTATTTATTTGTTTATGAACAAATGATAGCATATATGTACATGCAATTGTACTTTTTGTGAGAAAGATCATGGGAGAGATAAAAGAAGGAGAGAATTTTATAATCAATGAGGTACAAATGCAGAGAGAGAGAGAGAGAGAGAGAGAGAGAGAGAGAGAGAGAGAGAGAGAGAGAGATTCATACCATGTATAATGAGAATATTGAAATAATGTAATGTGCATTTGAATATAGCAGGGTATAATGGGGATTAAACTCTCAACTTTCATCTTCACTGCCTTTTATTTAAGTGATTTAAATTCAGGGATATTCAAATTAGGAAATTAAACATTTTTTGGTGACAAAAGTTTTGTTTTGAAATTGAAATAATTCTCAAGACCTTGATCCTTACTGTGATCATACAAAATAACAATTTATCCACATTCCAATAAGATACAAAAGAAAGATGTGAGTTCATTTAATGAATTTATTGCATGTATATTAATAAATCTTAACAGCACTAAATATTTTGATATCTATTTACATAGCACTTTTTGTGCCCTAGTCGGGCATGACAGTTTTTACATAGCACTTTTTGTGCCCTAGTCGAGCATGACAGTTTTTACATAGAACTTTTTGTGCCCTAGTCGGGCATGACAGTTTTTACATAGCACTTTTTGTGCCCTAGTCGGACATGACAGTTTTTACATAGCACTTTTTGTGCCCTAGTCGGGCATGACAGTTTTTACATAGAACTTTTTGTGCCCTAGTCGGGCATGACAGTTTTTACATAGCACTTTTTGTGCCCTAGTCGGGCATGACAGTTTTTACATAGCACTTTTTGTGCCCTAGTCGGGCATGACAGTTTTTAATTCTCAGATACTCTAGACTGACAGTGAGAAGATAGTGACTGATCTGGACAGGGGTCAAGTTGCCAAGGAAACGCAATTGTCATAACATTTTATATATCTTAATGTCAGTTACAGGAATTTTAATATGGTGCTAGTATTATGTTGCCTATGACACCCATATGTATGTATGTATGTATGTATGTATGTATGTATGTATGTATGTATGTATGTATGTATGTATGTATGTATGAACATATAGATCAACCCAATGATTCTAATGAAATTCGGATTCGCGCTGTGGCCGGATGTGTCTGTGTCATCACATGACGTCAGCAGCATGTTGTCCTGACGTACCTGGTATTCAGATATTGCCACCAGCTGAATTAAGTAAGAAAGAAAGAAAAGAAAAGAACATCTTCTAGGTTTATAATTAAGTGTGATCTATTTTGCATTAAATATTATTTTTCACCGTCTTCGGAATCAATTATTTATTTACCTGTCTGTCGATCTGTCAACCAACTACACCTTGCTTCCTTAACGCATGTAATGATCCACATCAATCCGTATTTATTCTTGTTAACCTTTATCATTTTTTACTATGTACCTATAACTCGGCACTATTTAGTCTGTATTGTACTGATGTGCCTGTGAACCCTACACATACTTATACATCTATCCGTTGGGGCCCCGTGTGGCCGAGTGGTCTAAGGCGCTCGCCTTTACCTATCACTGCCATCTCACCTCTGTCCGCGTGGGTTCGAATCTTGGGCTCGGCCAATGTGGTTAAGTGAGAAAGCTTGCCAGTAGCTTCCCGTTGGTCGGTGGTTCTTCCTGGGATTTTTCCAGGTTCTTCCTCCACCAGATATACTGGCTGCCATGTATAGCCTATCATGTGCTGAAAAATGGCGTTAAACCCATAAAAGCAACCAACATCTATCCGTTATAATTCTTTCTTTCTTTCTTTTTTATTGGGGGGAGGTGGGGGGTGGTAGGATGCAATTTTTCTCAAAGCAGTCTTCGAATATCATTTTAATTTTAATATAGATCACAAGCGTAAAATAAGATTAATGAAAGCCATTAAAATGAATAATGAAAGCCATTAAAATGAATAATAAAAGCCATTAAAATGAATAATGAAACTATTTCATTTTGTTAAATTTGGAGGTGGTCGATAGATAACTTACATTTTCGTAAAAAAAATTGCCTATTCGATTTGATCCGGATGTAACATTTTGGGGAGGGGCGGGGGCTGATTGAGAAAGCAGAAGAAGATGAAATACACTGATAAACAAGTCAGCTGATCACTTATTATACTTAGTTTCTCAATATTCTGGAAGAGCGTCTCATACTGAGTCTATCTGAGTATACAGTGACGTAACGGCCTTGAGTACTGCTGCATCCCATGATGCATCAGTTCTGCAAAGTCCATATCATGGCTCATCAATCTGTTGACAGCATTCTGGTTATGTTTGTCTAGAATCTGAAGGTAGATAGTGATTCTCAGTTGACAGCGTTCTGGCAGTGTTTGTCTACAGTCTGAAGGTAGACAGTGATTCTCAGTTAACAGCGTTTTGGCAATGTTTGTCTAGAATCTGAAGGTAGACAGTGATTCTCAGTTGACAGCGTCCTGGCAATGCTTGTCTTGAATCTCAAGGTAGACAGTGATTCTCAGTTGACAGCGTTTTGGCAATGTTTGTCTAGAATCTGAAGGTAGACAGTGATTCTCAGTTGACAGCGTCCTGGCAATGTTTGTCTAGAACCTGAAGGTAGACAGTGATTCTCAGTTGACAGCGTTCTGGCAATGTTTGTCTAGAATCTGAAGGTAGACAGTGATTCTGAGTTGACAGCGTCCTGGCAATGTTTGTCTAGAATCTGAAGGTAGACAGTGATTCTCAGTTGACAGCGTTGTGGCAATGTTTGTCTACAGTCTGAAGGTAGACAGTGATTCTCAATGAATATAATCCTACGTAGTGTCGTATCATTCACTTTTTAATTTAATAATTTTTTTCACCATCTACCACCCATTAATCTTCAGTCTATGCTACAACCACACTTATTTCTTTTATCTTGCACTTGTTTATGCACCACTACCCATAAGAGTTTTCCAGCTTTAATCTTAAGTAACATATATAAATTTAAATCTTCCCACTTCAATGCCATTTCTACAGTTATTTCTAATTTCCATACGAATATGGAAAGTGTGAAAGAAAGAAATTGTCAAAACCACGAAAAAAGAGAACAGAAAAAGTCTATCAAAAAGAACAAAGTCTGCTTGAAGAACATATATACAGTTTCCCATCACCAACTATCACCACTATAATACTCTAAGTTTCATAACCCTTTACAAGCACAGTGATACAATATATCGAGTCAAAAGAAAGTCTCTTCAAAACATTATGAGACTAATTCTGGAAGTGGACTTAAGCGCGTGAAGAACTTGACAACAGGGGAGCTTATGGAGCCAGAATCTCGTAATAAAGGTTGGGTCTAGTGCTCCGTTGGATGAGAATCGTGTCCTTAGTCTTCCTCGTCAGAGTGGTCTCCGCTGAGGCTGGGTTTTTCTTGGCAACACCTCAAGGAATACGGAAGTGTGTCTGATGAGCTCCAAGGTGACCATGTTTCCTCTGTTCCTGCAACGTGAAAAAAGAAAGAAGTTGTAATTAAACACGTCAAATTAAAGCATAAAGTGAGTGAAATTATTATTATTTTTGTTATTATTATTATTATTATTATTATTATTATTATTATTATTATTCAAAGAACAGAATGCTTGGATCATGAATGCAGGAACAGTACCTGTCAAACTTCAAAAGCTCTGGTGTATGAAAAACTGAGCACTTCCATTTAGGCAATATGGGATTGGGTACTACCTCAAATTTAAGACTTTCACAGCATTCACCACATTCGGAATATCCGTCTCATTTCGATGCCAGCTGAATAATATTGACTCTCTGAAAGAGACTCTGAGGTAATCGTATTGATACTTCCCAAATTGGTAAGTTTTGGGTGAATGAACATCCGATTGGATGCGCGAAGAACTGATTCTTATACAATTAATATTGTTTAAAATAAGACATGAGGACGCTTCAACAATCAATGAAATACTTGCACGTTTACTTTTTAATCTTATTCCTGAACATTGTAATGAAAAAATTCAAGAAATCATTGGGTTTCAATAGCCGGGAACTATTGTTTACTTTCCTGTTAGTGATGATACGCCACCTAGTAATTTTGACATTAAGAAGTTATGACGTATTAACAACCACGGGCTTGAGGGCAGTTCAGATGGCCATTATTTGCATCCGAGGTTTTTTCTAGAATGCGATAAAAAGGGTCGATGACGTACCAATCGCTTGCAAGAACTACTTACTTCCGAAATTAATGAGTTTGAGAACGGAACTACTCCAATGAGCATGGACAATTTTCAATTTAGAAAATCACATGTTGACACATTTTTACAAAGAATTTTATTTCGTTCCAATTACATACATATATCGGTACGACTTTAGTAAGTCATCACAACACACAAAGTAAAGGAGTCAAGTGTGTGGAACTGTTTTGTTGGACGCATATATATATGTGTCCACCGAGCTGGTTGGAGTAGGGATAATATATTAAATTGTATCGTGGTCTTTGGTTTTGCTGGTTTTAACGGCACTTTTAATATTATTTGCTATATCATGACGAGGAAATAGGAACTAAGTGCCTTTACAAAGATCACACCGAGGCAGCCGGCCCGGGATGGCCTTAGCGGGTATCGAACCCATGACCCATGGATTACGAGTCCGACGCTGGACGAAATGAATATAATATACATGACACAAATTGTCAACATACATGTACTGGACGAAATAAATATAGTATACATAACACAAATTGTCAACATACAGGTACTGGACGAAATAAATATAGTATACATAACACAAATTGTCAACATACAGGTACTGGACGAAATAAATATAATATACATGACTAAACTAATAATATGTATACAGAAGCAGCAACTTAGATGAAGTCCATGATGAATCAAAATCTCCAAAATTCAGTTATACTATTAGAGAAGTTCGAATAGGTCACACAATTCTTTATTTTAAAAAAAAAAAAAACTTGAAATTGGGACATCTAAAGTGTAGCCACACATAATTTGTTGAGAATATAACATAGGTAAATATTGAACAAGAAACAATTAGAATCAATCCGGTATTTATCATCTTAGTTTTTTTACTGAATTTAATGTTGATCTTATTTGTAAAGGATCGCCAACATATTCCACCCTATCAAAACATGCTTGATTTCATCAGGGTACAAAAAAAAAAAAAAAAAAAAAAAAAAAATGTGTCTACCTCCACAAACAGACAATCATACAGATAGACAGACCAATGGCAATTATACCTTTATAATCACCCTCCCATCCACCCACCCACCTTTTCTTTCGCAGGATGGGACATAAAGTTTTGAGCGAAACAAAGGTCGCAAACTGAAAATATCTTGAAAATGTCAGAATTTATTGAAACATAGTTTTTCTAACAGCATGCCAAATTGAAATAAAGTAACTGCATATTTTGTTGACCTCATTTTAGGGTTTTTGAGCGTGCGCTTGATTTTCGTGCTCACAATGTTGTAAGAATTAAGAGCCACACCCTCACCAAGCGAACCACGTCCTTCTCTTCCCTAGGGCACACTGAGGCAGCCTACGCGTGTTGGTCTAGGCGGGTATAGAACCCGCGACCCATGGATTGCAACTGAGCTAATGCAACTTCCTTCCCTTGTTTGTATTCAGACAATTCTGTGAAGCAAACTCACTTATTGCAGAAAATTCGAAAATAGTTTTTTTTTCTTTGAGAGAGAGAGAGAGAGAGACAGAGACAGAGAGAGAGAGATGTATATCTTTATTTCCTCTGCATATTACGAAGAGTACAATGAATAGTATAAATAATACGGCAAAAAATGGAAAATAGAAATAATTAAAGGTGAGAAATAAGATACATTTACAAATAATCATACAATAACAAATGCATATTTCGTGAACATTCACCGTGACATTTGTTGTTGTTTATTTTATATTTAATTCTTGCAAAATAGCAATTTGTCACTATTTCTTCCGCTTTTTCTCGTGTTTGATTGTTTTTTAACGGCAATTTTAACACATCATTGGTTATATCATGCGATGAAATTGGAGCTACGTGCCTTTCCCAAGGCAGCCGCCCCGTCTCGTGTGACCTGGGCGGGTATCATAAAGGTTCTAAATCATGTGCAGAGCAAATATTCGTTCGACCTGGAAATAAATAAATAAATAAATAAATAAACAAGGAACTGTCGTAATGTTGATTATATTATTATTATTATTATTATTATTATTATTATTATTATTATTATAAATTAACAGTTAAGATAAGTCAGATAATACGATAGACAAAACGACCATAGCATAATGAATTTGTAATAAAGGTCGTGATCAGCGAAAAATAATTGATATTAATAATGAAAGGAGAGTCAATTGTCAAAGGGAAGTAGCTCCACAAATGAAAACAAATAATCGTATTGTGTACGATAGGAGTTATTCCCCTTGTGAGTCAACCAACCAATACAACGGATCCTGATGCCAAATGGAACTCAAAACTCTTTTGTGAAGATCCCGTCAGTCAGCTCAATGCAATAATAATAATAATAATAATAATAATAATACATGCGATCCTGCTAATCATGCAATCAATAAATGCTCTTGCATTTAAAGCGTTTCCAGAGAGAGAGAAAACAAAAAATATAGGAAACGTTCAGATTGTTTCGCGCTCAATTTTAGGGGAGTGGGGCATATGATACGCCCCCCCCCCCCCCCCCGCCTTTTTTTTTGGGTAAAGATTCTATAATTTCTGTTCCCTTTGTTTGGTTTGATATAGTGACTTTATATTTTGTTAACTAATTATTTAACAAAATATAAAGTCACTATCTCAAACCAAACAAAGAGACCAGAACTTAAACTTTCTTAGTATTACAGTTTCATGCTCTTCGCAATTTCTCGCAGAGGGGCATATGAAAATGGGGGGGGGGGGAGGTTACGGCACAGCAACACTTTGAAGTTATATTGTGCCGAGATAAGTGGAGTACAGTACCTTGCCCAACGACGTACCATTTCCACACTGTGACACACGGATAAGTGGAGTACAGTATCTTGCCCAACGACGTACCATTTCCACACTGTGACACACGGAGAGATTTCCACTTTTATGCCCCGGAAAGCGTGAGGACAAGTATGAAAAAAGAAAAGCATCAACTTTTGACTGAATTGTTACTTTTTAAGAAAATCATTCATGCGGAGGCCTTTTATTTTATTTATTTTTAAAGTTTTGTAGTAGTTATGGTTACGGTAGAGTTCCGGTTACAACTTTGTAATAAGTACCGTACACTAATTATGCCAATGTAAAGAATTTAGTTACAGCTGAATGATCGCTCAGCCATGACAATTTCTAGCAGAATTAAAAACGTAAGTAGAGATAATAACGGTATGTTTCTTTTACAGGAGTCGTCATTTCATTCTTCTAAGATACTGACATATGGACGATCGATGGAAAATCAATTATTTTCTACTATTGATTATAAAATTAATTTTAGATTTTCTCCCGTATTTATCCGTCAGACATACTAGTATTGTCGACAAGTCATTTTTGCATCAGAATAACATCCAGATACTGTCATGAAAACAGTCATAAATCGCTGTGAAAACATGCAAATTTACTTGTAGAGATGGTCGTAATCTTGCAGGTTGTTGTGAAGGAGCAAGGTGTTAAATGTCAGCAACTGGCATGATCCAGGTATGGACAGGTAAAGCACAGGTAAGGTACTGCCATGGTACTAAGGTATATAGACGAGAGGTAGGTGTCACGCAGTCAAGGGGTATCTGGTTTTGTGTACAAATAGATCAAATAGGGACCAGACTGTGATATGTGCCACATGGGGAAATAATCACGCAGTAGCCAGGCCTGTTTTTGGCAGGAAGGGTCTAGGCAAGGCTCTGATCTGGTGTTTATTATTGTTACAATAACCTATCAGTAACCGTAAAGTGACTTATCAGTGACCATTTTACGATAATTAGTGAAACATGGAACACTTGAGCACATTGCTGCAACATACGACCACCAACATGAAGCACAAACTTATGGTAATAAAGAATAGTGTACAACTAAATATAAATTTAGTTTTTTCTATGTTTTTTCTTCCCTCTTTTTGTGCAAAAAAAAGGAGTTAAAAAAACCCAAAACATAAACAACAAAATAAACAATAAGATTGTAAGAAAAATCTGTTTCGGTAAAAATGTATTTAATTACAATATTTTAAAAAAAAGTCATTAAAGAACTAATATGAATAAAACGGTAAGTGACGAAAAAGAAAGATTTATATCTGTAAAATATGCAAAAGAAAGAAAACAAGGAGGTAAGGAAACTACAGATCTAATGACTGATATATGTGATTCATAAATGTATAAATAAGTTCTAATGTTGACGGATAATGAAGTTTTAATTAACTTTAAATACTTATAAATTTAGAAAACATTCTTAAATAAAATTAATGAGAACATTATCTCTCTTGTAACTATTTTACTGTTATATTTTGTACCATACGTTCCTCTGCGTATAAGTCAAAATAATAATAATAATAATAATAATAATAATAATAATAATAATAATAATAATAATAATAAAAATTAATAATAATAATAATAATAATAATAATAAGCTCACAATGAAAACTTTGTGTCATGCACCGGGTTGTTGCTGTTTGGAACTACATCCGTTCTGCGTCTGCTTGTTTCCATTTCATCCGGAATCAAAGAGATCTGTAAAATATTTATTAGAAAATCTGAAATACTCACTAAACTAAGCGAAAGGAAGCAAAACGTAGAAAGAGAAAGGAGGGAAGGAATAAATAAAAAGAAATAATGTGTACACTCAACTTTCCCCAATCCATAATTTGAACAAGACTCATTTCAATCTATTTAATAATTACCCTAACAAACATACATGAGAATTGTCTAGACATTCCATTCCGTATATGCTGAGTACACTGTTACAGATTTAACAGTTTCCCCCTCACACTTTTCATCAATACTAATCAGTAAACATAACACCAATTTCCTGCTGTAATATCGACCTATTAATGAACTTATTGGTCAATTAAAGTAGACAGATACTAAGACGAAGTAAGAGTACTCACCAGTACAAATTAATCAGCCGGGGTGGACCACTTATGTCTAGCTTCGATTGCTTCACAAAATAAATAAATAAATAAATAAATAAATAAATAAATAAATAAATAAAAAAATAAAATAAATAAATAAATAAATAAATAAATAAATAAATACAATTTGTGACAATAAAAATACAGTTTAAATTATTAGTTATGTAAATAAAGGGAATTCGAAAAATGAAAGAAAAGAAAAATAAACCCAAAGTATCGTATTTCCTAATATTACCAGTAAATTTAATAAAAATGTAAGAAATAAGGGCAAAATTTAAATGTTTGATATATAGGAAGCCATTTTCAAACATATTATAATGAACGTGTATAAACTGCTAAATAATAGTATAATACTAATATATGCAACATAACGACTTACAAATATGGTGAAATAATTTAATGTGAAACATGTTGAGGTTTGTTAATCATGAAGTTGATTACAATCAATCAATCTTTATTTCCTCCACCAGGAGAGTTCAATTACAAAATAGAAAATAGAACAGAGAGAGAGAGAGAGAGAGAGATACATTTAACAATTTACATTGAAGATTTCGGAAAACATTCCAGAAAGTCAGTGATACATATTACACTATTACAGATGAGGAAGAAGCAAATATAATATCAATAGTTAGGAAATACATGCAAACATACAAAATGGCACATAATCTTTGTACATAAATCTATAGAAACAAAATTATTATTGCAGTACTGATAATGACTTTGCTGGGACTAATAAGGTCATATAGGTAGAGAGTTTTGGTAGGAGCTGATTTGGGAATTTTTGCTTTTGACAATTGTTTGGTCTTCAGGCTGTGAAGTACACTCATGATACAATGACGAGAAATTGGAATGAACAGATTTGAAACTGGTGAACTCGTGTTTTGTCAAGTCTACTTTCAATGTCAGTTCTTAACAGTTTTAGCAACTGTGATTCGTCGTTACTTTGGGTAGGTTCTATGTGTAGTTCAAGTCCAAACTTGTCAAACACGTACCAGTGAAAGTCGTTGGCAATTTGTCTTGTTAATATACGTGATGTGACCACATGTTGAAGGAGGTCGGTATACTGTTGACCACATTTTTGACAGTGAGTAACGTCATGGCCTTGCTTTAATACCCACAGGGATGCTATAAACCTGGTTAATTTGCGTTCGTAATTATTCCTCGCAATACAGTACAGAGTGGAAGGGCGGATTTGTGTTTGTAAGTGTTGAAATCTTGAAAAATCATGATGTCTATTGATTCTGTCGCGCCTGGCAGTCTCGTCCTTTTCAAGTAAAGTTATGTTGATCAATTGTTTCCACTGAGATTTGTTAGGGAAAATTGATTGAATAATGAAGTTCAGGAGGAAATCAGTAAGCTCATACTTCTGAAGTAAATTCCAAATATCTGGAATAAAACCAGATTGTACGGATTGGGTGCTATCAAAATACACGTGAAGACGTATGAGGAATATTTGTTTGGAGATGGTGTTATTGGACAGGGTGCAGAGTTTACCTAGGAAGAGAAGTTTACTTCGATCAATTTCGGTTGTGATTCTTATTAGTTCCAGCATTGACTCACACATATCTGACCGCGTTTGTTCAGGAAATCCCTGAATTCTTTTTGCTAAAATGTTGCAACTTGCTGAGCTCCAGTAGATCGCATTTTTTAAGCTCATTCCAAAGTTCGCAGCCATATAGTAAGGTTGGAATCACGATTTTCTTATATAAACTCGCGGATATTTTGGGGTTTAGGTTTAGGGTACCCATTCCAACGTTTGCAAGACCAAAAAAGACTTGACTTGCTCTTCTGCAAGCGTTGCGGGTGCGGTCAATGGAACGACGTGATCTATCCTGTAGTATTCCTAAGTGAGTGACGGAGACAGTTTCATTAAATATTTCTTCGTCAAGTGTTAGAGACAGCTTATAGTTAGAATTTCTTCTCTTGCCAAATATTATAATACATGACTTTGTAGAGTTTAGTTTGTAGTTCCATTTTTTTAGAATATTTGAGAATAATTTCTAGCATTTTAGCTAGGTTATCTGGAGAATTTGACAGGCACGTGAGGTCATCTGCAAGCGTAGGGCAGCAGCACTCTAAACTTCCAATTTTACACCCTAGTGTGCTTTTTACTAAGTGCTGTAGCAACTCGTCTATAAATACCAGATACAAAAATGAGGATAGGACGTCTCCTTGTATAGCGCTTCGCTTGATATCGAACCATCTAGACTGGTATTTGCTAACCACGACTGCACTTTGTACACTTTGATATGTATTCGCTATTTTCCCTCCAGATTTTCCCCCGAATTCCCAAATTATATAGTTTCAAGAGTAGAGCAGCGTGCCAAACGGTGTCAAAGGCTTTTTGAGTATCGAGAAAGGCAGCATATGTAGGGCTACCACAGTCAGAGTTATAATTAATGACCTCTTGAAGATTAAATAAATAAATACAATTTGTGACAATAACAATACAGTTTAAATTATTAGTATATAAATAAAAGGGAATTCGAAAAATGAAAGAAAAGAAAAACAAACCCAAAGTATCGTATTTCCTAATATTACCAGTAAATTTAATAAAAATGTAAGAAATAAGGGCAAAATTTAAATGTTTGATATATAGGAAGCCATTTTCAAACATATTATAATGAACGTGTATAAACTGCTAAATAATAGTATAATACTAATATATACAACACAACGACTTACAAATATGGTGAAATAATTTAATGTGAAACATGTTGAGGTTTGTTAATCATGAAGTTGATTACAAGAATATATACATAGCAGTGGTTAAGAATACAAGGGCCAGATAAAGCTATATCAGACAGATAGACATACAAGTAGACAAACTGACTCATCGTGGACTGTCAGTAATCCGGAGTTCATGTAAACAGTTCACATGGCCTGTACAAAATAGGGTTAATTAACGAGTGAAGATACGATGTATGTGCCTATTCAAGATATTAGTAAATCTTGTTTTGTGTTCATACAGTTATCACAGGCTTCAGTTTGTCAGTTATGTTCTCGTGTTCATACAGTTATCACAGGCTTCAGTTTGTCAGTTATGTTCTCGTGTTCATACAGTTATCACAGGCGTGAGTTTGTCAGTTATGTTCTCGTGTTCATACAGTTATCACAGGCGTGAGTTTGTCAGTTATGATCTCGTGTTCATACAGTTATCACAGGCTTCAGTTTGTCAGTTATGTTCTCGTGTTCATACAGTTATCACAGGCGTGAGTTTGTCAGTTATATTCTTGTGTTCATACAGTTATCACAGGCGTGAGTTTGTCAGTTATATTCTTGTGTTCATACAGTTATCACAGGCGTGAGTTTGTCAGTTATATTCTTGTGTTCATACAGTTATCGGAGGCTTCAGTTTGTCAGTTATGTTCTCGTGTTCATACAGTTATCACAGGCGTGAGTTTGTCAGTTATATTCTTGTGTTCATACAGTTATCACAGGCGTGAGTTTGTCAGTTATATTCTTGAGTTCATACAGTTATCAGAGGCTTGAGTTTATCAGTTATGTTCTTGTGTTTATACAGTTATCACAGGCTTGACTTTATCAGTTATGTTCTTGTGTTCATACAGTTATCACAGGCTTGAATTTGTCAGTTATGTTCTTGTGTTCATACAATTATCACTGGCTTGAGTTTATCAGTTATGTTCTTGTGTTCATACAGTTATCACAGGATTGAGTGTGCCAGTTATGTTCTTGTGTTCGTAAAGTTATCATCTGTTCAAACGTTTCAGTTATGTTCTTGTGTTCATACAGTTATTACGGGCTCAAATTTTTCAGTTATGTTCTTGTGTTCATACAGTTATCACAGGATTGAGTTTGCCAGTTATGTTCTTGTGTTCGTAAAATTATCACAGGATTGAGTTTGCCAGTTATGTTCTTGTGTTCGTAAAGTTATCATCTGTTCAAACGTTTCAGTTATGTTCTTGTGTTCATACAGTTATTACGGGCTCAAATTTTTCAGTTATGTTCTTGTGTTCACACATTAATCATATTAACGAATATTCCATAAATAATGTATTATTATTTTTATTATGTTGTTGTTGTTGTTATTATTATTATTATTTATTATTATTATTATTAATATTATTATTATTATTATTATTATTATTATTATTATTATTATTATTATTATTATTATTATCTTCACCTACTCTATGAATGCACAAATGCTAGAGAAAACATTTAACAACCAAAGGTAATAAGTGGGATACAATGTTTTGGGGTATAAAAAAACAATAAATACATTATAAAGTAAATAATTAATAAGACACGTAATGGGTACAAATAGATAGATAGATAGACAGACAAACAGACAGATAGACAGAGAGAGAGAGAGAGAGAGAGAGAGAGAGAGAGCAAAACGGAAGTAGTAGTAGTAGCAAAGTTATATCTTGTTCAATGTCACAATACGATTTGGGATACAAGGATAAACTGATCATGGAGATGTAGAAGAAAGAAAGAAAGGAAGGAAGGAAGGAAGGAAGGTGGAAAATATATTAAATCAATTCAAATGATAGATAGTGATATATATATATATATATATATATATATATATATATATATATATATATATATATATATATATATATATATATATATATATATACATAAATACCTTTTTTGAAGACACCTCTCATTTTCAGATATAAATGTTCCTCAGCTGCGATTGGTCATAGATGGACAATAGAAATGGATGAGATGCAAGAGTTGTTGTTTGTTTCATCTTTTGATTAAATCATTTCACTGTAATGAAAACAAAGCAATCACTGATTGGTGTTGTGGTTCCTTTTTGTATTTGCGAATTGAGCGCAGCTCTGTTACCTTTACCACTACCAATTTGTAAAGGTAAAAATCTGAACACCTTTAATTTGTCACCAGATCAAATAAATGAGTAATAATTAAACCTGTTAATTCCACACAATCTTATCTTTTATGTGTTGCTAGGCAATATGATGCTAGCATTTAAGAAAGTACATGTGGTATCTTACGCAGGAAATCTGTTTTCCATAGTAACTTTTATATAAATAAATTTTCATGTACATGTTATATTTACTCGAAATAACTATAAACTATATTTTAATGTTCCAATTACCATTTCTTATCAGTTATAATGATACAAAATGTGACATACTGTTGTAAACTGTACGACATAATTAGTCCCTAATTTTTTTTTTTTTTTTTTTTGGGGGGGGGGTAAAGAATTTCAACACTTATTTTGATCTGCAAATCAGTCATATCACTTTTAATTTGTTACAATGTTATTGTGTTTTGTGTCGAAAACGAATACAAAGAGTATGTTTCTATTATATAACAATTATTCATTGTTGAACATAAACTTGTTTCAGTCTTATTTCTTCTTTTGATGCTAATGTATTATGACTTACATTTAGGATATTTATCTGAAACATGAATTATAACACAATCTAACGCACTCTGTATTATAACACAATCTAACGTACTCTGTATTATAACACAATCTAACGCACTCTGGTTCATCACTACCAGATATTGAACGCATGTCAAATTAAACTTTCTTTCACATACCAAATATTACTGAGGATTTTGCTAGAAAGGAAATTATAAAAATGTATAATTTAAATGCTACTGGTTTTGATGGCTTGTCAGTAAAACTCTTAAAACTTGTAATATAATGCACTGTTGAACTACTCATTTACATATTTAATATAATGCACTGTTGAACTACTCATTTACATATTTAATATAATGCACTGTTGAACTACTCATTTACATATTTAATATAATGCATTGTTGAACTACTCATTTACATATTTAATATAATGCACTGTTGAACTACTCATTTACATAGTTAATATAATGCACTGTTGAACTACTTATTTACATATTTAATATAATGCACTGTTGAACTACTCATTTACATATTTAATATAATGCACTGTTGAACTACTCATTTACATATTTAATATAATGCATTGTTGAACTACTCATTTACATATTTAATATAATGCACTGTTGAACTACTCATTTACATATTTAATATAATGCACTGTTGAACTACTCATTTACATATTTAATATGTCCATAGGAACAAATATTTTGTAGACGATTGTAAAAAAAAGCTACAAATTACCCCACTTTTTAAGTCAGGAGACGAATAGAGTGTCAATCATTATAAACCTGTACCTCTTTTACCAATTGGTAGCAAAATTCTAGAAAGACATGTTTTCAATTTATTTTATGACTTTTATCAAAAAAATAATTTGATTACTCCACGTCAATAAAGCTTGTGTCCAAATCATTCCTGCGTGACAGCACTCACTGGTTAGAATCATCACTGGTTGAAGAATATTGATGACGGGAAATTAACTAGAGTTATATTCCTAGACCTACGTAAAGTTTTTGATACTGTTAATCACAAAGTTTTACTACAGTAACATAAATTATCAGTATTTGATATTACAAAATGCTCATAGCTATGGCTTTGATACTATGTCAATAGTAGATTACAAAATTTGAGTTGGAGAGGAACCACAGGGATCAATTTTAGACCCTCTCTTTTTCACTTTATGAATCACAATATTTTTGTGATAAAAATGTTAACATAGTTGAGAGAAAACTAAATGAAGATTTACAATGTGTTTTACAATTTACAATCTTTGTGTGACAATACACTTAGCTCACATTTACAGAAAACCCAGTTAATGCTTGTCTACTCAACACAATGAACAGTCAGGTGTAGAAAATTATACTTAGAAGTAAATGGTTTAAACATTGAAATTGTTAAATGTGCCAGACTTTTAGACATCTTTTTAGGGTGTCCAATTAATAATACATTAGCCTGGTCAAACCATTTTATTAGATATTATTTATACATTAGCCTGGTCCAACCATTTTATTAAATAGTATTTATACATTAGCCTGGTCCAACCATTTTATTAGATATTATTTATACATTAGCCTGGTCGAACCATTTTATTAGATAGTATTTATGCATTAGCCTGGTCCAACCATTTTATTAAATAGTATTTATACATTAGCCTGGTCCAACCATTTTATTAGATATTATTTATACATTAGCCTGGTCGAACCATTTTATTAGATATTATTTATACATTAGCCTGGTCCAACCATTTTATTAGATATTATTTATACATTAGCCTGGTCCAACCATTTTATTAGATATTATTTATACATTAGCCTGGTCCAACCATTTTATTAGATATTATTTATACATTAGCCTGGTCCAACCATTTTATTAGATATTATTTATACATTAGCCTGGTCGAACCATTTTATTAGATATTATTTATACATTAGCCTGGTCCAACCATTTTATTAGATATTATTTATACATTAGCCTGGTCCAACCATTTTATTAGATATTATTTATACATTAGCCTGGTCCAACCATTTTATTAGATATTATTTATACATTAGCCTGGTCCAACCATTTTATTAGATATTATTTATACATTAGCCTGGTCCAACCATTTTATTAGATATTATTTATACATTAGCCTGGTCGAACCATTTTATTAGATATTATTTATACATTAGCCTGGTCGAACCATTTTATTAGATATTATTTATACATTAGCCTGGTCCAACCATTTTATTAGATATTATTTATACATTAGCCTGGTCGAACCATTTTATTAGATATTATTTATACATTAGCCTGGTCGAACCATTTTATTAGATATTATTTATACATTAGCCTGGTCCAACCATTTTATTAAATAGTATTTATACATTAGCCTGGTCCAACCATTTTATTAGATATTATTTATACATTAGCCTGGTCCAACCATTTTATTAGATATTATTTATACATTAGCCTGGTCCAACCATTTTATTAGATATTATTTATACATTAGCCTGGTCCAACCATTTTATTAGATATTATTTATGGAAAGTATCAGAAAAAACAGGAATTATAAAAGGGTTAGAGTGGGTTTTTTTTATATGTCGGATCAGTTGATCGTAAAAGTGTACAACACAGTTGTTTTTCCATATTTGATCTAGTGTGATTTTAAATGTCAAAGATATTTTAACATCATCATCATCTCTTTTCAACACTAGTAGATGGATGCCAATCAAGGAATAAATTATTTGTTGAAAAGCTGTTCTTACTTGTTAAGGCCATAAATAATTTAGCTAAATTAATGTTTTTAAGTTTATAAAGATTGACTTGAGTACACGGTCGAGTGAAAACAATGATTTATATATATATATATATATATATATATATATATATATATATATATATCAAAAGCTCGGACAGAGTATTTTAAGAAATCTTTTGTTTATGCGGGTACAGTTTTATGGAACAGTTTGTTACAGCATGATTCTAAACTATCAATTAATGTTTCAGCTTTTAAGAAATTATACCTCAACAAATATAACATTTGTACGTGGTCTTATAGGTATGTGATAACAATATGTTAACCTTGTATAATTTGTATTAAGTTCTGTTATATTTTGATTATTTTATGCAGTAGATGTTAATCATGTTTTAATTGCAGGGCCATAATGTAAACTACATGTTAGCAAATTATGCCACCCTGGATAAATAATAATAATAATAATAATAATAATAATAATATTATTATTATTATTATTTATTTATTTATTTATTTAATATTATTATTATTATTATTATTATTATTATTATTATTATTATTATTTCTGCAAATCTAGCAATCTTTCTGATTGGTGGAATGGCATAATTTGCAGCAGTAGCGTACTAACGGGAGTGCAGACGGGGCGGTTGCCCCGGGCGCCAGAGGTCTTGGGGCGCCAAAACAGCTGATAAAAATTCGGGCCTCGTATTCTGGCTCTTTGGGCCATCATCGTCGCCCCGGGCGCCATTTACTCTTAGTACGCCACTGATTTGCAGCACTTAAATCCAGAATATACTGAAAGAAACATTGAAACAATTTGAATGCTATGATTCTCTTCATGATGCAGTGCCACACAGAATTACATTTTCAGCTTGGTTATGTTTGCCAAACCTGGTCAAAGTATTTGCAGCGATGCAAAAACAATGTTATATTTTAATATTTAATTATGTGCCTATGTCATGTTTATTAAAACGATTTATCTCCCTTAGTGATTATTAGCTAATGAGAATTTTTCCCCACCAATGACCAATGATAATAAAGACTTATCAAAATAAAATAAACAGGGTGAGAGGATGGGATCTAATCAGTGCTGGATTACCCAATAGGCAGACTAAGCACGTGCTTAGGATACCAGCTATACAGAGGCACAACAACAACAACAACAACAACAAAAAAGAGAGAAATTATGGTCTAGTATTGTTTTTATTTTGAATTACATGGGGGGGGGGGGGCCATAATCTTTTCAGTGCTTAGGGCCTCTAAAGGTCTTAATCCGGCCCTGGATCTAATACTCACATTGAGCAAAATACTGTCAAAACTATTGTTACGGAATTATATATATTTTTCCTTTTAATAATGGTATAGTTTATTAGTTTGTGATCTGTATTCTTAGTCTAGCAGCTGTCGTCTTACAGTGAGTACACATACGGTAGGCTCGATCAATATTTCATATCACGTGGTTTTAGAGCGCGGGAAGAAGGTGAAGTTCTGACCGAGATTCTATGAATCAAAATAATGTTTACTGTTTAAAACACTGGTACTCGAGCACTTTAGCAGAATCACGCATAACCTAATTCCTGATTGGTTCGGAGAGGGTTGCATTATTTCGAAATAACCAGTTGTTTGTTTAAGACGTAATGGGTTTTTATTTAGTTTATGCGCATTAAGGCTATATATATATAGGAAATAATCCTGTATTTAAATATTCTTCACAGTTACATTTGAATAGAGAGGATATTACGAATTTGATTCAGTTTGAGTGTGGGATTTTGGATATTTATAAAGTAATACAGTAGATTGAGGATTCAGTACTGTCTTCAACCTGATTTATCACACAGCTCCGTGGAATTATCGGAAACATTTCTAAAACTTGCGAGATTCATGTTCGCAAGGATTATTTGGATATAACTTGATCTTATCAACATATCAGCACAGTGAAGGCTATTTCATTCGGAATATTTGGATTAACTTCCGGAACAGTGAACATTAAAACAATTTAGGACTTTTAAGGATATTCTGTACTGTAAGTTATTTTTAATTCTTTCACTTTGTTTGTTGAAATATTTTAATATTTTAGGAAATTAAAGATTTGTATTTTAAATCTTGAAAGCTTGTTTGAGTCTTTTCTTTTGTTACATAACCCTTAGTCGTAACACTATTTATTTGTTCATGTATATCTACATGCATTCGTTTTCTTTGTGCGTGAGAGAGAGAAAATTAGAAGTTCATGATAAACGTGCAAGCAATTGATTTCTTTATGAGAAACATCGAGAAAGAAAAGGAGAAATCGACAATTTCACGATAAAGGACAGTTAAAGAGAGAGAGAGAGAGAGAGAGAGAGAGAGAGGGAGAGAATTTTTTAAATGATAATGCTGAAATGCATTTATAAATCACTTGAATATAGCAAGGTGTGTAGGGGATGCAACTCTCACAACATTTTATTTAGATGAATTAAATTCAGTGATATCAAAATTATGAATTACAAATGTTTTGCGACAATTTTGTTGTGAATTGAAGTAAAATTAAAGAAGGAGCATTTAAATAATGTTCAGTTTTCGACCATTTACTGTGAACATACAAATAACAATTTATCCAAATCCCAGTAAGACACAAAACATAGCCAAGAGTTGATTCAAAGAATTTATTAGATGGATATAAATAAATCTTCACAGCACTAAACATTGATATATCTATTTACATAGCACTATCTGTGCCCCAGTCAGGCACGACAGTTGTCAATTATTCCTAGATACAGTACAGCGACAGTCAGTAGATAGTTCAGGGTCTACACAAAGGTTAGGTTACCATGGAAACACAATTATCATAACATTTGACATAAGATAATTCTCAAGAATTTTACCATAGTGACTACATTACATACATCAGGATCACTATCACGACTGCTTCGAATGTTGCATTTACCATTTCATTTCACATTGTCTATAGCACTTTACATCAATTTTTATTTGTATGTATGTATGCATGCATGTATGCATGTATGTATGTATGTATGTATGTATGCATGCATGTATGTATGTATGTAAGCATGCATGTATGTATACGAATATATATTCTAATGCAGATACTAATGATTACACTTCAACACTGCACCTACATTCTAAAATGAAACCATTGTCAAACGTGTGTTAAATAACATGAACCTTAAGATGCGTAGCAAGGTTGGACAGAGAAAGAGACAGAGAAGGGGGGATAGGGTCAAAGATACATTATGAAATTGGACCTATCACATAAGCAGTACGCTCTATCTAGGTCACCTAGTAAACATTACGAATAATCAAAACCATTTAAAACACCAAAATGCAGCAATTACATATCGATTCCCAACATTAACTATTATAATAGTATCACAGATCTGTCACTTTACCAGTAATTATTATATAACTTTCCATTACTCCGTGATCACTTCAACAACAGTTCTAATTTTAATAACACTATATGTGGATTCAGATATAATATGCGACACATATCAGATGATATAGTGCCCTCGATCCGTGGCCTCGGTGTCAATTATATAGTCCTTCTCCATTGATACAGCATCTGGGCCAGAACACCGAGAGGACACGCTGCTGCCCATTCCACTACTTCCTGATGATAGTGATGACCCTGATGTCTTTGAACCTGATCCTAATGATGACCCTGACCCAAGGGATGACACTGAAGATGCAGATAACCCTGACCTTGACCTAATCTTCTTTAGCAAGAGAGCACTTTCAAACTCGGAGGATGTGATGTTAATGTCGTTGTACCTTGTGATGTTCAGGATGGTTGTCACACAGGGTTGCAAACCTGGAAAGAATCACCATAATTGTTATATAAGTTTATCAAATATAATTGATATTTACAAAACAGTGAAAGTATCTACTTACAGTACTGTATTCCTCTCCAAAAATACACTAAAAATTGTCCTTTTTTTTATAAATTCGATGTTAGATAATAAGAAAAAAGTACAGTTTAAAAACAGCCGAAGACCATTGCTAAGTGGAATGAGATGCTTATCAATGAGGTTATGATATAATCATAATATTATTGATATAATTTTCAAATCTAATCAGGTAATGATAGAATCTTAAAATCCAATCAGGTAATGATAGAATCTTAATTTCCAATCAGGTAATGATAGAATCTTAAAATCTAATCAGGTAATGATAGAATCTTAAAATCTAATCAGGTAATGATGGAATCTTGAAATCCAATCAGGTACTGATATAATTTTAAAATCTAATCAGGTAATGATAGAATCTTAAAATCCAATCAGGTACTGATATAATATTAAAATCCAACCAATTAATGATATAATCTTAATATTAATGATATTTTAAAATCTAATCAGGTAATGATAGAATCTTACATTAAAATAACTTCAGCAAACTAGTATTTTTCTTTATAAATTTTTTTTTAAAAATGGAACTTTATTTCGATTCAGTGTCCTGCTACTCGACCTTGAAAGTTTGTCCTATTACCAAAAGGAGATCACTGTGTGTGTATAAGTGGACACACTGACTTAGTTCTATATATGGTCGAAATCCTTGGTAGTCGATCATCGCTATTTAATGCTGCTGTTATGATGCACTTGTTTTTGGACCATCTGCATTATGTAGGCGGACAGAAGTGAATTAATTTAACCCTCCAATAGAATATTCAGTAGATTATATTCTCCTTAGAAAATACACATTTGTTTTGCATTTATTTTGAGTACATAGTACTTGTATTATCCAATACACTACTGATAATTGTCTGATGGCTAGTCCCTAATGAATAGTCTTATGACTGCTGGGTCATTTAGTCAAGCTATTCTTACCTTCCACTAGTCTGACAAAGGTCATGTGATCTGAGCAGTCAGTAGGTGTGGCTTGGAGGATATCCTTAAGTGCTGATTGGATGTCCAACACGTGACGTAGAGGTTGACGTAGGAAGGTGGTCAGAGTGAGTGATCTTCCTTCTGTTGGGATGTTCTGGAAAATAAAGACCTTTATTTTTCTTCATTATTTTCCGGGGGTTTTTTTTCTTCTTACTTTTAGGGAAACATTTTATCAGTTTTGTTTTTCCTACTTTTAGGGAAACATTTTATCAATTTTTCTTAAGATACTAATAGCATAAGCTCAAAACAACAATTCATAGCTCATTGGCATTTTTCACCTGAATTAACATCTTCAGAGTAAAATCAACAAGCTTATTTAGTGTACTGCATTGAAAAGTATAAATGCTTTATGATGCTAACGTTACAAAAAATATTCTCCAGGGCAAAGAATCTCCCTTGTCCAGCAGCCCAACACAAGTTACGGAATTACTGAAAATGCTGATGCAACGATGTCATGTGACAAACTGGACTAATGAATAAATTAGTAGCCCAGACCTAGAATCCTGTTAGCCTTTGGTCCTGACACAAGATTTATTGGACACTGTAACTTTACATACCTTAGAAAACTGTTGGAACTCCTCTGATCGCAGTAGGCAGGATAGAATCATGTTGGCATCAGCTGTACCTTGGGCATAGTGAGTGTAGGCCTGGCCTAGCAAGTGAAGCTAGCATGAGAAAAAATGAGTGTCATTACTTTCAATTCATTACTACACTGATTCGGTTGATGCATGTGTAAACTGTATGTATGTATGTATGTATGTATGTATGTATGTATGTATGTTTGTAACCCCTCTTTTATGTAGTAGTTTTGATATTCTAAAACTTAAATCTTCAAATCCAAAAAATGAATTTCATACATCACCAACTAGAATTTAATCATATCAGAAATTGAACTTTCATGTTGTATTACCGTATGATTTCTAATATACAATTATTTACATTTTGTTTTCTAGTGTATCAACCGATCAGTGGGAGATGCTCAATTTTTTTTATAGAAAAATTATCAGATTTAATAAAATAAACACTTGTCATCTCATGCATTTCAACAGTTAGCAATGCAATGTGTGCTATTTAGCAAATAAATAGTTCCCTCATGCCTTGGAAAAAAGTATCTAGGACACGTGACGTTTGATTCTAATTAACTAAATCATCAGCTGTACTTGAGACAAATAAATATGCAATGTATACGTCAAAATATCGAAGACATAAGTTTTACACATTTTTCCTATAAATGAAACTAAAACGAAAAACAATATATATATATATATATATATATATATATATATATATATATATATA
Source organism: Margaritifera margaritifera (assembly GCA_029931535.1). Classification (NCBI taxonomy): domain Eukaryota; kingdom Metazoa; phylum Mollusca; class Bivalvia; order Unionida; family Margaritiferidae; genus Margaritifera; species Margaritifera margaritifera. Next base: position 2,833,627 of record JAQPZY010001610.1, on the reverse strand, counting down.
TATATATATATATATATATATAAACGTCTTTCCAAACAGCATACTCATTATCAATGACACTAGCAGCGTTCCATTCAAGAAAAAAAAATTTCAAGACGGAACTTAACAAATCAAATGTACGTACGTATGTATGTATGTACATGAATCTCTATTTACCTTGGATAGATAGATCATCCCAATGGCACTAAGGGAGTTCTGATTTTCGCTGTAGCCTGATGTGTCCGTGTCATGACATGACGTCAGAAGCATGTTGTCCTGCATCTGACGTACCTGGTACTCAGATATTGTCACCAGCTGAAATAAATAAATAAATAAATAAATAAATGGTAAAAAGGAATGAACTCCTTCTATGGTTAAAATTGTGTATGATCTGTTTTAAAGCAAATATTATTTTCACCGTCGTTTGATCTGGCTACTTCCCTGTCAACCAACCACACCTTGTGTCAGGGCCTGATTAAGGCTTTGGGGGGCCCGGGGTACTTAAGATAGGGGGTCCTTGTGGATCTACAAAATACACCCTGAAAAGCAGTCCTTAAACTGTCCTTTATACGTGTATAATTATTATAGCTATATTAGACTGTCCTTTATATGTGTATAATTATTATATCTATATTAGACTGTCCTTTATATGTGTATAATTATTATATCTATATTAGACTGTCCTTTATACGTGTATAATTATTATATCTATATTAGACTGTCCTTTATACGTGTATAATTATTATGTCTATATTAGACTGTCCTTTATATGTGTGTAATTATTATATCTATATTAGACTGTCCTTTATATGTGTATAATTATTATATCTATATTAGACTGTCCTTTACACGTGTATAATTATTATATCTATATTAGACTGTCCTTTATACGTGTATAATTATTATGTCTATATTAGACTGTCCTTTATATGTGTGTAATTATTATATCTATATTAGACTGTCCTTTATATGTGTATAATTATTATATCTATATTAGACTGTCCTTTATATGTGTATAATTATTATGTCTATATTAGACTGTCCTTTATATGTGTATAATTATTATGTCTATATTAGACTGTCCTTTATACGTGTATAATTATTATATCTATATTAGACTGTCCTTTATACGTGTATAATTATTATATCTATATTAGACTGTCCTTTATATGTGTATAATTATTATATCTATATTAGACTGTCCTTTATATGTGTATAATTATTATATCTGTATTAGACTGTCCTTTATATGTGTATAATTATTATATCTGTATTAGACTGTCCTTTATATGTGTATAATTATTATATCTGTATTAGACTGTCCTTTATATGTGTATAATTATTATATCTATATTAGACTGTCCTTTATATGTGTGTAATTATTATATCTATATTAGACTGTCCTTTATATGTGTGTAATTATTATATCTATATCAAGCTAAGTATTAGACGGTTTAGACCTATATATGGTTTATTTAAACACATGTAATTTTATCCACGGTAACCAGAGTGCGGGGGGTCCACATGACTAGGGCAGCCAGGAGCAAGTGTTCCCCGGTCCCTCCCCCCTTAATCCGGCCCTGCCGTGTCTCCTTTTATTCATGTACATCAACCCGTCTTTACTTAAAGAATTATCTTAATCTCATAGAAATCTATTTTTTTAAACAACCTTTACCATTTTTAACTTGTATTATTAACCAGGCATTATTTAGTCAGGATTTTGTAGATGTGCCTGTAAGCCCTACACATACTTACACATGTTTTTTTTTATGGAGGGGGGGGGGGGGACATTTCTCAAATAAGTTTTCATTTTAATATTTCATTCAAAGTTTGGTGTCATTTTTACTAGGGTGTAACGGGGGTGGTGGGGGTGGGTGGGTGGAGAGATTTAGAAGATAAAGGAGAATACACTGATATACAGGTCATCTGAACACTTATAATACTCACTTTCTCAATATTCTGGAAGAGCGTCTCGTACTGAGTCTGGCTGAGTATACAGTGACGTAACGGCCTTGAGTACTGCTGCATCCCATGATGCATCAGTTCTACAAAGTCCATATCATGGTTCAGCAGTCTGTTGACAGCGTCCTGGCAATGTTTGTCGAGAGTCTGAAGGTAGACAATGATTCACAATGAATACAGTCCTTCATAAAGTCGTATAATCCAATTTTCAAAAGAATGATTTTTCTTTCACTACCTACCACCCATCAATCTTCAGTCATTACTACAACCAAGCACTCATTTTTTTCATCTTGCGCTTGTTTATGTACCACCATCCATATGAGTCTTTAATCTTGAGTAACAGATTTAATCTTGAATCTTCTAACTTGAATTTGATTATACAGTTACTTCTAAATTCCATACGAATCTTGAAAATGTGAAAGGACTGAAGTCATATACGAAGAAATCTGTAAAACCACGAAACACGAGAATAGAAACTCCGCAAAAGCACAAAGTCTTCTCGAAGAATATATCTACAATTTCCCATCACCAACTATCAGCACTATAATACATTAATTTTCATAACCCTTTACAAGCACAGTGATACAACAGATGGAATCAAACGAAAATCTCTGTTCAAAATATGTTGAGACTAAGTCTGGAAGTGGACTTAAAGCGCGTGAAGAACTTGACAACAGGGGGGCTTACGTAGCCAGAATCTCGCAGCAAAGGCTGGGCCAAGTCTTCTGTTGGACGGGAAACGTGTCCAGAGTCTTCCTCATCAGAGTGGTCTCTCTTGAGTCTGTGTTTCCTTGGCAGCGCCTCGAGGAATATGGAAGTGTGTCTGGTGAGCTCCAAGGTAACAATGCTTCCACTGTTTCTGTAATGTATAAAAAAAAACACACACAAAAAATGTTAAATACATGTCACATTAGAGCATTCTTATTATTATTATTATTATTATTATTGAAACAAAGGCAACACGAATAGAATGCTTGGATCCTGAATGCTAGCACAGTACCTGTCAAACTTCACAAGTTCCCGTGTTTTTCAAAACCAAACACTGCCATTTAGGATTTATGAGATTGCGAACTACTTGCAACAACTATTTACATCTGAACCTGAGGACTTTTACAACTTGCAGGAACTACTTACCTCCGAAGTTAAAGAGTTTGACAACGGAACTGGAGTAAATGAGTCAAGTGTGTGGAAAGTTTTGTTGCACTCTTAGCAAACATATACGTCCGCCCAGCTTGTTGGCGTTGGGATAATATACACAACTGTAGTGTGGATTGCCAGATAGAGGCGATGTTGCAGAGTGCAGTACCTGATCATAGTGGACGTTCATTATTTCTGCGAAAAGAAAAGTAACACATACTTCACAAGCTTAGCCACGCTGGTTGACGTAGATCTCGATACGTTTACACCATTTACTCGAATGATGACATCATCTTCCCTAAGGTCAGTCTCCGAAGCACGTGAGCCTGAAAATATTCATTATCGATTAAAACATTGCACAAAAGCAATTGTCAACATACATGTACTAGATGCAGTGAATATAATATACTTGATAAACCTTCGAATAGTATGTGTATAGAGCAGCAATATAGTTACATGACTAACCTTCTAATAATGTGTACAGAGCAGCAAACTAAATCTTCGAAGTTCAATTTTACTATTAGAAGTTGGAATAGGTCACACAATTATTTATTAAACACATGATAATTTTGGAAACATAAAGTGTGACTATATAGAATTCGTTGGGAATATAAAATGGGTAAATATTGAACTAGATACAATTAGAAACAATCTGGTATCTATCAACTTAAATTTGGACTGAATTTGTCTAGATTTTTTGCAAAGGAGGTAAGCCTTATAATTCTATGACTAGATCCTTTCTGACTGGACCACATCACGATAGAATCGAACACTCCCTGACTGCGGTGGGCAGATGGACACATGTATACAGGCTACCGACCCCAACAAACGGACCAACATACAGATAGGCAGACAGAGTGAAATTATACTTTTATCACACACACACACACACACACACCTTCCTTTGAAAGAATGGATCATAAAGTTATGAGCACGAAACTGAAAACATATTAAAATAATTTAAAATCTTGAAAATCTCAGAATTTTTTTTAAGTATGGTTTTTCTAACAGCATGCCAAATTTAAATAAAGTAACTGCATATTTTGTCAACATGAATTTGTGGTTTAGAGCCAGAGCTTGATTTTCTTTTTCAAAATGTTGTAATAATCAGAAGCCAGAATTTCACTAAGCGAACCTTGCCCTTGACTGTCCTAATGGATATCTATGCAGACAGACATCCACAGACAACAGTTATAGTACCTCTATCAACTCTTCCCACTTTAACAGGACAGGATTCCACAAGGGTGAAGCCAAAGCCTCCCCTACCTCTGTGCACCGTCAGTTCCAACTGCTCGACCCCCATAAGGTCCTTATTGATAGCCGGTATCACTGGAGGCAAGGAAGCACCTTTAGAGAAACAAAATACAAAGTCGAAAAATTATGTGCATTCATCTAATATCTGAAAGAAACCCTTGGATCAGCAAGAAATTCATCTCAGCTAACTTGTTTTGCTAAATTTATTTCTTTTCCATTTTTAAATCCTTAGCCATGACTACTGAATAGAACAATCCATTTTTGTGACGTCTTTAAATTATTATATATTCATATCTTTCGATTATGAGATCTCAGGGAAAAAATGCCATTTGACTGGTAAACGTGTATTATTTTTATATATATATTAAAAGGTTCTTGTATGGAGCACGTAATTATGACTTCTTATGGTACCAGCTTAATCATTTTTCATTCAGATGAGAGAGATAGTATGAGATATTGTACACTCATTATTGTCATTCCCATACTTCTTTGTTCTCTCACTCTCCCTCCCTCTCTCCCTTCTTCTCCCCCTCTCTCCCTCTCTGTATACACTCAAGCACGCACATAATATATACATACATAGGAATTATATATTAGATTGATTGATCGATACTCACGTCTGTTGATGGTTGCCAGAAGCTTGTCCTTTGTGGCAATCTGCAGGTGTTTCGTCCGTCCTACCGCCTCAGTTAGGAGGTAGTACCAGCCCTTCACAGCCTGCAATAGATAGAATAAAAAAATAATTGAGATAACAAAAATGAAGAAGAAAAAAAACACCAAACAAAACCGTACAGATCAATGGCATATCATTATAATCTCATATTGATCTTCGTATTTGTTATTCCTTATTTTATATTTAGTACTTGCGAAATAGCAACAGGTACATATTTCCGATTAGCTTTAACATGTTATATCCGCTTTATCCCTTGTTTGAATTAGACAATTCAGTGAAGCAAACTCACTTAATGCACAAATGAGAGAGAGAGAGAGGGGGGGGGGACGAATCCAATGAAAGATGATAGGGGCACTTAATTATGATATAACACTAAGTAGATATAAAAAATGCTTTGGTCGTCTTTTTAAACTGTGAACATAGGAAAAATAAATTCACTTGTTTCCATGAGCGAAATATTTACCTTCTTTGGTTTCGTGAGACGTGCAATTCCAAATGATGTGCAGCCCAAAAATTCATTCAACCTGAAATTGGATACAGAAATAAATGAGGAATTATCTTGATGACTATTTTATTATTATTATTATCATTATTATTATTATTATTATTATTTCTAAATGGTCTTCAGAGTACTATGGCAGATGAATCTAGGGGGATATCACTAGAAACAATAGAAGTGTTCATATTGTTGTATGCCGATGATTTAATACTATTCTCTGATACAGTGTTTCAGCTCAAGAAAATGTTAAACATATTGAGAAGGTATTGCTCTCGATGGAAACTATCGGTCAACCTTGGAAACACACTAATTGTTGTATTCCGTAGGGGAGGCTATCTACGTAGCTACGAGAAATGGTACTACGGTCCAACAGAAATTGCAACTGAAACATACTACAAATATTTGGGCTGCATATTCTCCTTAAAACATTCTTGGTACATGTGTCGGAAAACTCTGGCCTGTCAAGCAGCAAGAGCTATACACACACTGAAAAGTAGTTTATCTAAATTTGGCAATTTACCCGTACATACACTGTTTCACATATTTGACACAAAAGTTTTACCTATTTTTTTAAACTATGGATGCGAAATATGGGACTTCCATGAAGCCCCTGATATAGAAAAGGTGCACACTGAGTTTTGTAAATTTATAATGGGTCTGTCAACAAACACACCACATGCTTTTGTATATCATGAATTAGGGAGAATGCATTTAAAAAACGTTTTATATATTCGAATTCTTAAGTACTGGTTTCGGATTCTAAATATGCCAAATAGCAGAATACCAAGACAATGTTACAATTTCCAATTGAAATGGGGTAAAAATTGTAATTGTTAGGAAAACGATGTAAAAAAATATATTATTAAAATATGGATTTCGGAATGTTTGGTTAAGACAGGGTGTCACTGATGAACGACTGTTTTCAGAAATATTTAGACAGCGATGTAAAGATATTTTCATGCAAGAACTGACTGATGAGATTAACGGAATGGATAGATTATGTTTTTATAAGTGTATTAAAGATAAATGTACACGGCAAAAAAATATATAGATGACCTAGGTGAGTCGTACCTAGGTAACCTAATTTGTTGGTTAAGAGCAGGAAATTTACCAGTTAGAGCAAATACAGGAAGGTATGAATACAGAAATAGAAAACGAGTATCACTTTATTGTGACATGTCCTATTTATACTGAACTAAGTAGAAAGTATATTCTCTTGAATATTTACAGAAATCCAAACGTACAAAAATTCTACTCATATATAGATATGAGTAACAAGAATTAGTTAATGTCAAATTTAGATTGTTGTATTATTTGTAAAGCATTGAAATTGGAGAAAGTACTATGACACCATGTCTTGACAGGTAACTAGGTAAGTATTAAACTAGACAGCTATAAGAACCGACTCCATGCTAAGATCCTTTTTAGGAATACCATCATGCATAAATAGTCATGAATTACATAGCCGAAAGTGTATGTAAACAGTAATGTTATACCATGTACTTATGTAAACCATAAAATGATGTACCGTATATTAAATTATATGCATTTTTTGGGCCGGTGGCCTACAATACGAAATTATTATTATTATTATTATTATTATTATTATTAATTAATAGTTAAGATAAGTCTGACAATATCAGTGGCAAAACGACCATAGCAAAATGGATTTTTGTAATAAAGCTCGTGATCAGAGAAAATTATTCAAGATGGTGATGTCAATCATAAAACGAAAGTAACTCCAAAATTGCAAACAAATAATCTTTTAGTATTTATTTTGTACGATTCGAGTTATTCCCCTTGGAATGCTACCCACATGGAGACTGGATCCTGATGCCAAATGGAAATCATAACTCTTTTCTGAAGATCCTCGTCTGTCAGCTCACTGTAATACAAATAAATAAATAAATAAATAAATAGTCAGACAGCACGTCATTCATCCCGTCATTTTTAAAGTTATAACGTCATTAACTTAAGCCAACAGAAAAGAACAGATCGGAAAGTTTATTAAATTTATACTTACATGCTCCTAGCAAGTCTTTTCATTAAGGCATAAGGAGGATATAAAATAATTGGGTTTTTGTAAAGTACTGTTGGAATGGAGGATGCTGGGTGTGTGTGTGTGTGTGTGGGGGGGGGGGTTACGGCACATCGACACGTTCAAGTTATATTCTATATTGTATCGCGGCAAATAGAGTACCGTGCCTTGCCCAAGGACGCACCACGGTAACTGATCTGATGGTGGGAATCGAACCCGCACCTTAAAACAGATGTAAGAAGAGCAGCGTGACAATAAACACACAAGTACACACTTTCATGCAGTGTCACATGGAGATATTTGCACTTTTTGACCCGATAAGAGTGGGGACAAGAAACACACAAGCACACTTCCACACAGTGTCACATGGAGATATTTCCACTTATTGACCCGAAAAGAATGGGGACAAGATAAAGAAAAGAGAAATGCATCAACTTATGACAGGGTTGTTTGTTTAAGAAAATCATGGATGCGAAGATCTTTTTATTTTACTTAGATTTCGGAAGGGTTACGGTTTTATAACTTTGTAATAGCTCGGGTACAGTTATTATGCCAATGTATAAATTTAGTTACAGATGAATGTTTATATCACTGAACGATTACAATCTCTAGCAGAATTAGAAACTGCAGTATAGATAATAACGGTATTTTTTGTACAGGATTTTCTCATTTTTTTTCTACTCACATTTTTCTAAGATATTGAGATACGAACGATCGATGGAAAATCAATTCTTTTCTACTATTGATTATAAAATTAATTTTAAAGTTTATTGCATATTAATACGTCAGACATACCAATATTGTCTATAAATCATTTTTGTATTAGAATGACATACAGATACTGTCATAAAAACAGTCCTAAATCGCTGCTAAAACGCAAATTTCCTGATGATTGTTGTAATATTGCAGGTTTGTTGTAAAGGAGCAAGGTGTTAAATGTCAGCAACTGGCATGGTCAAGGTATGGACAGGTAACGCACAGGTAAGGTATTGCCATGGTACTAAGGTATATACACGAGAGGTAGGTGTCATGCAATCAAGGGGTGTTTGGTTTTGTGTACAAATGTATCAGTTAGGAACCACATTGTGATATGTGCAACATGGGGCAGAAATCAGAGAGTAGTCAGGCCTGTTTCTGACAGGAAGGGTCTAGGTAGGCTCTGATCTGGTCTTTATTGGTGTTACAATAACCTATTAATAACCGTAAAGTGACTTATGCGTGACCATTTTACACTAATCAGCGAAGCATGGAACACTTGAGCACATTGCTGCAATATACAACCACCAGCATAGACCACAAAATTATGGTAATAACAAAAGTTGTAAAATTAAATCTGTTGGATTTTCTGTTTTTCTTTCTTCGATCTTTTTTTCGTAAAAATAGGGAAAGTAGCAAAGCAGCAAAATAAAAAGCAAAATTCTAAGAAAAATAAATTTCTTTAAATATTTATATAAATATTTTTTAATTGTAAAAGAAAAATATATCTAAAACATGCAAAAGAAAGAAAAGTAGGAGGTAAGGGAGGAAATCAGACAGATCTGATAACTTGATAGATGTGGTTTATAAATGTACAAATCAGACCTAACCTTTAGGGAAAAAGTTCTTACTACCTACAAATACTTATAAATTTAGCTATTAGTGTTTTTAGCTATAATTAATAATAATAATAATAATAATACACTCACAATGAAAACTTTTCGTCATACACCGGGTTGTTGCTGTTTGGAACTACGTCCGTTCTGCATCTGCATGTTTCCCTTTTATCCGGAATCAAAGAAATCTGAAAAATATATTAGATTAGAAAGAAAAAAGAGAGAGAGAGAGAGAGAAAGAAGCGGAAGGAATAAATAAAAAAAATATTTCTTTTCTGTTAAACCTCAATGAGATAATTTATATCAGTTATATAAAATTAATATAATTTTTATTTGTTCCATCTTATAATGCTGGAAAATGCATTTATTTTCACAGAAACTAAACGTGTACTCAACTTTTGAACAACTCGTTTTAATTTGTGTAATAATTTCCCTACACAAACATACACAAGAATCGTCTTGACGTTTCATTCCGTGTGTATTATATATGCTGAGTATACCTATATAATACAGGCAAATACTAACACGAAGTAAGAGTACATACCAATACAAATGAATCAGCCAAGGTGGACCACTTAGATACAATATGTCTGGCTTTGATTGCTGCAAAATAAATAAAAAATAAATGTGTGATGATCAAAAGACAAGATATATTATTGATTACATAAAACGAAGCAATGAAAAAAACGAATCAGGGACGTTTCGCCCAATGGACGTTTCGGCCCAAGACATTTCGCCCCACTTCAATGGTCATTTCGCCCCACTTCAATGGTCATTTCGCCCCACTTCAATGGTCATTTCGCCCCACTTCAATAGACATTTCGCCCCACTTCAATGGACATTTCGCCCCACTTAAAAAAAAAGAATGGACATTTCGCCTCACTTGAATGGTCGTTTCGGACCATGACATCATTTAATAAATAATTATGTTCGTTTAAAACGGTGTTCTTTTGAAATTATAATTATGTTTGAAACAAGTCTTTTCTCCATGTATCGTGATGAAGAGTATAGAAAATAAGAGATAGTAAGACAAGTTATCCTCATATCAGAATAAGATAGTAATAATGATAATAATACTAAGAAGAAGAATAGGCTTATACTTAGACTATTTGACAGACCCATTTCAATTTGTTTGATTTACATTCGGCCTGTCATTATATCTGACAATATTTTCTCCTTTTTCTTTGTTTCTGTACTAAGACTGATCAGAAAATGAATCTATCGTTTACAGTGATCATTATTTTCTATACTGCGATATTTTTATTTTCGCAGTTACGAAAACTGATGAAAGTCTTTTTTTGGTGATGGTCATTTGCAAAAAAGGAGTTCAATGTCTTTGTTTGATTTACAATTCTGATATTATAGTTTAAAATAAGTCCAGAAGAGTTCAAAGGCATAATCTTTTATTCAAGAAAGAAACAAATGGCATGTACTTGGTGTGTAATAGAAAAAGATGATGTCTCAGTCCAGCTTTAATGTTAATCGGTCTAACATGGACCATACATTCTGGCACAGCATTTCAGTAAGGTGTTGGTGCTGATTTTCAAAAACAAACTTCAAGGAAATGCCGGGTGCTTACGCGAGTAAGTTTCTCAACCAGCGACACGTTCTTTAATCTTGCCGACAGAAGTCTCAGAATAATTCAAGATGACAACTAGTATGAGCGAAGATCAAACGAAATGCCGCTTAACTACATGCACTTTAATATGAAGGGTAAACATATTTGTTGGGAATGATAGTTAAGAAATGTAGAAATGTACACTGAATGTGGGGCGAAATGTCTTGGGCCGAAATGTACACTGAATGTGGGGCGAAATGTCTTGGGCCGAAACGTCCATGGGGCGAAACGTCCAGGTACGTCCATGAAGTGGGGCGAAATGTCTTGGGCCGAAACGTCCATGGGGCGAAACGTATCGGTACCAAAAAAACGTATTGTATTTCCTAATATTGCTAAATTTAAGAACTGAAGAAATAAACACAGACTTTAAATGTTTAATATATAGAAAGCCACCACCACGCGTATTATAATTATTGCGTTTAAACTAAAAAATAATATTTATGATATCAATATGTACAATATAAAGATGTAAAATTACGGTGAAAACATTTAGTATGAAAAGATCTTGAAATTTGTCAGTCATGAAGTTAATAATAAGAGGACAGACATAGCAGTGGTTAAGAATACAATAGCCAGATTAAGTTATGTTTGTGTGTGTGTGCGTGTGTGTGTGTGTGTGTGTGAGAGAGAGAGAGAGAGAGAGAGAGAGAGAGAGAGAGAGAGAGAGAGAGAGAGACTCACAATGAACTGTCAGTAATCCAGAATTCATGTAAACAGCAAGTTTCACTTGACCTGTAAAAATAAGATTAATTACATAGCGGAGATAAAATATATGTGCTTGTTCAAAATAAAAGTTATTATTTTATGCTAGGCCGTGAATTACTGGATTTTCTGAGTGAAATAATTGTGATATTTCACTGGAGTTAAAAAAATTAAAAAAATTTTGTTGACAAAATATATTTTTTCACTGGCCGGCAATAGACATTGATAACATTATGACTAAGAAATTTCCAGCTGTTTTAAAACGCGTAAAGGTAAATATGATCGCGCGGGATACAGTAAGAAATCTGCTACTTCAGTCTGTTATACAAATTGCTAGACAATACCATGGCTTTTAGACTGTTTACCAGGTACTAAACTGGGTCAAGAAAAGAGGACGTATGGTCTATCATAACGAAAAACAGCGTAGTACGATTTTGTTTTTCTTTGAAAACATGTGCAGCTCTCATTGTGACGCCACAGCGTGCAACATTCAATCATGTTTGTACTGGATCTTAGGGTTGACCTCGTCCAAAAATCTCCACGTACTTTTTTAACATTGATTTTGCCGTATGTATTTCTCGGGGCGTGTATATAATGATCTTCCAAGGAATATGGATGTATGAGGATTGAAATAAAGTGAATAATCGCCATTTAAAGGTATTTGTTATCAAATTCTCGAAAATTACACCTATTACCGAAATAGTCGGTACTGATTGACCTATATGACTTTTACTTTAACTCGATACTAAAGTTATACACAAATGCACTGAACATAAAGAAACATACAAACATTTTAAAAACATATGAAATGATCGTTGACAAATGGGATTATATCCACATTACTATTATATAAATCGGGGACCGGTAGGCCGAGTACGTACTGGGCCGAATTGGGTAGTCCAATTTCGTTATGGGCCGAGAACGTTCGTGGATCGACTATGGGCCGAGTAGTTCCAGAATAAAAATTAAAAAACCTCCCCCAACCCCTCCTCTAACACAAACAAAATCTCCCCCAACCCCTCCTCTAACACAAACAAAACCTCCCCCAACCCTTCCTAACACAAACAAAAAACAACAAGAACAAGAATAACTTAACCAGTATTTATGACTTATGACAATGAACAGTAGTGAAACAAAACATAAACTGAATTATGCATGGGCCCCTAATCCAGGAAGTACCATATAATTTAGAAACAACTTTCAAACTCCTAATTTTATGATGTTTTCTCATAGAATTATACCAAAAAGTGGCTTTTGCACTACATTACTTAGATCTTACAAATTATGATTTGTGCAGCCTTTTGAAAGGTACTGTCGATATGTTCTATTAAAGTCACTAAAAGAAGATGCTTTGAAATAGATTCGTTCCCGAATTCTCAAAAGCACTTTTTCAGTTTATAAACTCGAACTTGTTCTTAACTCAACTACAGACTCTTCAATTTGTTATTTCGGGCTTAAATTCAAATTTTCTAAAATGTTGAGACAGTTAGATCGATGTTACAAAAAAACACTCGTTTAGTATTGTAATTAAATTCTATTCGAAGCCCTCATTATTGCCAACAATAGAAACAAAACTGTTGGACCACGAGATATCTCAACTATAGAAACAAAACTGTTGGACCATAAGGTGTGCAGTTTTTCAATAACAACCTGTGTGAAAAGTACAATAATAATATTTTATAATTTAAATTTGGTGGAACCTGTTTGGATATCTATTAAATATATCAATACATATTGTATACCCTACATCTCAGTAAGGAACTAGAGAATGGATATATACAGAAAAAAATAAAACAAATGGAGACTGGAGTGAATGAATGAGTAAATAAATAAATAAATAAATAAATAAATAAATAAATTTTAAAACGTACCTCTTTTGAAGACACCTCTCCTTTTCGGATTCAAATGATTCTCAAATGTTGGTAGCACCATGATGTGAATAGCAGAATACACAGTATTATAGTCAAACCTATAAAGTCCCCAGCTAATAACTGACCAGATAAATGATACAAAACTTGCTTATATATAGCGGAGAAACAATCAAGGAGACTTCAAGATCTTATAATGAATGATACCGTCAGCAATCTATTCGAAGTGATAATTATTAAACTGGGACACTTCTGATTAAATAGTCCCAATCCCTTCGGGCCATTTAAAACTGGCTCCGTGATTGATCAATTTATTTTGGACCTTCGTTCTCGTCGTCCAGTATAATTGAAGCAAAACTGAACAGAGCTAGAGGATTAATGTTTTGATTAAATCAATGCAATGAAAACAAAGCAATCCCTGATTGGTGTTGTGATTACTCTTTGTGTTTGCAAATTGAGCGCAACTTAGGTTACCTTTATCACTACCGATTTGTAAAGGTGAAAATCTGAACACCTTTAACATGTCACCAGATCATAAACATAATCTTGTAGCAATCAAATAAAAGAGTTTTAATTAAACCAGTTAATCCCACACAGTCTTATATTTTATGTCTTGCTAAACAATGTGATCATACCATTTAAGAATGTACACACAATGTAGGATATCTGTTTTCCATCATGTACATATACATAATATCATTTATTTTAAAAGTATGAACTATTGTTCAATGTTACAATTACCTTTTTTAGTAGTATGATACAAAATGTTATATATACATATATATATATATATATATATATATATATATATATATATATATATATATATATATATATATATATATATATATATATATATATATATATATATAATTGCAACAATTGTTTTGACCTGCAAAATCAGTCGTGACATTTTCAATTTCTTACAATGTTAATACAAAGAGTATATTTCAGTCGGATTTCTATTTGGTTGTTTTTTTTTTTTTTTTTTTTTTTTTTGTTGTTGCATTTCCTGTTCCTTGTGTAATTATAAACGTGAAATAAAGATTTCCTAGCGTAAATGTCAAAATTGGAACTTAAATGTGAGATATTATAAAGTTTATTTTACAGGGAATTCTAAAAATGTTTACTGATTCATATATTTAATAAAATAATTACTAAATGTGAAATAATTATAAAACAGCACACATGTCTGCATTTACGTACTTCAGTTTTCTTGGCAATAACAATTATTATTATTATCATCATATTTTTAATATTATTCTTATTATTATTTTTATTATTATTATTATTATTATTATTATTTTGACTTGCTTGACAACAAAATTTAAAGAAACGGCTGTATAAATGCCAAAAAAATTACAAAAAATCTTTGTTAGTAAATTTGTATATTCGACAAATATACTGTGTGCATGTTTTTTGCAGTTGTTGTTATTATTATTATTATTATTATTATTATTATTATTATTATCACTTGCTTGACAACACAACTTCAGAGGCGGTGGTTTAAAGTATTTTCAGGCTTGGGTCTTACAGAGAAGATTACCTACAAAGCTCATTGGATTAAAATTCGTATCTCAATGTGGAAAGTGTAAGTCAAAACAAGTTGATTTAAAAATAATTACACAATATTGGAAGAGCTATGTTGTGAAATTTTCAAGACATATTTGCGTGTTTTATTGCGATTAATTAATATTAATATTAATATTAATATTATTATTATTATCACTTGCTTGACAACAAAACTTCAAAGGCGGTGGTTTAAAGGTTTTTAGGCTTGGGTCTTACAGAGAAGATCACATACTCGGTTCATAGAGTGAATAAATCATTAGTAATTATCGTCTTTAATCTCCCTGTTCAAGAACAAAGCGGTTATCTTCAAAGCTCAGTGGATTACAATTCGTATCTCAGTGGGGAAAGTTTGAGTCAAAACAAATCGATATTATTAACAAAATGATTGCATAACATGTATAGGTCTTTGGTGTGAGATTTTCTAGATACATTGAACTGGAATGTAAATGATTTTAAAGTTATCATTGTTCACGATGTTTACATCATTGGATTATTTTACTAATATATGTAAAATCCATAACTGAACCATCTTTAAACAATGTTATTGTTTTAAATAAAAGGAAAATTAATTTCGAACATTAAAACCACTAATTAATGTGCATAGACATAATAAGATCTAAATAATGCGGTCTCGGGGATAAGTTTCTGTTATTATTATTATTATTATTATTGTTGTTGTTGTTGTTGTTGTTGTTATTATTATTATTATTATTATTATTATTAAATTTCTGAAGTCTCGAAGTATAATTGCAAAATAGACAACATATCTTACATCTCAATCTATTTCTATAGTCTTTTCATTTGTTTTAAGGTAGTTATATCTTCAATAAGTGTTTTAAAAAAATCCAGGATGAGAAAGTATCTTCAAATAGCGATGAATAAAGTATCAGCAAATAACTGGGCCAGAAAATACAAGCGGAGAAAAGCGACCCTCCCCCCCCCCCCACCACCACCACCAAAAAAAAAAAAAAGTTTAACCAGATGCAATATCAATAGAATAGTAAAGGATGAAACATATAATATGGAATGGTACAGGTTTACTGATCAATTATGTAAATGATACAATTTTATGAATATGAAAGAATCTCAAAGCATATATGTATGAATGTGTTTAATATAATTAGTCATCAATAACATGGTGTGTATTGGAAAGAAAGAATATTCAATTTTTTGGTTTGAAAAACGTCTGTGTATTGCAAACATCTTAAATTATTTACATAATGTCCGACTAGCAGACGAGTACAAGTAGACTCAGGGTAGCTGTTCTTAGTCATCTTCAAAAGTAAATGTACATGTCCCGTATCCAATGCCAGTTAATACTACTTAGTCTTAAATGATAACTAGATGATATATAGATACAGACACAGACAGACAGACACACAGACAGAGACATATAGATAGACAGACAGATAGTTATTGAAATAAATGAATACATAAAAAACTTTTTCGGTATAAAATGTTCCTCAGTCGTGATTGGTCCTATTAAAGATCCAATTACATTAAAACAAAGGAAGTGAAAATAGAAATAGGTGAGATGCAAGATGTGTTGTTTATTTAATGTTTTGATTAAATCATTTAAATGCAATGAAAACAAAGCAATCACTGATTCGCGTTGTGATTCCTGTTTGTGTTTGCAAATCGAGCGCAACTTAGGTTACCTTTATCACTACCGATTTGTAAAGGTGAAAACCTGAACACCTTTAACCTGTCACCATGACAAATAAAGGTGTAATAATTAAACCTGTTAATCCTACACAGTCGTATCTTTTATGTGTTGCTAGACAATATGATGCTAGCAATTAAGAAAGTACATGCGGTATTTTATGCCGGAAATCTGTATTCCATAGTAGCGTTTATATAAATAAATTTTCATGTACATGTTATATTGACTTAAGAAAAGTATAAACTATATTTTAATGTTTTAATTACCGCTTTGTAGGACTTAGTGTGATACATATTGTTACATACTGTTGTAAATCGCATGACATCATAAATAAAAAAATTTTTATAAAGAATTTCAACACTTATTTTGATCTGAAAAATCAGCGCTGCATTGTTTATTTCTTACAATATTATTGTGTTTTGTGTTGAAAACGAATACAAAGAGTATGTTTCTATTATATAACATTTATTCATGTTTGAACATAAACCTGTTTCAGTTTTATTTCTTCTTTCTTTCAATGTTTTCTGTTATGTCTTTTTTCCCAAGCATTTATTTTTATTCCTCATCGTAATGCAAGCCATTTACAAAGTTTGATCAAGGTACACAGTATGTTACTCATTCAAGTTATTGTGTTGCAATAGTGTTCCTTCTTTCAGTAACTTTTTGAGTCCCAAATCAATTGTGTTCTTCGTTGCCAAAATGCAAACTCCTTAAAAAGTTTGGTAATGGTAGATGGATAACTCTAGTTATTGTGCAAAAATGAAATAGGGAACAGAAGGATAGACAGATCTCACCACAAGATAATGCACTCCATCTTATGGCCGGCATATGAAAAAGGGAAGATAACAGCCGTTGTCAAATACTTCGGGAAGAATCCGAGATCAAATAATTTATTGAAAATAGACACTAAAATAGGTACCTTGATATTTCCAGTTGCGTTAAAAAAAAATTGAAAGGCCATCAATAACACTTGATTTTCCCGACTTTAAAATTTTTATAGCGTGTTACTCTTCTTCTTTTGGTTATTTTACCCTCCAGATTTTCATTGAGAATATTAATTGTTTCGTTTAATCTGAAATTTTGACCCATCTCATAATATACATTAAAGAATTCTAAAAAGCACTGGTGACATCCGGTTCGGTTTATTTTTCCATTCAACGTGATTTTCATACATTTTAAAAGTCTCCAGAAGCTTTTCGAATCTTTCTCTGAAAGTGCTTTTTCAAGATTTGCCTTTTCCTTTGATCTGTATAGGTTGCGTTCGTGCCTGGTTATGTTTTTGTACATATTACTATGGTGCTTATATAAAGCCAAATTATCTGTCATATTATTATTTCTGAAGTTTCTAAGTGCATTAAGTGCGCGATATTTGTTGACCGAAATCCGCTCACATCTTTTACTGATATAATTTTTATCTTCTTTCTACTTTCATCGTCAGTGCTGATTCACAAACATTCTCCATGAAATAATTTAAAGCAGTATCGAGTTGATTTTGCTCTGTCATTGTGAGTATAGTATGAGACTGTTCTGATAGTTAGCAGCTGACGTTTTGGACAAACATATTTTTTGTGTTTCACTCCATATATGTCTCTCTCTTGGAGAAATACTTTCATTATTTTCAGCTGTGAGGGTAATGGAATCAGATAGACCCAAGTGAAATAATATTGGTAGATGAATAGATTCAATCCTATTACCAATCCTGAAGGTAGTTATACATGCAAATAATGATTGTTATACATGCAAATAATTATACATGCAAATAATGATTGTTATACATGCAAATAATTATACATGCAAATAATTATACATGCAAATAATGATTGATTTATACATGCAAATAATGATTGATTTATACATGCAAATAATGATTGATTTATACATGCAAATAATGATTGATTTATACATGCAAATAATGATTGATTTATACGTGCAAATAATGATTGATCAAAAAGTAAGTAGCATATGGTTGTAGCAAAGTTATTTTATGTACATGAAAGATTTTCAATAATTTTATCATTCCCACATCTACCATTTGCAATCCTTATTCCAGATAGCTGACAAAATGTCCGTAAAATCTTACCATAGTGATTTAGCTCCTTTCTATCCTTGTTAGACCTTTCCTCTAAGTCTACATGCTTGACATAGACTATATTCTTATTAATGATATTATCACAATCATGTATAATAAAATCAGGTTATGTGGATGTATAAGCATTAAAATCTCCACCAATTAATATATGTATGATTTGGATACATAACTCTATAATATCCACCAATTAATAAATGTATGATTTGGATACATGACTCTATAATATCCACCAATTAATAAATGTTTGGTTTGGATACATGACTCTATAATATCCACCAATTAATAAATGTATGGTTTGGATACATAACTCTATAATATCCACCAATTAATAAATGTATGATTTGGATACATGACTCTATAATATCCACCAATTAATAAATGTATGATTTGGATACATGACCCTATAATATCCACCAATTAAAAAATGTATGGTTTGGATACATGACTCTATAATATCCACCAATTAATACATGTTTGGTTTGGATACATGACTCTATAATATCCACCAATTAATAAATGTTTGGTTTGGATACATGACTTTATAATATCCACCAATTAATAAATGTATGATTTGGATACATAACTCTATAATATCCACCAATTAATATATGTATTGTTTGGATACATGACTCTATAATATCCACCAATTAATAAATGTATGATTTCATACATGACTCTATAATATCCACCAATTAATAAATGTATGGTTTGGATACATAACTCTATAATATCCACCAATTAATAAATGTATGGTTTGGATACATGACTCTATAATATCCACCAATTAATAAATGTATTGTTTGGATACATGACTCTATAATATCCACCAAATAATAAATGTATGGTTTGGATACATAACTCTATAATATCCACCAATTAATAAATGTATGATTTGGATACATAACTCTATAATATCCACCAATTAATATATGTATTGTTTGGATACATGACTCTATAATATCCACCAATTAATAAATGTATGGTTTGGATAAATGACTCTATAATATCCAGCAATTAATAAATGTATGGTTTGGATACATAACTCTATAATATCCACCAATTAATAAATGCATGGTTTGGATACATAACTCTATAATATCCACCAATTAATAAATGCATGATTTGGATACAAAACTCTATAATATCCACCAATTAATAAATGCATGATTTGGATACATAACTCTATAATATCCACCAATTAATAAATGTATCATTCGGATACAAAACTCTATAATATCCATCAATTAATAAATGTATGATTTGGATACATAAGTCTATAATATCCACCAATTAATAAATGTATCATTCGGATACATAACTCTATAATATCCACCAATTAATAAATGTATGATTTGGATACATAAGTCTATAATATCCACCAATTAATAAATGTATGATTTGGATACATAACTCTATAATGTTCCGATTCGTTTTCAAGAATGGTAAACAAATCTTCTTCTGCATGTATTGTCGTGTAATCAGGTGACATATATACTACACCAAAAATGATATCTTCTTGAAGGGTCTGTACAGGAAGGGAGAATTTCAACCTGACAGTATTTTTTAAACGTTCTCTCAAATCGATAGATAAATTATGCCTTACGTGTTCTTTTCACATAGACAGCAATATCTCTAGAATAATGTTTAGCATTAAGCTGTTTATCCATGGCACTTATGTAGTTCCTGAAATCATTTATATCAATGTTATCATGAGCCTAAGTCTCGACCAGTGCAAAAATATAAACATCACGCATAAAATTTATAAAATCACTACAATCCTTGTATACTAGTAGTATAGTGGGACACTTTTGAGACTAACAGGGTGGGTGGGTGGTGGGTGTGGGGCTTCATGTTAAATAGGGTAAAACATTTACGGGGACAAACGGGAGAGTAACATTAGTCCTCCATTTTGAAATATTTGATTGAAACAGAAATACCATCCCATGGGTAGGATATAAAAGAACTTGTAATGAAAAATAAAATAAAAAATAAATTATTATTATTATTATTATTATTATTTAAAAGTTGTTATTAAAGACACTGTAACATTTTTCTAGGTGATCTGTTTTGTGTGTGTGTGTGTGTGTGTGTGTGTGTGTGTTGAAAATGGTAGATCTAATGTTAGAAATTTTCTCTTGACACATTGCAGTGCCAAATTAGGACAATCCACACCAAGCAAATATATCTGACATACACAATTATGATTTAAATCTAAATAATTCTATAGGAATCTCAAGTCTGTCTGTTAATGTGTGTGTGTTTGTGAAACAGAGCATGAGAGAGAGAGAGAGGGGGGTATGGAGAGTCAATATATAGACAAGTCCCACATCAAATAGGAGAGATTTTTAGGTTTATGGCTTCAAAATTAATGTCTAAAAATGGGGTTATATGTTTTCACAGGAGGAGTCTGTCTAAAAATGTAACAGTGAAGAATATTAGGCGGGAAATAACAGAAATTAAAGATTCAGAGAGGTGCGTTTTAGAATTTCGGTTATGTGGCTACCTTTTATATAGCCAGTCAAGGTATGTACTTTATTAGTTTTTTCTGTCTGTCTCTAAATATGCAGAGTGATTCCGGCCAAGTTTGAGAAAAGGTCAAACTAAAAGTACATCCAAGTGATGCAGATCGTTTTATTTTTTTACTATTACTTTTCATTTCATTTTTATGAAAGGACTTAGCATTGGGATGCAAAATATTTATAGAATCGTCCTTTCAAAAAAAAAGAAATACATTTAAAAAATAACAAAGTTCATGTTTCTCTTTCATAGTGCAACAAATTCAGATTTCAAGAAAAATTCATGTTTTTTTCTTTCATGGTGCGACAAATTTACCTTTTATAAAACAAAATTAAGGTACAGCAAATTACTAGCTTTAACTGTTGCGGTAGATCGAAGTTTAGTGAAGAAAACTAACTTGTACCTAATTTTAGTTTTGAAAGACCACCCTTTTACTGTTACAGTGGCATATTTTCAGTGTAAAAAAAGTGAATTTTACTGTTGCAGAAGTAAGAGCTGACACACGACGTCACTTTTAATATATATATATATATATATATATATATATATATATATATATATATATATATATATATATATATATATATATATATATATATGTTGGTGGTGCTCCTACAGTGGATTCTTGTTATAATCAAAGTGATAGCATGACTACTTAAATCTGACTTTGTGCTATTTCTTATTTTCTTTGCAAAATCTTTTGCATGTAGTACCATCTTCACTTCCTTTTCCATCATTACCAATCTATGTTGATTTCAGATAGAAACAGAAAGGTGAGCTAGAGACTTTGTTTTTGCAACGCCGAAAAGAAGAACGGACATATAGTGTTAAAAGTGTTGAGAATAGTGATGAATACGTGTTGTGTACCTCTGTGTGAAGAAGACACTAGTCGTACTTTATCAACTCTTCATACTTTCCAAGAAGTGTGTATAGCAAGTTGGCTACAACACCAGATTTACGACTGGAAAGATGTGCGTGACGGGAAAAGTCTTGGATTCGATGCTTTTACACAAGATGTTGCTGATTATGCCAAAGACATTGCGTGTGACTGATGAAAGAAAAGAAAATCAGGAACTTTGTGTTTCTGAAATGTGAAATAATTTTTGTTGTTGTTGTTACTCTATCAAAAAATTAAATGTATAAAATGTCTTGTGTCGTTTATGAAATGTCAGAATTCTAAACACAACTCGAGAGTTATGGCTACATCCTCCGTTCTCAGAGTGCTTGACAAAAGGTCAGATCGTCAAAGTTGGGTAGCCCTGCATCTTTGACATCCCTTTAATATGTTGATTATCGAACCTAGTAGTTCGGGCAAAACCGAATTTGTCAAATGTGTGATCGAACACAAATCAGTTTTGCTCGATTGATAATGGAGTAAAGCAAAGTAAATTGGTTGAGTGAAGAAACTGTTTTTAAATTAACTTGTGGTCCAGAAGACTCATACATTATCTACTGGCTGGAATTAGGATTATTTTATATCAATTTCCGTGGACAAGACTTTTCGCATATCCATTCTTCTTTTTATTTTTCTCCACCTACAGTCCCTCAATACTTTGACCACTAACCAGGCTGTCAATATATCTAACTTCATCTGTCTTGAAAATGGACAGTAAATAGTCAAATAATTGTAATAATCCGTCTAGTTTGGGAAAGAAATTACAGATAACTAAGGACATAGAGTTAGAAAAGCTCAAACTTCAATGGGAACAAATGCAGATGCAAGAAAGAAGATAGGAAAGGGAAAATATTAGGGAAAACGAGGAAAAAGATAGAGAAATACAGAGGGAATTAAGGGAAAGACAGGAGAAGGAAAGAAGGGAAGATAAATTAAAGACGGGGAAGTACAGAAGGAATTAAGGGAAAATGAAGTACAGAAGGAATTAAGAGATAGGGAGGATAAATTAAGGGATAATGAAGTACAGAATGAATTAAGAGATAAGGAGGATAAATTAAGGGATAATGAATTACGAGAGAGGGATAAAGAAAGACAGGAAAGAAGGGACGATAAAGAATTTCAGGAGAAAGATAAGAAACGAGAATTTAGATTAAGGGAATTAGAATTGACCAGTAAAGGGCACTCTCATGACAATAAGGGTTCATACTTTGATATAGCCAAACATATGAGACAGGTTCCCCCTTTTAGAGAAAAGGAGGTAGACAAATAATTGTAACAAAAGACTGATAAAATCTGCCTTACTTAACACCGAATAGCTTACTTACCATTTAGAGTTTTGCAAGTGGAGGACTTAAAAATGACGGCTACCATCTCACCATACACAATAAACCTACAATGTTCTCGTGTGTCTATCAAGCTACTAACATATCATAAAATATTGATAAATACAAGTTTTTTTAATCTTTATGACAGAGATGAAATTTAGCTGTAGTCGGATATAGTCGCGATTTCACTCCACAGATTACGTAAACTGTCAGTTTATAAAAAAAAACACTACCTCCTAACATATTTTAGATTTGTGATAAATGAAAAAATTCAGCCAGCTTGGCAAATGTAACTTTTAGGCGACAGAGTTCTCTACTTCGATACAGATAGTTGAATTTACATCGATCGATCTGGCGACTATCCCTCACGCATCGAAGACGCCCGTTTAGGAGCTTGGACATACAAACACCCCAAATATTTTGAGTTTTAACAGTGGTCATAAAAGTTACGGCTACCAGTACAGCGACAAACAAGGAAAACTTCACACCATATGTAAAGTGAAAGTACGGACATTGAACTGTTTAAATTTAAAAGTGTAGGTGTAAACAGTCGTCCAAAATTTTCTGGAAGTCACTCTTTAGGTAACTGGAATGTGAAAGCAATCTTCAGGAGCTACCGAACAACTTTCTTGACTGATCTTGACTCTTTCAATTCAGTGGATTTAGATGCTCTACGACAGGAGAAAAGAGAAACAAACGTAAAGATACCTATTATCATTGTCAAGAAAAAAGACACTAGTCTACAGAATGTCCCAATAAAGTGAAAAAAGAGAAAAATAAGTAAAGTGAAGAAGAAGAAGAAGAAACAGAAGAAGAACCCATTCCAGCAAAGAAATTCAAAGCAAAACACACAGCTGAAATGTGGGATTTTACAAAAAGCTGGATTTTTCCTAGGGATGTGAATCTTTTGGGATGTGTTCTTGAAATTTCATAGGGAAAACATACCATAAGAAGTAACATCCATGTGTGAATGGGATTGTAGTTTTGTTTAAAATAGGAAGGTAGCTACAGGTAGGAACATTATAGAAGGGGGTAGAGATTTGAACTTTATAAAGGGGGATCATAAGGGGTCTTAGAGAAGGTAATTTTATTGTATAAGTTTTTTACATTCTAATTTTTGTTAATCAAGTTCTTTTACATCCTACCTTGTGAGAATGGGATGGTAGATTTGTTTAAAATAGGAGCGTAGGGGAGGGAACATTTTTTTTACAGATGGAGGTAGAGATTTTAACTTTACTTATAAGGGGAATCATAGGGTACTTGGATTGTACATCACTAAGCATTGATAGTAGATAACTGGGTGTTGGTAGTAGAACACTGGTTGGTGGATAGTAGATAACTGGTTAGTGGATAGTAGATAACTGGGTATTGGATAGTAGATAGCTGGTTGGTGGATTGTAAATAACAGGGCTGTGGATAGTAGATAACTAGGTGTTGGATAATACATTACTGGTTGGTGGATAATATATAACTGGGTGCTGGATATTAGACTACTAGGTGGTGGATAGTATATAATTGGGTATTGATATATAAGGATTATGAGGATTGTACTTTTGTTTCTTAAAATGAGGGTATATTAGGAATGGGGGCATTTTAGAATGGGATAGATATTGTAACTTTAAAATGGTGGACATTGGGTGTTAAGGGGAGCTAAAGAAGTTAGTTTTGTTATGAAGGAAAACAAAATACGTCATTTCATTTTTAGTGCAGACAAATCCCCAACCATATTCCTTCAAAACAGAACCAACATGTTATAAACAGACAGACTCCTCATGTGAAACGTATGTCGTAATACGGCATTTCATTTAGAGTGCAGACAAAGTCACATTTTCCTCAAAAATAGAACCAACAGGTTACAAGCAGACGATTCGGCTAGATTGAGTTCCCACCTAAATAGAACCAACAGACCAACTGCTCGTGTGAAACATATGACGTAATATGGTATTTCTGTTCGAGTGCAGAATGTCGCCTCATGCTGCACAGTTACAAACGTACATTTCAAAATGGAGGCCCAACGTTAATTTCTGTTTTGTTCCCGTAAATGTTTGACCCTGTTTAACATGGAGCCCCCCTTCCCCCGTTCGTCCCTAAAGTCACCCACTATAATGCTTAGACTTAGATTGTTTTCTTGTTAAGCCTGAAACATTGCACAAAAAGAACTTAATTTCACTAATCCTCTGCACATCATATACCACATACGAAAAATGGCCGCAACCAGACTCCTATTAATCGTTTATACGTACAATATCCCGCATTGCATCATTAAACACATAATCAGTTCTATTTATAACCAGTCTGTCATATTTCAAGAAGGCTGCTTTACCATCCCTGAGTGCCTTAATGAAGAAAGGATAAGAAAGCTGTTCGTGCCCGAAGAATTCTTTCTGGTAGGCCAGATACTTGGATATTTGGTTCAATTGCCGCTTTGTATATCGTTGTCAGTTCCAGTTGCTGCTCCTTCTCTCTCTCTCTCTCTCTCTCTCTCTCTCTCTCTCTCTCTCTCTCTCTCTCTCTCTCTCTCTCTCTCTCTCTCTCTTTTCCACCTGTGCTTTGTTTCGGGCTGTCTTGTTAATATCTCTGCACTTCTTTAAAACTGTTTCCTTATCTTTGAAGCGAGAAAACGTAACAATTGCAGGCTATGGACTCAGTCTGAATGTAGGCGGTGCGCTTGTTCGATTTCAATTTGTCCAATGTTTGCCTTACATATTCTCTTTATCGTGTTTTCCGTGTTGTTCCACATTTCGCCCGTTGTTTCTGGAATTTCGTATAAGATATAAGTTGTCTCTGCGTGATTGGGCTCTTTGATTCTCAAGTTTCTTCTCGTTAGTCAAAGGTTTTGCTTCCAAACTTAATAGTGATTCAGTGAGGTCTTCACTTCTAGACTTAATAGTGATTCAGTGAGGTATTTCACTTCTAGACTTAATAGTGATTCAGTGAGTTCTTTCACTTCTAGACTTAATAGTGATTCAGTGAGGTATTTCACTTCTAGACTTAATTGTGATTCAGTGAGGTATTTCACTTCTAGACTTAATTGTGATTCAGTGAGGTATTTCACTTCTAGACTTAATAGTGATTCAGTGAGGTATTTCACTTCTAGACTTAATAGTGATTCAGTGAGGTATTTCACTTCAAGACTTAATAGTGATTCAGTGAGGCCTTTCACATTTTCTTGAACTCTGTTGTTGTGCGCCTTTAAGTCTTCATTTGATTTGTTCAGTTCTTCAATTGTTATCTCTAAGCGGTCGAATCTATCGTTCAGGCGTCTGATGTCAGCACGGATGTCACTCGTGATCTGTATAAGATTATTTTGATCTCTGCAGTTTTTCAGAGCAAAATGCGATTATTGGTCCCTCTTGCTGCATATATAATTGTGACTGAGAAAAATGTGGGGATGTTATTCTCGCTGAACCAGCAGGCGTCGATACCGGTTGAGTTACGTCGCTGATACGCTTTGTTTGATCTCGATTGAGCCATGCGTTAATACCTGAAACATTTCCAATAAATTATAGAGGGATTAGCCATTTAGCAAAATCTTCACCTCATTTTTGAATGAAAGACTCAATTTTAAATGAAAGACTATGAAAATGGGTCAAAGAAATGATATTCTAGATGAAGAACAAGCTGGTTTTAGAAGTGGATATTCCAATGTAGATAATACCCTAAGCACTTTGCTATGTACATTTTTGAGGAAACACAGAGGAAGGTTTTATGCTCTTTTTGTTGATTATGAAAAAGTGCTTGACCATATTGATAAGAGCTTACTGTATCATAAGTTAGTAAATGAAAATATTAGCGGTTAAATGCTCATGACAGTAAAAGCCATATATGCAAAAATTAAAAAAACTTGTGTGAAAATGCCAAATGGCTTGACAGAAACATTTAACTGCCCTTCTGGGGTAAGGCAAGGTTATGTTTTATCACCTTTTTTATTTTCATTATTTCTAAATAATTTTAAGACACATTTCTGAGCAGCATAACGGTTTAACATTAGAATTTGCTAAGTTATTTGCACAGTTGCATGCCATTGACTTGGTTGCCTTTGCATAAACTATTTAACTTCAAATAATTCTAAATAAACTAAATGAATGCTGCAGCGTATGGAAACTAAACATAAACCTGGAAAAGAAAACAACTACAATTGTAATTTTTCGAAAAGGGGGATATTTGAGAAGATATGAAAGTTGGTATTTTGGTGATTGCCTGATAGAGACGGTATCTTATTATAAATATCTTGGTTGTGTATTCTCTTCTAAAAACTCATGGTATATATGTCAACAACCGCTAGCAACACAAGCAGCAAAGGCACTTTATAGTTTGAAGACTAGACTAAATCGTTTTGGTAAACTGTCTGTAAAAACTCTATTCCAATTATTTGATACTAAAATAGCACCAGTTTTGAATCATGGGTCAGAAGTTGAGGGGTTTTACATTGCAAATAACATTGAAGCTGTACATACACCATTTTATAAATATATTATTGGTATTACAAAACACACCCCAAATGCTTTTATCTATAATGAGTTAGAATGCCATCTTATAGAGGAATAAAGATTATTATTATTATTATTATTATTATTATTATTATTAAAAATAAAGTCCAGTTATGCACAGACACATTTTACTAACAATAAGAAGCATGCAAAAAGAGAAGAGATTACATAACCTTTAACGATGGTAAATCAATGAAAAACACAACTTATATTTTATGACCACTGTTCTCTAGAAATACACTGTTCATAACCCACAATTTGACACTTCATTCTAAAATCCACTTATCCCAGCGTCTTAGGGTCCCAAATGCTCTAGTGTAGCATGATCTATCTGACAAATGACCACTGGCTAAATCCCAGGCAGATTGGCATATTCTGCTACCAGATATCCAATCCTTGACTGACCAGTGGTCGCAGTAGATGTATCTTTAAAGCTGTATTGATACTGAAAATAATTTGCTACCTGTTTGGAAGGAATACAAATCAGGAAGTTTGTTTAGGAAAGAGTACTTAATTCTTCCAATATTATTTTTTATGTATTCAAAGATTCATTTGGCTGTTTTTGGATTAAATAACTGAACGTATACATTCCCATGGGAAAAGTGTTTTACAAACATCATCAGTTTCAGAAGAGAAAAAAAAGCAGTAAAACATCGTTTAAATTCTCCGACCTTCAAGAGAAGAATGCATCTGAAAATTGAGTACAGTTACACTTCATGACGCCACTGTATGCTACAAAATTGACTTTGTATACTAAAACATTATTTTGTACGCTGCAAAACGACTTTGTAAGCAACAAAATTGACTTTGTATACTACAAACGTGACTTTATAAGGAATATCTTTCTGATTCACACAATTTTCTCAAACATAAAAATGTCAATATTTTAGCGACAAAAGTCAAGTTGTGCAAACAGTTTTCACAACCAGAATTAGAACTATGATGCAAACAAATACACGTAGTATCTTATTTATTCATGTCATTAAGGTCTGTTGAAAACAAGTTGCAATAACAAAATTTGCAAACCCTTAATGGTGCTGATTTATTATGATTTACTTTTTTATTATTAGGTGAAACATGTATTCTAACACACATTTGATTCATAACTACCAGAAATTAAAGGTATGTAAAATGAAACGTTCTTTAAAATGCCAAATATTACTGAAAATTGTGTTAGAAAGGAAATTATAAAAATGTATAATTTAAATAATGCTGGTTTTGATGGCTTGTCAGTAAAGCTCTTATAACTTGCATTATTATATACTCATTTTTTTCTCCATTAACATTGCATTGTCAGAATCGTGCAGTATTTCTCCATACTGCACGGCTTCATACTGCACGACACGTGTGTCTAAAAATAGTATCGCGTGTTAGGAACTACTTTTTATTGTAAACAAACAATGTACGCAAATGTAGCAGACACCGAAGTTTTTTCTTTATTAGGTTCGTCTGTGGATGAACTAAGCAAGCTGTTTGAGAGTCGAGATGATAAAGCTGACGGTGTGGATGAATTCATTGAGTCACAAAAGAAACTTTCAACCAAGCAAGTGACTGAACGTGATATTCACAATGTCCGGCGGTGGCTTTATGACAAGAAACGTGAGACATGCAGTATTGAACCGTGTTCTCTAGAGTCTATAAAATAAATTAGCATAAAAAGGCATCTTAAGACCAAATGATGTTCCGTTTCTCTCAGAGACCGCCCATTTTACAAGTCCAAGCACTAAATTCGAAAAAATACAACTAAAGAAGGCTGGTTTTGGTATAAAAGCAAGTGCCTCGGAGCCAATAAGCCACGATAACGAAGAAGCCTTATTTTCCGCTGACGAAATGGGCTCTTACACCCCAGCCGCTTTGCAATTTTGCCTGTTTTAATTTTTTGAGAAAATGTTTGGATTTATAGTAAAAGTCATATAGGTACTTGCTGTCGATCCAACAAAGATCATGCAAGTGACAGTACATATAAATATGTCATCTATAGCTGGTGATAAGAATGGCAATAAATGTACTTACTTTTCTGCATCTTGAATTTCTTCAAAATGTACCTTCTGATCCACGGCGCGAAATTGCACTGCAATCTAAACTACATTTCCAACAGAAATCACATTCCAAAGGAGAATTACTGCACTCAAAAACGAAATGAATTTGATATTACCTAACAAAAATATTCAATCCTGCATCTTCTTGAGAATTTCAAATTAAAAGAATTTCATATTTGTCCACCTTATGATTCCAAACGATCAATGGCAGGACAGTAACACATGTGTAGCTTGCTGTCGAGGTCAGTCCCTCTAGCTACATGTAAATCGTACGTAATAGACCCAGCTAATAACGCAAGTCCACCACAACTAAAAGAGCAGAATTTAGTTGAATCGACAGAAAAACAAAATCCCTCCATTCCAGATCAACTGGGAAAGTTGTTCCAAGGCTCAGTCATTCACAATATGACTCAAAATTTCAATTTTAAGTATACCAAAATGAGATTTCTTTTTTAAACGAATGACTGAGCGCGATGTACTCTACCAAGTTCAAAGATCACTGGGTGGTGCCATGTGCGCATGAATACTGTTACTGTGTATTGGTTTAACTTCGGTTGTGTATTTAGTTTAGAATATAGCAGAAATTCAGTTACTTTGTTTCTTGTAGTGTGTTCTTTTTATTTTTCAGCCTTAGGTCGAAAAGCAAAATGAGTATATAATGAAAAGGTTACTGCATTTGTATGGGAAAATATGAACTCGTTTATTTCTGAGCTATAGTGCACTCCTGATGTCGTGCAGTATAGCTCAGAAAACTCGTTCATATTTTCCCATACAAATGCAGTAACCTATAAATATAATGCATTGTTGAACTACTCATTTACATATTTAATATGTCCATAGGAACAAATATTTTGTAGACGATTGTAAAAAAAAAAGCTGCAGTTACCATCCATTTTAAGTCAACAGACGAATCGAGTGTCAATAATTATATACCTGTATCTGTGCTACCTATTGTTAGCAAAATTATTGAAAGACATGTTTTCAGTTTATTATATGACTTTTTATAAAAAAAATAATTTTATTATTCATTGTCAATGAGGCTTCCGTAGAAATCGTTCCTGCCAGACAGAACTCACTGGTTTGTTTCATCACTGGTTGAAGAATATTGATGACGGGAAATTAACTGGAGTTTTATTCTC
This sequence comes from Margaritifera margaritifera, assembly GCA_029931535.1. Classification (NCBI taxonomy): domain Eukaryota; kingdom Metazoa; phylum Mollusca; class Bivalvia; order Unionida; family Margaritiferidae; genus Margaritifera; species Margaritifera margaritifera. Next base: position 2,802,576 of record JAQPZY010001610.1, on the reverse strand, counting down.
CGACCAACGTAAAGATTTTTATACTGTCAATCATAAAGTTTTACTACATAAATTACCAACATATAATGTTACAAAACACTCATAGCTATGGTTTTAATCCTATCTCAATAGTAGATTAAAAGCTTTTGAGTTAGAGAGGTACTGTCTCAGATTTTAAGGAAATTTTCATATGAATACCACAAGTATCAATTTTAGGCGCTCTCCTTTTATATTTTATATAAATATAAAATATTTGTATGTCATTTTATATATAAATGATTTTGCAAAGTGTCTATGTAAGAACTAAAGATTTACAAAGTGCTATGACATTGATGTATTACAGTAAACGTAGTCTAAATTTACAGGAAACCCAGATAATGCTTATCTGTTTGGCATAAAGAGCAGCGAAATGTAGAGAATCGACCTTATAAGTAAATGGAACAAATATTTAGACTGTTAGATATCCTGAGATTATACAGCTAACAGAACAGTGTAGCCAGTGTGATTTTAAATGTCAAAAATATCTAAGCTGTTCTTGCTTTCAAGGTCTTTAAACATTTAGCGCCATAATATCTTAATGTTTTTAAATGCGAAAGAAATATTAGCACAAAGAGTGTACGGTCCAATGAAAACAGTGACTTATATATTCCAAAAGCTCAGACGGAGTATTTGAAACGATCTTTTTCTTACGCCAGTACATTTTTATTGAACAGTTTGCAACATAATATTAACCAAGAACCCAATGTTTCAACTTTGAAGAAATTATATCTCTACAATATTTTAATGAGCAATCCTGGTTTTATAATCGCATACCATTTTGACGTGGTAGCGTGTGTTATGTATGATGTTTATATAATATTATAGATATTTTAGGAAATTATAAATGTTTCTTGACTTTGATATTTGCTTAAATCTTAATGTTCTTTATCAGAAAAAAACATGTTTAACTAGTGTCCTTGAATTAGGTTGTTTACTTCAGATTTTAACTCAAGGATAGTTTTGATAAACACAATGTTTTCTCAATTAGAGGTCAAGGTTGATTTTGTTTACAGATAAAACTGGAAATGCCTTAGGAGTTACCTGTCAATGGTCACACGTACATTTATTATTCTAGAATGTTCTGTCATGTGACCTATCTTTATATATACCATGTTTAGTGGACAGTTTTTCAGTTTCGACATTACAATCAGTCTTGTAAAGAGCTAAAACAGTTGTGAAAAGTCAATCAAAATTCTGAGAGAGGAATTATTTTAAATATTCATTGGATTGTAACAGTGCTCATAGACTTTTGGATTTTGGATTTTTAATTGATGATTTTGGGATTGATGTGAACTTATTCAGGGATATTTTGGAGTACTTCATTTTGACATCGCACATTAAAGACTACCGGTACATCAGGACATTAAAGACCATTGGCACATCAAAAAATTCAAGGATACAGCCGTGCATTCGGAACATTCTATATTTAGGACTTGTGATTAAGACACTAATTCTTATTCGATTATTTGGATTTTAATACACATTACTGTAAGTGCCTTTTTGATTTTTCATTTTAATTATCTAGAAATAAATTGCTTGTTGAATTTTACTTGATTTGTTGGTTTCACTTTCTTTCTGTTACATTTTTCTTAGACCATAGAGTCGTAACACGTGATATATCTGTGTGACAACAGCATGTTAATTATATATATTCTTTTATGCAGAAAATGTCTAGATTCTTTACTAATTGCATGTATATTTGTTTTAATTGCATGGCGTTAGCTAATTATATTACCATGGCGCAGCAAGAAATTCTGCCCCCCCCCCCAAACCCTAATTCTGGGGCCCCTTTCAATAAAAAAAGTTGTTTGATGGGAATTTTGAACCACCTTTAGGCCAGCCACCCCCACCCCCACCCCAACCCCTGCAATGGTTGGGCGGTTGCTACACCCTAGACAAATGAAGGATATTATTATTATTATTATTATTACATCTGCAAATGTAGTACGCTTTCTGATTGGTAGAAGGACACGATTTGCAGCACTTAAATCCTGAATACACGGAAGGAATCATTGGCCATGATTCTCCTCATGATGCAGTGCCAGAGAGAATTATATTTTCAGCTGGATTATTTTAGCCAAGCCTGATTAAAGAATGTATTTGCAACTAACCAAAAACGATGTCATGCTTTAATATTTAAGTATGTGCTTATGTCATGGTTTAATATTTAAGTATGTTGCTATGTCATGGTTTAATATTTAAGTATGTGCCTATGTCATGGTTTAATATTTAAGTATGTGCCTATGTCATGGTTTAATATTTAAGTATGTGTTGTTACGACTTGGGGTAATGTAACAAAAGAAAAGACTCAAACAAGCTTTCAAGATTTAAAACGCAAATATTTAATTTCCTAAAATATTAAAATATTTCAACAAACAATCAAAGTGAAAGAATTAAAAATAACTTACAACATAGATATCCTTAAAAGTTAATCCAAATAATCCGAATGAAGTAGGTTCCGAATGAAACCTCCACTGTACTGATATACTAACAAGAATCAGTTATATCCAAGTGTTATTAATGGAATATCACACAAGTTCTAGAAATGTTTTCCAATAATTCCACGGAGCTGAATAATTCTTAAAGTTTAAGAAGCAGTACTAAATCCTAAATGTACTGTATAATAAGAATATGTACACAAAAGGAACCAATCTCGTTTATGACCTCTCAGGCTGAACGTACTATGAAAGAATGACGAACGCTTCAATACATCTTATTATATAGCTTCTGACTGCCGAAATCTAATAAAAACCCAATTATTCTACGTCTCAAACAAACACCATCAGAAATGTGATCTTAAACTCTAATTTCTGGTCACAAAATGAATCACTCCTTTGGGATTGCGAACTCTAGGTCAGAAATTCAAAGGTACAAATTCTCACGCGCTAGATCACGTGACATGACTCGTGGTTTAACCGACAATATTGATTTTCCCAAGACCAATGTACTGGGTCACATGTACCGTATATGTACTTTCTGCAAGACGACAGCTGTTAGACTATTATACAGAGATCATAAAACTATACCATTATTTAAAAACAAAATGATACATAATTCCGTAACAGTGCCTATGTCATAGTTTAATATTTAAGTATGTGCCTATGTCATGGTTTAATATTTAAGTATGTGCCTATGTCATGGTTTAATATTTAAGTATGTGCCTATGTCATGGTTTAATATTTAAGTATATGCCTATGTCATGTTTTAATTTTTAAGTATGCGCCTATGTCATGGTTTAATATTTAAGTTTGTGCCTATGTCATGCTTTATTCGCTATTAGTTATTTATTAAAAAGAGTTATTTCTCTTAATACTCACTGAGCTAAAAAGAGAATTTGTCACTTCAATGATAATAAAGTCTTAACAAAATAAATAAAAAGGATGAGAGAGTGGGATCTAATACTCACACTCAGCTCATATATTGTCAAAACTTGTTATTTGATCATGTATATCTGCACGCAAATGTTATTTGTTCATGTATATATGCATGCAATTGTTATTTGTTTATGTGTATCTGCATGCAATTGTTATTTGTTCATGGATATCTGCATGCAGTTGTTATTTATTAATGTATATCTGCATGCAAGTGTTATTAGTTCATGTATATCTGCTTGCAATTGTTTTCTTTGTGCATAAGATTGAGGGAGAGTGAAGGAGAATTAGAGAATTTCATAATAAACGTGCATTCCATTGATTTATTTACGAGAAAGATAGAGGGAAAAAGATGAGGAGAAATAGACAATTTCATAATAAATGAGAGAGAGAGGGGGGAGAGAGACAGATTCATACAATGTGTAAAGGAGAATGTTGGAATACATTTATGCACTTGCATATAGCTAGATGTATATGGGGGATGCAAATCTCACAACTTTAATCTTCAACGCTTTTTGTTTAGGTAAATTAAATTCAGGGGTATTAAAATTATAAATTGCAAATGATTTGCGATAAATAGTTTGTTTTCATAAATAAATAGTATCAAGAAGAATAGTATTTAAATAATTTTCATGATTTCAACCCTTACCGTTAACGTACAAATAACAATTTATCCAAATCCCAGTAAGACACAAAACAAAACCAAGAGTTGATTCATAGAATTTATTAGACGGATATAAATAAATCTTCACAGCACTAAACATTGATATATCTATTTACATAGCACTATTTGTGCCCCAGTCAGGCACGACAGTTGTTAATTATTCCTAGATACCGTACAGCGACAGTCAGAAGATAGTTCAGGGTCTACACAGAGGTCAGGTTACCATGGAAACACAATTATCATAACATTTGACACTTCTCAAAGTCATTCTCAGGAATTTTACCATAGTGACTACATTACATCCAACATTCATCAGGATCACTATCATGACTGCTTCAAATGTTGCATTCACGGTTTTATTTCACTTTGTCTATCGCACTTTACATCAATTTTTAGATGTATGTATGTATGTATGTATGTATGTATGTATGTATGTATGTATGTATGTGCTAAAATTACACCATTAACATAAGAGAGGGAGAGATATAGAAAGAGAAGATAAATTATGAAATTGGAGTTATCACATAAGCATTACATTCTGTCTCAACTGTTGATAACTGCATGATCACTTCAACAAAGTTCTCATTTTAAAAACACTATATGTGGATTCAAGTATCATATGCGACACACATCAGATGATACAGTGCCCTCGATCCGTGGCCTTGGTGTCAAATATAAGATTCTTCTCCACTGATACAGCATCAGGGCTTGAACACCGAGAGGACATGCTACTGCCCATTCCAGTACTTCCTGATGATAGTGATGACCCTGATGTCCTTGAACCTGATCACAATGATGACCCTGACCCAAGTGATGACACTGAAGATGCAGATAACCCTGACCTTTGTGATGACCATGACCTAATCTTCTTCAGCAAGAGAGAACTTTCAAACTCAGAGGATGTGATATTAATGTCATTGTACCTTGTGATGTTCAAGATGGTTGTCACACAGGGTTGCAAACCTGGAAAGAATCACCATAATTTTAGTTCAGTTCATAAAATAAAATTAACATTTACAAAATACTGAAAAATCTACTTAATCTAGTCTATTGCGCTCAAAAATACGCCAAATTTGTCTTTTTTATAAATTGGATGTTCGATAATAGAAAAACGTACAGCTTAGAAACAGTCGAAGACCATTGCTTATTACAACGAGATACTTTCTTTCTTTCTGTCTTAATTTATAATTTAATTTTACTGGCTTGCACTGGTATCCTAATTTTTTTGTTTTCATGCACTGGCATGCACTACCATTTTTCTCTACACAAAATGGAACTTTATTACGATTCACAGTGTCCTGCTACTAGACCTTGACAGTTTGTCGTATTACCAAAATGAGACCACTGTGCGCGTAGAGGTGCGCACACCGAGATAGTTATATTTATAGTCAAAACCCTTGGTAGTCAATGATCACTATTAAATGCTCTTCTTATGATGCACTTGTTTTTAGACAACCCCCGTTACATAGGCGGACGGAAATGAATTAATTGGCAGTTTAACCCTCCAACTGAATATTTAGTATTTTCCATTCTACTAAGAGAATAAACATTTTCCAAACAATACCGCACCTATTTTTTTCTCATTTTTACCTTCCACTAATCTGACAAAAGTCGTGTGATCTGGACAGTCAGTGGGTGTGGCTTGGAGGATATCCTTAAGTGCTGATTGGATGTCCAGAATGTGACGTAAAGGTTGACGTAGGAAGGTTGTCAGAGTGAGTGATCTTCCTTCTGTAGGGATGTTCTGGAGAAAAAAAGAGGAAGTTCTTATTTTAGCTAAAAGTCATGCAACAAAAACTGCAAGGCGTTGCTTTTTTCGTGGGAAACATTTATTATATGACTTTTACATTTCTCCATTATTTTCTTTTATTCCATCTTTTAGGAATGCAGGAAAACAATTTTATCGATTTATATTAAGATGCTAATTCACAGCTCATAAGTATTTTTCACCTGAAATAACATCTTCAGAGTACTGCATCTTTTTACTACAAATTCAACAAAAGTGAAACAATTTTCTTGTTGTGTATCAGGCCATTGGCCCATCATTCATCCAGGGTCTGAGAAATTTCAGAATCAAATGGAAGCCCGTTAAACTATCAGAAAAAGAACTGAACTGATTTGGAATTTGTTAATTTTTATCAAGACATAATTTTTATCAAGACATATCTGTTTTGAGTTATAAATAGCTTCTTTTTTTGTAAAACATATTTTTTAATTGTTATAAAAGTCTAGAATAATTACATGTATATCTATTTGTCTGAATGCAGGTAATCATACTATTATAAAAGTCTAGAATAATTACATGTATATCTATTTGTCTGAATGCAGGTAATCATACTATTATAAAAGTCTAGAATAATTACATGTATATCTATTTGTCTGAATGCAGGTAATCATACTATTATAAAAGTCTAGAATAATTACATGTATATCTATTTGTCTGAATGCAGGTAATCATACTATTATAAAAGTCTAGAATAATTACATGTATATCTATTTGTCTGAATGCAGGTAATCATACTATTATAAAAGTCTAGAATAATTACATGTATATCTATTTGTCTGAATGCAGGTAATCATACTATTATAAAAGTCTAGAATAATTACATGTATATCTATTTGTCTGAATGCAGGTAATCATACTATTATAAAAGTCTAGAATAATTACATGTATATCTATTTGTCTGAATGCAGGTAATCATACTATTATAAAAGTCTAGAATAAATTACATGTATATCTATTTGTCTGAATGCAGGTAATCATACTATTATAAAAGTCTAGAATAAATTACATGTATATCTATTTGTCTGAATGCAGGTAATCATACTATTATAAAAGAGTAAAAAAGGCATATAATTACATGGATTTCTCTTTTTCATGCAAATAAGAATTTGTTTGAAAAGTATAAATGCTTAATGATGTTAACGTTACAAAAAAAAAAAATTCTCCAGGGCAGAGAATCTTCCTTGACCAGCAGTCCAAGACAAGTTAAGGAATTGCTGAAAATGCTGATGCAACGATGTCCTGTGACAAACTGGGCTAATGAATAAATTAGTAGCCCAGACCTAGAATCCTGTTAGCCTTTTGTCATGACACAAGATTTGTTGGACACTGTAACTTTACATACCTTAGAGAACTGTTGGAGCTCCTCTGATCGCAGTAGGCAGGATAGAATCATGTTGGCATCAGCTGCACCTTGGGCATAGTGAGTGTAGGCCTGGCCTAGCAAGTGAAGCTAGCATGAGAAAAAAATGAGTCTCATTACTTTCGATTCATTACTACACTGATTCGTTTGATGCATGTGTAACTGTATGTACGTATGTATGTATGTATGTATGTATGTATGTATGTATGTATGTATGTATGTATGTATGTATGTATGTATGTATGTATGTATGTATGTATGTATGTACGTACGTATGGATGGATGGATGGATGTCTATTTACCTTTGACATATAAATCATCCCAATGGCACTAAGGGAGTTCTGATTTTCTCTGTAGCCTGATGTGTCCGTGTCATCAGATGACGTCAGCAGCATGTTATCCTGCATCTGCAGTACCTGGTACTCCGATATTGTCACCAGCTGAAATAAGTAAATAAATAAATATGGAAATGTAAAGAAAAGAAAGAACTTCTTTGTTTATAATTATGTATGATCCATTCTGAAGTAAATATTATTTTCAGGGTCTTCTGGATCTATTTATAAAGTTTCTTGTCTGTCAACCAACTACACCTTGTGTTGTTGATGCATGTAACGCTCTATATCAACCCGTCTTCATGCATATAAAACCCGTCTTGGTGCGTGTAACGCTCTATGCATGTAATGATCTATATCAACCCGTCATCATGCATGTCATGATCTCTATCAACCCGTCTTCATGCATGTAAAACCCGTCTTGGTGCGTGTAACGCTCTGTATCAACCCTTCTTGGTGCATGTAAAACCCGTCTTGATGCATGTAATAATCTATATCAACCTGTCTTGATGCATGTCATGATCTATATCAACCCGTCTTGATGCATGTCATGATCTATATCAATCCGTCTAGATGCACGTAATGATCTATATCAACCCGTCTTGATGCATGTAATGATCTATATCAACCCGTCTTGATGCATGTAATGATCTATATCAACCCGTCTTTACTTAAAGAATAATCTTAACTTCTTAGGAATCTATAATTTATAACCTTGACCATTTCTATCTTTGTAATATTCACCCGGCAAGGATTGTGCAGATGTGCCTGTAAGCTCTATACATACTTATACATCCACCTGTTATTTTTTATTAGGGGGGGCAGGAGGATACAATATCTCTTAATGCAGTTTTAATTTTAATTTTAATACATCATTGAAAGTTTAGCGTCATTTTCAACCGGGGGGTGGGGGGTGGCGCAAGACTGAGAAGAGAAAAGAGAATAACTACACTGATAAACAGGTCATCTGAACACTTATAATACTCACTTTCTCAATATTCTGGAAGAGCGTCTCATACTGAGTCTGGCTGAATATACAGTAACGTAACGGCCGTGAGTACTGCTGCATCCCATGATGCATCAGTTCTACAAAGTCCATATCATGTTTCAACAAGCGACTAACAGCGTTCTGACAACGTTTGTCTATAATCTGAAGGTAGAAAATTATTCACATGCAGTCCTACGTAAGTTCTACATAAAATCGTATAATTCACTTTTCAAAAGAATGATTTTTCTTTTACCACCTCACACCCATCAATCTTCGGTGATTAATAAAACCGAGCACTCATTTGTTTCATCTTGCGCTTGTTTATGTACCACCATCAATATGAGTCTTTAATCTCAGTTAAATATTTAATCTTGAATCTTCTGACTTGAATTATTATTATTCCGTTACTTCTAACTTCCATACGAATCTTGAAAGTGTGAAAGGACTGAAGTCATATACGAAGAAATCGGCAAAACGTGAAACACGAGAATAGAAAATAAACTCCGCAAAAGTCTATGAACAAATATAAAGTCTCCTCGAAGAATATATCTACAGTCTCCCATCACCAGCTATAAGAACTATAATACATTAAGTTCTATAACCCTTTATAAGCACCGTGATTCAACAGATGGAGTGAAAAGAAATTCTCTTTTTAAAATATGTTGAGACTAAGTCTGGAAGTGGACTTAAAGCGCGTGAAGAACTTGACAACAGAGGAGCTTACGTAGCCAGAATCTCGCAGTAAAGGCTGGGTAAAGTCTTCACTTGGATGAGAAGCGTGTGCAGAGTCTTCATTATTAGAGTGGTCTCCCTTGAGACTGGGTTTGCTTAGCATCGCCTCGAGGAATAAGGAAGTGTGTCTGATGAGTTCCAAGATAACCATGCTTCCACTGTTCCTACAATGTGAAAAAAGCATTGTTAAGTACGTCATATTAGAGCATGAATTGAGTGAAAGTATTATTATTATTATTATTATTATTATTGCAACAAATGGCAACAAGAACAGAGTGCTTGGATCCTGAATGCAAGCTCATTAACTGTTAAACTTCAAAAGCGAGCACTTCCATTTAGGCATTATGGAATCCCTGACTACTTACAAGAACTACTTACCTCCGAAATTGAAACTTTTACTACGGAAGTTCTTCAGTGTGCAAGGGCAATCTTACATTTTATAAAAGCAGATGTTAACACCTTTTTACAAAGAGTTTTATTTAGTCCAACTTAAAATCAAGACATATATCATTATGACTTTAGTAAGTCGTCATAACAAAAGAGTGTGTGGAAGTGTTTTGTTAGTCTCTTAACATACATATGCGTCCGCCCAGCTTGTCGGCGTAGGGATAATATACAAAGTTTTATAGTGGATCTGCAGATACCGGAGGCAATTTTGTAAGCGGCGATGATGCAGAGTGTAACACCTGTAATAAGTCTGATAATAATGGACGTTCATTATTTCCGCGAAAAAAAGAAAAGGAACACATACTTCACAAGCTTAAATCTGATCATAGTGGACTGTCATTATTTCTGTGAAAAGAAAAGTAACACATACTTTACAAGCTTAGCCACGCTGATTGACGTAGATCTAGAAACGTTTATGCCATTTACTCGAATGATGACATCATCTTCCCTCAGTCCAGCCTGGGCACCACGCGAGCCTGAAAATATTCATTATCGATTAAAACATTACACAATAAAAGCTTTCAACATACATGCACTGGATAAAGTGAATGATGAATCTAAATCTTCGAAATTCAGTTATACTGGTCGAGATGTTCGATATGGTCACACAATTGTTTATTGTTAAAAAATTTTTTTAGGACACCTAAAATGTGGCTCCACACAATTTGTTGAAAATATAAAATGGGTAAATATTGAACTAGAGATAATTAGAACCTATCAGGGATCTATCAACTTAATTTTGACTGAATTTGGGTCCATATTTTTGTAAAGGGGGTAGACCTTATAATTCTATCAACTCGACCCATTCTTACTGGACCACATCATGATACATTCGAACACTCCTAAATTGAGGTGTGCAGACGAACACATTGACAAATGGTTTGTAAAACCCAACATTCTCTGTATCCTGGTGTGTGTCATCACCAGGATACAGCAAAACCTTTACCGACCCAACAAATGAACAAACGTACAGATAGGCAGGCAGAGGGAATTATACTTTTATCACACACACACACACCTTCATTTGAAAGAATGGGTCATAAAGTTCTGAGTGCAAAACTTCTGTCGGAAACTCAAAAATATTCGAATGAATTTAAATATTTTGAAATATGGTTTCTCTAACAGCATGTCAAATTTAAATAAAGTAGCTGCATATTTTGTCAACATGATTTTGGGGTTTTGAGCGAGAGTTTGATTTTTGTCCTGAAAATGTTGTAATAATCAGGAGCCAGAATTTAACCAAGCCCTAATGGATATCTGTGCAGACAGACATACACAGACAACGGTTATAATATAATACCTCTATCAACTCTTCCTACTTTAACAGGACAGGATTCCACAAGGGTGAAGCCAAAACCTCCTCGACCTCTGTGCACCGTCAGTTCCAGCTGCTCGACCCCCATAATGTCCTTATTGATAGCCGGTATCACTGGAGGCAAGGAAGCACCTTTAGAGAAAGAAAATACAAAATCGAAAAATAATGTGCATCCATTTAAAATCTGAAAGAAACCCTTGGATCAGCAAGAAATTCATCTCAGCTAACTTGTTTTGTTAAATTTATTTCTTTTCCATTTTTAAATCCTTAGCCATGACTACTGAATAGAACAATCTATTTTTGTGACGTCTATAAATTATTATATATTCATATCTTTCGATTATGAGATCTCAGGGAAAAAATCCCATTGTCTGGTAAACGTGTATTATTGGAGGTTTTTAATATTAAAATCATTTTTCATTCACATGAGAGAGATAGTATGAGATATTGTACATTTCTTATTGTCATTCACATACTTCTTCGTTCTCTCTTTACTTACCTTCCACCCCCTCTCTCTCTCTCTCTGCACACACACACAAGCACGCATATTATATATATATATATATATATATATATATATATATATATATATATATATATATATATTAGATTGATTCATCGATACTCACGTCTGTTGATAGTTGCCAGAACCTTGCTCTTTATGGCAATCTGCACGTGTTTCTTCCGTCCTACCGCCTCAGTTAGGAGGTAGTACCAGCCTTTCACAGCCTGCAATAGATAGAATATTTAACTGAGATAAAACAACAAATAGAAAATAATAGGCATTCATAATTTCGTGTCATTATAATCGCATATTAATATTCGTACTGGTTGTTGTTTATTTTATATGTAGTAATTTGCACAAGAACAACAGGTAAATATGTCCGATTAGCGTTGAAAGGTCTATCCCCTTTTCCCTTTGTTTGAATTCCGAAACTTCATTGAAGCAAACTCATATGTTGCAGAAACTTCAAAAATAATTCTTCCTAGCATTTGTTGCAGAGAGAGAGAGAGAGAGAGAGAGAGAGAGAGAGAGAGAGAGAGAGAGAGAAACGAAAAAAAAAAACAAAAAAAAAAAAAACACGAATTCAATTTCATGTGATACTGGCACTTAATTATGAAATAACAATAAGCAGATGTAAGAAAATTATTTGGTCGTGTTGAAAATACAACGCTGGAAATTGTTATTCTGGACATAAATAAAGGTTAAATTTAATTTTTTTAACGGCGAACATGAAAAGGCATAATTTATTTACTTCAACGAAATATTTACCCTCTTTGGTTTCATAAGACTGGTAATTCCAAATGACGTGGAACCCAGAAATTCATTCAGCCTGAAATTGGAGAAATAAATAAATAAATGAGGAATTATCTTAATAATAATAATAATAATAATAATAATAATAATAATAATAATAATAATAATAATAATAATAATAATTATTATTATTACTATTATTATTATTATTATTATTATTATTATTCATTAACAGTTAAGATAAGTGTGACAGTATCTGTGGCAAAACGACCATAGCAAAATGGATTTGTATTAAACCTCGTGATCAGAGAAAATGAATTGAAATTAATCAAGAAAGGTGATGTCAATTGTCAAAGGAAAAGTAACTCCAAAATTGCAAACAAATAGTCATTCAGTATTTATTGTGTACGATACGATTTATTCCCCTTAGAAAGATACTCACCTGGATCCTGGATCCTGATGCCAAATGGAAAGCATAACTCTTTTGTGAAGATCCTTGTCTGTCAGCTCACTGTAATAATAATAATAATAACAACAACAACAATATCAACAACAACAACTGCGATGCTGCTGCTGATGAAATCAATCAATGAATCAGTCAATTAATAAATAGATAAATAAAGAAGAACTTCATAGCCAGGCAGCGCGTGATTCATCATATCCAAACCGGACAACGGGTGCAGCGACCCTACGGTTCGATTAAGATTCTGAGATTTTCACGCAATATCATTTCACAAAATATAAAGTCACTATCTCAAACCAACAGAAAAGAGCAGAACATAAATTTAATAATTGTAATGTCTCATGCTCCTTGCAGAAGGTATATAAAAAAGGGGGGTGGGGAGTTTGCACAGCAACACTTTGAAATGATATTGTATATGATGCCATGGCAAGTAAAGTAAAGTGTCATCCCAAGGACACACCATGGTAGCTGATCTGGGTTGATCCGAGGTGGGAATCGAACCCGTACCTTAATAGGTGTAAGAAGAACAACGAGACAATACACACGCACGGTACATTTTCACACAGTGACACACCGAGAGACGATACATTTCCACAGTGACACACTGAGAGACGATACATTCCACACAGTGACACACTGAGAGACGATACATTTTCACACAGTGACACACTGAGAGACGATACATTCCACACAGTGACACACTGAGAGACGATACATTTTCACACAGTGATACACTGAGCGACTTCCACTTTTTGCCCCGAAAAGCGTGGGTACAAGTTAAAAAACAAAAGAAAAGCATCAACTTATGACTTGGTAATAAATAAGACATAATTATTAAGCCAATGTATACAATTTAGTTACAACTAAAAATGTTTATATCATTGAACCTTTACAATAATGTAGAATTACAAACTGCAGTAGAGATAATAAAGGTATGTTTGTTTTACCGGAGTTGTCACGTCATTTTTATAAGATATTCTTTTACAGGAATTGTCAATATTGTTTTCTAAGATATTGAGATATAAAGTTCTTGCAGACTGAACCTTCAGACATAATAGTTGTCTGGACATATCATTTTGACATCACAATAACAGGTAGATATTGTCCTGAAAACAGTCATAAATCTCTTTTAAACACACATATTTACTTGTAGAATGGTCGTGATCTTGCAGGATGTTGAAAAGGAGCAAGGTGTAAATATCAGCAACTGGCATTGTCAAAAGTAGGGTCACGGTAACGAACAAGTGAGGTACTGCCAAAGTATTGGTAAGGTTCAGACGAGATTTAGGTGTCACACACTCAAAGGGTGTCTGGTTTTGTGTAAAAATATATCAAATAGGAACCGTACTGCGATATGTGCCACATGGGGCAGAATACACCCAGTATCTGAGCCTGTTTCCGGCCGGAGAGGTCTAGGCAGGCTCCGATCGGATGTTTATTGGTGTTACAAGAACCTAATAGCCTTTAAGTGACATATAAATGACAATTTTACAGTAATTAGCGAAACATGGAACACTTGAGCACATTGCTGCAATATAAGACCACCAGCAAAGCTTTTGATAATAAAATCTATCATGCAATTAAATGTAACGTTTAGATTTGCTATATTACTTTTAAAAAAAAAAACAGGCTCGAAAGAAACAAGAAAACAAGATTCTACGAAAATGTTATTTTGTTAAATACTTTTTTTTTTCAATTATAAAAGAAAAGCTTTTGAAAAAAAAATGAATAAAAGGGCCAGCGACGAAATAGGAAAAAAAAGAAGGAACACTTACGGATCGAATGACTTTAAAGATGTGTTTAATCAATATATAAATTAGGTCTAATCTTTACCGATAAAACTAACAGTCAGTACTTATACATTTAATAAAAAACAGCGCAAAAACAAAACAAAATATATATAAAAGTAATGAGAATATCACTATTTTACTATTGCTATATAAGTACGATACATGCCTCAGTGAATAATAATAATAATAATAATAATAATAATAATAATAATAATAAGCTCACAATGAGAACTTTTCGTCATACACCGGGTTGTTGCTCTTTGGAACAACATGAGTTCTGCACCTGCTTGTTTCCATTTCATCCGGAACCAAAGAGATCTGTAAAATATTTAGATCAGAAAATTTTTAATACTCACTATTATTACTAAAGGAAGCAAAGAAGGAAAGAAAGAGAAAGGAAAGAGTGAATAAATAAGAAAGAAATTTCCTTTCTTATTTTTTTTATTTTTTACCTCACCGAGATAATTTATATCATTTATCTAAAATTAATATAGTTTTTGTTTCCTCCATCTTATAATGCAGCAAAATGCATTTATTTTCACAGAAAGCGAAGTAAGGCAGCATACATTAAATGTGTACCAACTTTTGAAGAATATTCTTTTCATTTTATTTAATAATTACCCTACACAAACATACACGAGAATTGTCTAGACGTTTCATTCAGTGTATCATATATTCCGAGTGCACTGATCCAAAGCTAACCGTCCCCCCCCCCTTACTAATCAGTAAACATAACACCTATTTCCTGCTGTAATCGACCTATTGATGAACTTATTAGTCAATTAAAGTAGATACATACTAAGACGATGTAAGAGTACTTACCAGTACTAATGAATCAGCCAAGGTGGACCACTTAGACTCAATATGTCTTGCTTCAATTGCTGAAGAGGACAAAAAAAAAAAAAAAAAAAAATGTAATAAAGTTGTGATGATCAAAAGACAAGATATATTATTTAAAAAAAGTTATATAAATTGAGGCAATGGAAAATATGGTCAAATAAAACCAAAAGTATCATATTTTTCTAATATTACAAGTAAATTATTTAAGAAAAATGTAAGAAATAAGGACATCATTTAAAAGTTTAACATATAGGAAGCTATTATCATGCGTATTGTAATTAAAGTGTATAAATTACTCAATAATATTAGAATCCCAAAATATACAACACAACGAGGTACAAATATGGTCAAATCATTTCATCATAAAAGATTAAGACAGACATAGCAGTGGCTAAGAATACAAGAACCAGAGAAAGTTATATATATATATATATATATATATATATATATATATATATATATATATATATATATATATATATATATATATATGAGAGAGAGAGAGAGAGACTCACCATGAACTGTCAGTAGTCCAGAGTTCATGTAAACAGCAAGTTTCATTTGCCCTGTGAAAATAAGTTTAATTACTTCGTGCAGATTAAATGTACCTGCCTGTTCCAAGTAATAATAAATCTTTGTTATGCACATAAAGGTATCATGGACTCAAGTTTGTAGGTTATGTTCTTGTGTTACTATTGATTATCATATAATTAATAATAATAATAATAATAATAATAAAATTTATTATTGATACAGCGAATAATAATAATAAGATAGATAGATAGATAGATAGATAGATAGATAGATAGATAGATAGATAGATAGATAGATAGATAGATAGATAGATAGATTCAGTAGATAATTACTAAGACGAAGTAAGAGTACATACCAATACAAATGAATCAGCCAAGGTGGACAACTTAGATCCAATATGTCTGGCTTCAATTGCTGAGGAGAAGGAAAAAAAAATCAAGTTGTGATGATCAAAAGACAAGATATATTATTAGTTATATAAATTGAGGCAATGGAAAAAATGAAGAAATAAAACCAAATGTATCATATTTCCTAATATTATCAGTAAATTTAAGAAAACTGTCAGAAATAAGGACAGCATTTGAAAGTTTAACATATAGGAAGCTATTATCATGCGTATTGTAATTAAAGTGTATAAATTACTAAATAATATTAGAATCCCAAAATATACAACACAACGAGGTACAAATATGGTCAAATCATTTCATCATAAAAGATTAAGACAGACATAGCAGTGGCTAAGAATACAAGAACCAGAGAAAGTTATATATATATATATATATATATATATATATATATATATATATATATATATATATATATATATATATATATATATATATATATATATATATATATATATATATATGAGAGAGAGAGAGAGATTGACTCACCATGAACTGTCAGTAGTCCAGAGTTCATGTAGACAGCAGGTTTCACTTGCCCTGTCAAAATAAGTTTAATTACTTTGTGAAGATTAAATGTACCTCCCTGTTCCAAGTAATAATAAATCTTTCTTATGCACATACAGGTATCATGGAGTTTGTAGGTTATGTTCTTGTGTTACTATTGATGAGGATGAGGATGAGGATGAGGATGAGAATGATTATTACATGCTGATATTTATTTGATTATGCTAATGGCGATGACTTTCTCGCCTCAATATTCTGAAACTACTCCAGAATTGCACAAACAAAGAAAACAGTTACCAATTGTCACTGATTAGCTGCAGTGAAATGTTGGTGAAAATGTATGTTCAGCCGCCCACTTCAACATCGTCGCGGAATTCTAAAACGAGTTGATTAGACAATTTGGACAGAGAGAGGATCTTTTCCTTTCTCACAAAATTTGAAACAATAAGGTTAAATAAAACTGACATACAACGGTCAGTCACAGGGCTGACTTATTTTTTCTACCGTTAAAACAGGCGTCTGCTGATTCCACACTAAGTCTGAATAAAGTTTGACAGTGTGACGTACAAGTTATTTTTTGTATAAAAGTTGTGACACATTTTATAAACTATTTTAAATAAATAACTAATAGGACATATGATGGGTACATAACTAAATACTAAAACATAACATCGTCCGTAGCATAAAACGTATAATTCATCCATCAAATAAAGCTAATGAAGTGCATATACATGAAATAATGCGTCACGCTACAAAGTACAAATATACAAGACGAAACTTAATTTTAAAAAAATTATATGAAATTTTTTGGATTATTCTGTTAATTTCAAAGAAATTCAAGTATCGATTACTTCTAGTTTTGCTACAATGAAACCAGACATGGCAAACTCCTCGGTAGAAGGACATTTGCTTATCAAAACGTGATTTTTTAAATCCTTTTCTTCAGTGTAAATTGTATTTATCTATAAAGACAAACTTTGTAGTATATCGAGTGTTCTTTATAGATATATATTATTGTATTTATTTGGATTACTGATTTAAATATACAAACAAAGATTGGTTGTAGATAATGCTATATATATACGATAAAAAAAAAAGGATCTGTCTTGGCATATGCACTTTCACAAGAGATTTAAATGGAATGTTCCCTTCTGTCTCACCTGATATATGAAGACTTGTAATAGTAACCTCTTTACATTAGTATCATATTGCTAAGTGGGCAAATAAGGAGGATAACAGGGATCCGATGTGGAAAAAAACCCTCCAAAAAACAGCACGCATACCTGCCTAATAAAATGGTTTAAATCATAAATAGCATTGACCTTGCCTAGTATGCAGAGGGAGAGTAAAGGCGTATGAGCGTTGAAAGGGCAAAGATTACCGATTCTGTAATCCAACATGATGGCTATCAATATCAGGGTTTGGTATAATCCAACATGATGGCTATCAATATCAGGATTTGGAATAATCCAACATGATGGCTATAAATATCAGGGTTTGGAATAATCCAACATGATGGCTATCAATATCAGGATTTGGAATAATCCAACATGATGGCTATCAAATTCAGGGTTTGGAATAATCCAACATGATGGCTATCAATATCAGGGTTTGGTATAATCCAACATGATGGCTATCAAATTCAGGGTTTGGAATAATCCAACATGATGGCTATCAATCTCAGGGTTTGGAATAATCCAACATGATGGCTATAAATATCAGGGTTTGGAATAATCCAACATGATGGCTATAAATATCAGGGTTTGGAATAATCCAACATGATGACTATCAATATCAGGGTTTGGCATAATCCAATATGATGGCTATCAATCTCAGGGTTTGGAATTATCCAACATGATGGCTATCAATATCAGGGTTTGGAATAATCCAACATGATGGCTATCAATATCAGGATTTGGAATAATCCAACATGATGGCTATCAATCTCAGGGTTTGGAATAATCCAACATGATGGCTATCAATATCAGGGTTTGGAATAATCCGACATGATGGCTATCAATATCAGGATTTGGAATAATCCAACATGATGGCTATCAATATCAGGGTTTGGAATAATCCAACATGATGGCTATCAATATCAGGGTTTGGAAACTAAGATCATACATAACTACTTTAATCAAAAACAAGATTTACAGATGAGATTGACCTTGACAGAGATTACAAATGAGATTGACCTTGATAGAGATTACAAATGAGATTGACCTTGACAGAGATTACAAATGAGATTGACCTTGACAGAGATTACAAATGAGATTGACCTTGACAGAGATTCAGAGGATGAATGTATATCAAAGGTCACTACTCCATAAACCTATAGTCCAAGTATGATAGCTATAATACTAGTATCATGGTGTAAGACTTATGACTATGAGCATTTTAAACAAAAGAACAAAAAACCAAGAACAAGAATAATTTAACCAGTGTCCACAAAACATAATAAAATTGTCATGACCCTCTAATCCAGAAAGTAACATAATTTAGAAGCAAGTTTCAAAGTCCTAATTGTATCATGTTTTCTTAAAGAATTATACAAAAATTGACTTTTTACACTACATTACTAAGATCCTACAAATAATAAATCTTGCAGATTTTCCAAAAGATACTATTCGTATTTTCTATTAAAACCTGCGTGCTTTTTAAAATTCTTTCAGTAGATTTAAGCTATTCGTTCTAAGTTAGGAAGAGAAAAATTACTAAAAAGAAGTTGCATTTTGTCTCAACTTTGTTTAAGCACAAAACTCCATCACATTCTCAGACCCCACAAAAACAGAAGGCACCTATGACTATGATGCAAATAAAGCAACCAAACGAATTCCAGAACATGTCCAACTTGCTCTTGGTTCAACTACATATTTGTAAATCTTTTCATTTCCGGCTTAAATTCAAAGTTGCTAAAAATGTTGAGACATTTTGGTCGATGTTACAATCCGTTAAATACTTTAACTAAATTTTAATCAAATCCCGTTTAGCATTTTAACTAAATTCTATTCAAAGTCCACATTATTGCCAACAATAGAAATAAAACTGTTGGACCATTAGGTGCGCACTTTTCAATAAAAACATAATATTGTATAAGTTGAATTTGATGGCACGTGTTTGAGTATCTATGAAAGATCTCAATACATATTGTATATCCTTTATCGCAGAAAGGAAATAAACTCTTTCTCTATATATGAATTGTCATTCAGTCAATCTGAAGTAACAAGAAATTGTTTTGATAAAAAAATATGTAATGTTATTAAATATTGTACAAAATTTGTAATGTTATCCAACATTGTACAAAATTTTTAATGTTATCAAACATTGTACAAATATGTAATGATATCCAACATTGTACAAATATGTAATGATCTCCAACATTGTACAAATATGTAATGATATCCAACATTATACAAATATGTAATGATATCCAACATTGTACAAATATGTAATGATATCCAACATTGTACAAACATGTAATGATATCCAACATTGTACAAATTCATTTTGAGATATATAATATAGCATATATTTGAACTAAACTTATCTCATTTGAGATGTTTTGAGGGACGACGGTGGTTCATTAGGACAAAAG
The DNA here is from genome assembly GCA_029931535.1 of Margaritifera margaritifera. Classification (NCBI taxonomy): domain Eukaryota; kingdom Metazoa; phylum Mollusca; class Bivalvia; order Unionida; family Margaritiferidae; genus Margaritifera; species Margaritifera margaritifera. The sequence continues at coordinate 2,782,172 of JAQPZY010001610.1, read as the reverse complement.
TCATGTCATATTAGTCAATCAATCAATAATTCAAAGGAATACACGACTGATATATTTTACCGAATAAAACGCCAAATTGTTTATTCCAGACTAGATTATCCAATAGATACAACTCACCATAAAAGCAATTTCTAGATAGATAGATAGATAGATAGATAGATAGATAGATAGATAGATAGATAGATAGATAGATATAAATAATACCTCTTTTGAAGACACCTCTCCTTTTCTGATTCAAATGTTCTTCAAATGTGGGTAGCACCATGATGTTAATGCACAATGTTATAGTGGATATCAAAACCTCTATACGGTCCTAATGTCACCAGATAAATATTTACCAGATATTAGATTCAAAGTCAAGAATATAAAATATCACATAACAATTAAAACTTGCTTATATTGTTATGTATGATGTTTATATAATATTATAAATATTTTAGGAAATTATAAATGTTTCTTCACTTTAATATTTGCTTAAATCTTAATGCTTATCATGAAAAACATGTTTAACTAGTGTCCTTGAATTAGGTTGTTTTGATCAATATGTTTTCTCAATTTGAAGGTCAAGGTTGAATTTTGTTTACAAGTAAAATTACATTAAGATGACTCATATTCTAGAACATTCTGTCATGTGACCAATCTTTATATATGCCATGTTTGGTGGACATTTATTCAGTTTTGACATTACCATCAGTCTTGTAAAGAGCTATTACAGTTGTGAAAATTCATTCCAAATTCTAAGAGAGGAATTATTTTAAATATTCATTGGATTATAACAGTGCTCATAAACTTTTGGATTTTGGATTTTTAATTGATGATTTTGGAATTTAAGTGAACTTATTCAGATATTTTGGAATACTTCATTTTGACATCAGCACATCAAGATTTCTAGTACATCAGGACTTTGGAGACCATTGGCACATAATAACATTCAAGGACACAGCCGTGAATTCGGAACATTCTATATTTAGGACTTGTGATTAGAACAATCATTCTTATTGGATTATTAGGATTTCAAAACACATTATTGTAAGTGACTTTTTGATTTTTTCATTTTAATTATCTAGTAATAAATTGCTTGTTGATTTTTACTTGATTTGTTGGTTTCACTTTCTTTCTGTTACATTTTTCTTAGACCATAGAGTCGTAACAATATATAGCGGAGAAACAAGCAGGAAGACTTCAAGATCTAATAATGAATGATACCGTTAGCAATATATTCGAAGTGATAATTGGTACACTGGAACACTGCTGATTAAATAGTCCCAATCCCTTCGGGCCATTTAAAACTAGGTCTGTGATTGGTCAGCTTATTTTGGACCTTAGCCACTGAAGCAAAACAGAAACAGTATTAGTGGATTAATGTTTTGATTAAGTTATGTGAATGTAATGAAAACAAAGCAATTATTGATTGGTGTTGTGATTACTCTTTGTGTTTGCAAATTGAGCGCAACTCAGGTTTCTTTTATTAATACCGAATTGGAAAGGTGAGAATTTAAACACCTTTAACCTGTCAACATATCAAAAGCAGTATTGCAGCAATCAAATAAAGGAGTATTAATTAAACCACTTAATCCCACACAGTCTTATATTTTATGTCTCGCTAAACAATGTAATCATAGCATTTAAGAAAGTACACGCGATATCATATGCAATCTATATGTTTTTCATCTTAACTTGTATATTCATGTACATAGTTTATTTTCTTAAATTAAGTATGAACTATTTCTTAATGATTTGATTACTTTTAGCACGTATAATGATACTAAATGTTGCCGACTGTTGTAAACGGTATCACACACTTGTTTTGATCTGCAAAGTCAGTTCTGAAATGCTCTGTAATTTCAAACGTGAAATAAGATGACTTTGCGACAATCTCTCTCCATTTTGCCCTGTTCTCCACTGCTCTTTGGAACTTTGCAAAGTCCATGCCTGTCCACTCTTTGATATTATCTTCCCATCTCTTCTTCTGTGAAATGATTATAAAATCACATGCAAGTTTGCATTTCCGTATTTCATTTTTCTTGGCAATAAAAGCTATTAGTATTATTATTATTATTATTATAACAGTCTTCAAGGGCGGTTTTTCAGACCTGGGTCTTACAGAGGAAATTATATACTCGGTCCATACAGCGAATAAGTCACTAGCAATTATAGTCTTTAACCTCCCTG